>CM040459.1:20228293-20269010 GCA_022758105.1 Pangasianodon gigas | reverse complement strand
CGTTTAAAGGGTTGCATTCGCACCGACAGTGGGCACTAGGAAGTGACGTAAGCCGGTCGACAGCGACGTCATTTGTGCGCGGCGTTCAACAACGGAAACAAAGAAGAACAACGTAAACAACCGGAGGATGGAGGATGCTGTGATCGGAGCTGTGTTTTTGTTGTGTCTCGCGTCCATCTATCGCTGTTCTCCATACTTGTGAAATAAGTTGACACTACAGTATGTTTACACGGCGTTTTAAATCATGGCGGGTGAGGGCGTTTTCATACACGTTTGGCCAATCAACGTCTACTTACGTCACGGATAGTACCAGTTGTGCTGGTTAGACCCTGCTCCGGAGTAGGAGCTAATTTGGTTCTCGAAAAAGGCAGTCCGGTACTAAAATCGCACCCAGTTCTGGAGGTGCGAAAACGCCAAAAAGTGGGTAGTTCCACAATTAGTTCAGGTACTATGAAAAGGTTCCCGCGGTGCGAAAGGCCCTATACATTCTTCATCATATCTCTAAGAGAGGAAGGTGAAGGGGGTAAGTAATGAAGATTTTGTGTTTGACAGTTTAAGGTTTCTGAGCTTGCAAACGAAACAACCTAACAACCTAACAACCACCCAAAGTACAAAACTTTGTTTATACAAAATTTGATACAAAAGATTTGATTTATTAATCCTAAATTGACAAATTGACTTATAATTGCATTTAATAGGCAACCTGACCTGGTTCTTTTTTTTTTTTTTCTTTTTTTGAGAACTATGAGACTCTGATTAAATATATGATGAAATGTCTGATTGAAAATGTGATATGCAGTAAAGCAGAGCTGAATGTAACATGCTACATTTTTGTCTTTCATTTACTCGTAAAGAAAAAAGTGCTGCAATTAAAAATACTTACAAGTCTGATTTATTTAAAAAGTTGTATCTGCCACCACTACTCAGCAAATTTTACACAAAACTTGTGATATAGATTGTTATCTCCTTTAAAACCAAATTAATGCCAAGCTACGAACTTCAGTATCAGTTCCTCCTCACTTACATTCTCTCTCTCTCTCTCTCATACACATTCTCTAAAAGAGCTATTACCGTGGTTTAGGCCATTCGGTTATCACAGCCATTCATGATATGTTGGATGGAAGAATTTTTTCACCCCACTATTTTATGACTGCCTGTTTATGTAAACTACAATAGTGAATGAGCTTAAAGTTATGTTTAAACTACAAAATGTCAACATAACCATAATGTTTAATGGTGTGCATGTGAATAATGGGTATGTCATACACATATTCATAAAAACCTTACAAAACCACATTGATGAAAAAACTCTGTCAACAATATTAATTGGCCACCCCTGATTTAGTGGGTTAATTCTGCGGGGAGGACAGCAGGGATTCCTCTGGCTTTTATAGATAGATTCTTCTTTTTTTATGGTCAGAGCTTTATTTAGTTTATTCCCCTAATACTCATAGCTTACTGATGGGGAGGAGGTGGGATTGCAGCACATGTTTACTGAGAGAAATAGAGGGAACAGAGAGTTAGCTGTGTGTGTATGTGTGTGTGTGTCTGTGTAAAAGAAAGAGAGAGAGAGAGAGAGAGAGAGAGAAAGAGAAATGGGCATTTTATGCACAGATGTACATATACACATGGCTGTGTGTGTACATGTGAGGGTGAGTGTATTGTGGCTTTGCAGCAGAGTAAGCCTCATTTTCCCTTCCCCACTCCCCCTGAACCTGACCCAGTTTTTCCCTTACATCCCTTGCTCTTGCACTACACCTCTCTCTCCCTCCCTCTCTCTCTCCCTCTCTTTCTCTCTCTCTCTCTCTCTCTCTCTGTCCCCTCACTCGCTGCTCACACTCTCTTCATCTTTAATTGCCGCTGAACACACTAAGGCCATCTGTTTGGCCAGGGTTTGTCGCCATGGAGATGCTGGGAAGCTTTTCGGATTTGTACTGTGCTGACCGGCAGCGGTGGAGGGGTCAAGCATATATGGAGTAGGTGGCAGTCATAGGGGCACCAGAACTCTACCAGTGAACATAGATGGACACTGTCTTCAATAGATGTCTTAGCAGTTATTATGTTAATACCTGCTTGCATTAATGCAGGCCAGGCCAAATGCCAAAAGCACAACCACAGCGGATGCTAAATTGCTTTGATAGTGATAAATGTTTCTAAATGGTTAAAACTGACACACACTCATTGCTTAAGCTTACAGTGTAATTTGGAAACCTGCTAAATGTGACACCTAACTAGTCATTGTTGACTCGTTTGTTGTTTTCAAAGGAACCTGTGCTGCTTGATGGGAAGTACATTAGGTTTCTTTTGAAAAACTGCAGAAGTGGTTTGTTCTTCTTCCGAATTTTCTGTACTTGCTTTTGATTCCAGTTCTGCAATGTACTAAATAAATAAATAAATAAATAAATAAATAAGAATCAAAAAGTAAAGTGGTAAGGGTATGCTTCCAGCTGATTTACTTTTCCAGTCGATCTTCATGTTCTGTTATTTTTAGGAGGGGAGAATGTGACATTTGAACTAGACTAATTGGCTGGGCCGTACAACTCTCTCTTTGCTTTCTCTCTTCTTGCTCAGTAACAATTTATAATTGAATATTGATCATCGACATTCAGGCTTGTACCTTTGACTGTGGCACAACAGAGAGGTTTCGCGCCATGCAGTTCCTCTGATTGCTGTGATTAATGTGACTGCCAGCAACGCCTAGTGCACACTACATGATTTTAGCCCAGATTTCTCAGTCATTGACTAATTTTGGTGCTTGCTGACTACACCCCCCCCAACTTGGCAACAACTTGCTTGTGTAGTGTGCACAGTATAGTGACGCAGTTCAAATCACGCAGTATGAAATGGTCAGTGAATTCTGAGATTTTGAAAGTCATAGTAGTGTAGTGTGCACTCTGCCTAAAACATGCTATTACTGACATTTCACCACTGAACAGGAAGATGGAAGACAGATTTTGTGTTGCAGAGGAAGGCTCCTGCCCATGACCACACACTTTCTGGCCAGCCTCCACAATGTGTCTAATGCTCATTTTTGGGAAATCAAAGTGGAGACATTCAGAATGGGGGTGGTAGGGCTATGGAGGAGGAATGCCTTATAAATTAATATAAAATGAACGTTGAGTGTTATGCTTTGCTTTAGAAGATGAATTTGCACGAGCATCAGTGCGCGTACACACACACGCACACAGTGCCACACGAGTTATCTGTAGGAGGTACACAGATTTCACAGATATTTCAAGCTTGCTCTCCCTGCCTTTCAATATACCTGCTGCTTTGATCTTGATGTGTCATTACATGCAAAGATCTCTTCTTCCACTCAGGTAATAGAAGGGCCCACCAATCATGCCTTGCTCAGTTTTTGCTATTTCCTGGAACTGTGTACCAGTATGTCAGCTCCAGTCTAGCATGAGCAAACCCCTTAAGAGCTTTTCTGCTGCCTGCATATCATTGTTCACATAGGAACTGGCTTGGGTCGTATGTATGCTTTTACAATTGCCCAAGTTCTTTTTAGCTTCCTGTGGTGTCCATCAAAGCTCCTTTTTATGTAAGCACTATCAGGTAAAGATAGCTTGGTATCAGACAGCTGTCTTTTCTCTTCGCTGACTAACAAAGCAGGTACACAGTGATGCTTGTCTGAAGAAACAAGGCACTCCTGTCATTTTTTTTTCCTACTGGCATTTGATGTACTTCTGGTCTTCAGTAATTGGGAGGTTTCCTGATTTTGGCAGTGCTAAAGCAGCTGTGTGGCTGTTGGAATCAGTAAGACTATCCAGTGTGCAGATTTTGCATGTTTTACACGACGCATCCAGATGTTTCTATTTGGAGTCAGCAGCAGGAGGGTGGGTGCTCACTGCATTATGAGAACGAATTGGGATTAAGGTTCTCTCTTCCTGGGATTAATTATGCAGGCGTATGAACTGCTTTGTGGGAAGCGAGTGGAGGCCATCCAATCGGGCATTACTGCTGTTACTGCTGACCGTTATTAATACTGGATCTGTCCACGGCTACCCACGTGTGCTTTTGTTTATCGTCACAGAGGGGTGTTTGTGTGTGTTTTGTCTGGAATCTGGAGTTGGGAGTTATATCTTAATCACATAAGGTTTAATAGCCAGTGTTGATCTAGAGCAACTGCCACCACAAAATTTCCTGGCAATGTTTGTTAATACATTTCCAGAGACCTAGAGCTTTTCTCTCTTTCTACTTCTCTCTCTCTCTCTCGCTCTCTTTCTCCAGGTTTGAAAGCTCTTTTAGGAGTGGGGTGAAGATGCATTAGGCCACTTGGTGCCAGATGGGAAATTGATCATTAGTGAATAGGCATCAGGGGAAGCCTGACATCCAAAGCTGCTTTTCACACATCTAGGCCAGAAAATCCATCACCCCTGAGCCCCCTGCTTTGCCCTTGACAGCCTACACTTAGCAGTGATTCATCAGATCTCTCTGTGCAATGTGGGACAAACACAGTCATAACATTTATGATGTGCTCTCTTGATGAGCTACCATTTTGCTGGCATTACCGATAAAGTACTGCGCTTGTTTGTGTGTGTGTGTGTGAGTGTGTGTGTGTGCTGCAGGTGCTCTTTAGTCCCAACCCCCCCACAAAAACACATAAATAAAAAGCCATATTGGATTAGCTTCCAGTGCTGTGCTCAATAACCATTATTCTGTTCTACTTACCAGCTGCCATAAATGCACAATACAGTGCCTCACATCTGGACTTTCATTGTCTGAGCTTGTTTTGTAACTTGAGCTACATCTTGTAAAAATAGGACCTCTCTATTTTAAGTTTATGACCCCATAGTGCTGTGGAAGAAGACTTTACTATTCATTATTGGGCCAATGACTAAATTTATAGTTTAGCACAAGTCTGCCTGTTTTCATATCCCAATCTAACTGTCGTGGTTTATTTTGAGCTACACTGTGAGGTATGCCATCCACATCTCCACATCCACATCTGACAGGTGGGGAATCTATTTGAATGGAGTAATCCTACACAAATGGGACAGGAAGGCCACTAAATGCTGCTTTTTCTTCAAATGAAAAGCAATTGTTTGTTGCACAATAATATGGAATTGCAAGCATACTTAGTGATTTTTTCATGCCTTTATTTTGAAATATTGACATTAATATAGATCTTCATACAATGAATGTAAAGCTGTTGCTTTCTTAAGAATTCTGAAACAGTAGAGTTAAAGTCCATAGTGGAGCTTCAGTGAGTGCTGTGGGTATCAACAACAAAAAAAATCCCCTTATAAAACAGTACCATAAACTGATGTTTTGAAGAGATGTGTTAAATAACACAGCCTAGTTGCAGACTGTTTTCACTCACCAGATAACTTTTACTGAGTACATAATGTGTCCTGCTTTCCATTCCACAGATTTGTGGAATGAATCAGTGAAGTGAAGCAACACATTTTCAAGTAAAAAAATGCAATAAGATACATATACACACACACACACACACACGTATAAATATACATTCACTGGCCAATTTATTAGGAACACCATACTAATACTGGGTAGGGCCCTCTTTTTGCTCTCAGAACAGCCTCAGCTTGTGTGTGTATTCCATAGCAGTTGGCCATTCTCTTCACACACGGCTGGATGCTTTTGCCATGCAGTGAGTTCAGATCTGCTTCAGTCAGATAGAGTGAGTGTACCAGGCTGAATCATTGCACAAAGGGATGTGCTGTGTGCACTCCCGTTGCTGGAGGGGGTCAAGTGTTAACCCCATTATGTGCACAAGTAAATGCATTATGCAGAAGGAGCACTCACTCAGCACCTCTTTCTCTCTCTCTGTCTCGCTGTTTTTCGCACCCATGCTTTCCTTCACAGGAGCAGTCCAGGACCTGGGTGTGCACCTTCTGCCAAAATTATATTGATTTCTCTGGCAGGTCATGTCATGTACGAGCCTTCAGTAGAGAGTGAGATGAGAAAAGAAATGAAAGAGAAAGAGAGAGAGAGAGAGAGAGGGAGACACGCAGAGAGAGAAGTCCCCCTCATTTGCTACATTGAAGAGGGAAGATTTAATATTTTCATCCCTGAGATGAAGCTGTCAGAATTCAGTACTATACTTCAGTGCTCATGCACCCTCTCTTCACTTCTTTTTTTAGGGTTGCATCATTATAGCTTTTGAAGGGGGAGAAATGAGAGTGAAAGCAATGAGTGGCAAAAAAGAGTGAGATTGAGAAGTGAGAAAAACAACACATGACCAAAGCACATTCCTTGAAATAAACAAAAAGGTTTTGAGCTTTATGTCCATCTGTGAGCACCTCCCCAGTGTTTAGGTAGACTAAACGAATCCACCCCCCTCTCTCTAACCTCTTCCATTCTTTCAGTAAGAGGTGTTTCTGCTCCATTTTCTCCTCTTCCTATCTCTCCTGTCTCTGCCCTTCTATTGTAGCTTGTCAGTGACTAAGCTGTGCCACATGAACTTAGATCATTTCCCTGGCAGTAGGATTGAATTGGAAACCAGCTGTATGGTCAATGAAGCCAGCATACCCCTCAGAGCTGCCAGGTGTGACTAAATCCACCAGGCATTTGATGGAGTTGCTATTTAAATCAATACTTACTTGTAGCCTCACTGTGCAGCATGACTTGAGTACACTGAAAGAACAACATTTGATGAAAAAAGAACGTGCTACATGTTTTAAGACTATGCAAAATCTAAGCAGTAAGTGGTACTGCATTCCCAAACTTCTCTAAGTTGGAGATCAGTTCTATCAGTTAATTTTAATATTTAAATCACTGGACACCACTGCTACTGCTATTTCAGAGGACCCCTTACTACTTTGGGCTAACCACTCACCAAAATACACTATATGGCCAAGAGTATGCAGACAGCTGACCAATCACACCCATATGTGCTTTTTGAACATCTCATTCCAGATTTAGTCCCCTCTTTGCTGTTATAATAATCTCCACTCATCTGGGAAGGCTTTCCACTAGATTTTGGAACATGGCTGTGGGGATTTGCCATTCAGACTCAGACCATTAGTGAGGTCAAGCCCTGATGTGGGGTCCTGGGGCGCAGTCGGCATTCCTATTCATCCCAGAGGTGTTCAGTGGGGTTGAAGTCAGGGCTCTGTGCAGGCCACTCAAGTTCTTCCACTCCAACCTTGGCAAACCATGTCTTCATAAACCTCGCTTTGTGCACAGGGGCATTGCCATGCTGGAATATGCTTGGGCCTCTTACTTCCAATGAAGAGAAGTCATAATGTAATGGCATACAAAGACATTCTAGTCAATTATGTGCTATAAACCTTGAGGCAACAGTTTGGGGAAGGCCCACATATGGATGTGATGGTCAGGTGACCACATACTTTCGGCCATATAATGTAACCATCAAAATGCAGCAATATCTACATAAATGATGTGCCCCTATTCTGGCTCTCAGCCTTTCTCCATCAAGAAACAATGTGTTCTGTTTTTGGCGCCTCTGATGTGATACAGTGCGACGTGATGTATTTTTGTCAAGGTCAAAGTCGCACTTCGGTTACATTTATTTTAGTGTGTTCTACTTGTTTTTTTTATACACCACTACTAGTTTTAAGCATTTCTGAGGTAAAAAACCTCAGTCATGATGTTTCCATTTTGCTTTACAAAATGTTGAATTAGACATAAAGAATAGAATAATTTTTGTCTTGACTAAATATCTGAAAGCTTATTTAGAGTTTGAAAAATTAAGATTAGAAATGTAACATAGTTACTCAAGTGATCAGTTTGTCTGAGAAATGAAGCCATACTCTATTCATTTTTATTTAGAATATCTGTGTGAGCCCCCATGGCTTCATTGGTATCTCTGTGTATATGCATGTGTGGAGAATGAGGATGGTGAAGGTCATGTGTAGTGAAGTCCCTGATGTGTAGTCATGTGTAGTGGTGCGTTAGCTGTAGCCACTTTGCTGGCTGTACTGTGATGCCATTTTCTCCCCTACCCATGGGGCTGACATGCACTTAAGTCACTTTTTATACACCTTCTGACCAAGCACTAGACGCTGTTATTTTTGAGAACTTTGCATTGTTACTACAAACGATTCAGATTCACATTCATCCAGATGATTATGTACATGTATTATGATAGTTTACACAGATGTGTGGTCTTTTGACCTGTTTGCATATACACTACATGACTAATTACATGCTGTGGAATAATTATTGCCAAGCTTTGAATTTGAAAGACGCTATGAAGTTGTCTCTTTTAGCCCCCTCTGCGTGTGTCATGGAAAAATGAAAGCATGGCTTTCTTTTGCTCCTATCCAAAATGGTTTGTCTGGAAGCACCCTGCTTTACCCACTAATGCTGTCTCACTGATCTAATGCCATTTATCATGCGGTTGTCCTTCATGGACCAGAGCAGTGCACCGGAGAGAATGATACCATCTGACAGTGGAAGACATGGATGCTAAACGAGTGTGGCACAGAGAGTGGGCAGAGCCCAGTACAGCCACTATACTGAGCAGAGGCAGACAGTAGAGGCAGACATTTTGTTTCAAATTGCACCAACTCAGTGAGCACCGACATGCCAGGATGGGTGAGCCATGATGTTGCAAAGAGAGAGAAACTTGCTGGGTGGGGTTGGGTGGAAAAAAACTAGTGAACATGTAACATTTTACAAATCTTAAGGGTATAAAGTGAAAATAGCCTTCTTACAGGTACACTCTGATGATTTGAGCAAGAGATGCATGGATGTGATATGAAGACTGAAGAAAAATATATTTACCAAATGAGATTCACTCATTCGTCAGGCATTACCTAGTGCAGATTTATTACACAACAACCTTCTACTGCCTGTCACTGCCTACTGCCCATGGAGATGCCTGTGGACAAGATGTAAATACAAACTGAATAAATATCAGTCAAAATATTATAGCATGTATATATAGCACATGCTTTGTTAAGGTTCTAACTTATAACAAATCTGACACTTCTTTTAATCAACTTTTACATTTAAAATATAGTAACAAAATTTTAAAAAGTGTAGGAAAGAAGGGTCTGCTCTTGGTTTTGAACACCTAGTTAACTGAGATGCCAGTACTAGTGAAACCACTATTTGTGTGTTCCTTATTCCACATGAATTCAGAGAGAAAATAGTAAAAGAAAAGACGTGTCAGGAAATATTTTGATGCAGAGAGCAGCACTATTCTAGTGTGCAAGTTAGAGATGTTTATGGGGACTGAAAAAGTTGCAGGAGCAGGCTTTTTTTTTAATTTTTTTTTACTCTCATGCAAGCGGGAGTGGGCAATCAGGTATAAAGTTTGTGGGACAAAAGACAGATAATGATTTGCTTAGAACTGCTCCATTAAGAGTATTTACCTACAGTAGACACAAATCAGGCACCTTGGAGACTACACCCGTTTTACACCAGAAGCGAAGAACGTGTGGCTGATAGCAACCGCTCTCCAATGCTTTTCATTACACACTGGGCTCTACTCTCAGGTGGAGCATTCTGTTTTCATTCTGTGTTTTAGTAAAAACATTGCTAATCCAAAGTGGTTGTAGCTTTTTAAATGCTGAGGCCGTTCCAGTTCTGTGGCAGTTGGAATTTTAAGTGACACCACAGTGCATGCTGCTACAGCAAGGCTACAGGCTGAAATATTGAGCCCATGTTCAGTAAAGCTGACATTAAACAAAGCTTTTGCTATGTGTTTAATGTTTCTGTTCATTATTTTTTCAATGGTGTGTCCTCATTTTTGGAAGTTTTTTCTATGTGATGCTTGATTTCTCTCAGCGCATTAAAAAAATTTATACTGACTGGGTATTTTTGCATTTGCACTTTTTTTTTCTTTTCTTTTTTTTTTTTTACCCCAAACCCATTTGCACACAGAGCTTGACATTTGATAACAGATAACAGATAGCTAATATAAGACTAGTTTAGACAAAACAATGGAAACTCACCATGGGAAAAACATTTTGCAGTGTATGAGTGAGCCTCATTGTTTGGACACTAGACTTAGTTATTGGAATCTTTTTTTTTTTTTTCAGAGAGACAAAGATAGCAGTGCTGGACTGATACTGTCATTCAACAGCCCTCCATTGTCAGACACTGACAATAGATGGTAAAAGATAAGATGCTATAGAAACAGGCAGGTTATCATGTCAGGGAATATCTCTCTTCATCTCCCACCTACTCTTTTCACTCTCTTTTTGTCTCAGTCTGTCCCTGCCTCTAATGAAGACAGAGCCTTTTCCAAATATTTTCATTTCACAATCCATGTCCACTATTTCTGCCCACATGGTAAATAAAATATGGAATGTATCCATTGGACTCTGCTATGCAAATACTGGGCAAATCAGTAACATCGTACCATGGCTGTGGTTTGCAGGAAAGGAAATGCTACCAGTTTTGCATCAGCTGCTGTTCTCCCAGACACCATTTAAAATGGATTGCTACTCCTTGAGCTCTCTGTACCCTACCACTCATACACTGACTTAGACATATAATAAGCATGTACAGTGATTGTCTGTTGTAGTCTTTGCACATCCACCCCACCCCTGCCTCATTTCTTTGCTTTCTCAGACAAATACTGACTGTGTTCTATTGTGATAGGCCTTCACTTGATATACATCTAATTTGATAGTGTTTTCCCTTATCACTGGCCAAACAAGCAACTCATTCTTCTGCCATGTCAAGTATAGGAAGAATTTAAAAGAGTTTGCTCTGGCAAGGTTATGCTGGCCAGCTGCCAGCCTGTGTAATGCTGCATAATGGATGGGCAGCATAATGAAGTGAGTGGGGAAATGAAGACCTAACATGGCATAATGCAGAAAAGGTGAGAGTCTGAAGCCTTCAGCATTAATTGTGAACTCTTAAAAAAAAAAAGAGGTATGGGCTTTGACTGGGACATTCCAACACTTTCAGGTCCTTGCTTATGAACCACTCCAGTGTAGCTTTGGCAGTTGCTTAGGATTGTTGTCCTGTTGGAAGGTGAAACTTCATTCTAGTCTGTTGCAGATTGGAACAGGTTTTATTCTAGGATTGCCCTGTATGTGGCTCCATCCATCTTGCTCTCAATTCGGACCAATTTTCCATTCCCTGCTGATGAAAAACACCCCCCACAGCACAATGTTACCATCACCATGCTTCACTGTCAAAGTTTTTGTCTCATCACACCAGAGAACCTATTTTCAATTTTGTTGAGTATCCAACATGCCTTCTGGTAAACTCTAAATATGATTTCATATTGTTTTTTTCAGTAATGCTTTCGTTTTGCCATTCTTTTATGAATCCAACTTTGTGGAGTGTCTGGGCTATGATTGTCCTGTGAACAGCTTCTGCCATCTGATCTATGGGTCTGTCCAGTCCCTACAGAGTTACTCTGTAAATAAATAATTATTGATTATAATTGATTATAAATCAGTTATTATTGAAAAAAAGATAGACAACTGGTGTGTAAAAATAATTCATATTTTAAACGGATGTATAAATAGGCTGAATAGGCTACCCCAGATTCAGAACAAAGTTGGTCACATATCGATCGGAGGCTATTCAATCGAATCATATGCAGTTGTATTGTAGCTGACTCAGTGGTATCATAAAATATTAAGTTGTTGCTTTAAGAATTGAAATAGCATCATATCATGTGGAAGCCTGAGGTTTGCACTCCAAAATGTGGTTCAAGGGAGGTGAATACTTTTGCAAGGCCGCATATGGAAGCTTTTGAACCATTGACCATATCAATAAAAGAACCCCAAATACCATATTTTAATGTCTCAATGTCTTTTCTGCGCTTTTATGCCCTTCCTTTGCTCCTCCTGAGCATGTGACTTGGAATAAGAGCTTTCTGATTCTCCTCATTTCTAGTGGCATGCAATCAACTGAACGATGCCCTCTTGCATCCCCGCCAATTTCAGAATCCCTGGTTGGGCATAAATAATGGAAGCGTGGCAGTCTCTGTAGGCCTACTGGAGCATCACAATAAAAACTGCCATGTGAAAGAGGCTCGGGTGAGAAGTAAACACAGGGGGCAAAGGATTCTGGGCTGCGGGAACAGTGAGGCAAAGATAATGGAGCCAGTGGAAAGAATATGATGTCTGTTGATAGAGAGAGGGACTGCACTTCTGGGAAACAGTGTTGTTTAGATGAAAATGATAAACAATAAGGAGGTGCTGCAGAAGGCACAGATCTACAGGGAAAACAGTAGTGAATGGGTAACTGTCTGATCATTAAACTCTAATTCAGTTCAAATTCATGCCTGAGAGAGCTTCTTTATGTTTTTTTTTTCCTTCAGAGAATGAATTTGCACAGCTAAATAGGTTTGCATTGGATTAAGTAGAGGGGAAGTGTTGGACCTGACCTACATTACTGCTCATTCTTCTTCTTCTTAGTATCATGGATTGCTCAATTGCTTGACTGATTTATGTTTAAAGATGTGATCATCTCATCATTTTTTAAATTAATTCTCTTCTTTATGGCTAGGCCAGCAAATGTTAACACAAATCTCAAAAATAAGATTTAACAGTAAATACATATAGCCACGCTTCAGGTGCATTGAAACTAACACTATAACGGAAGAATGTGGGAAGATGATTATTTCAAACAATTTATATAACGGAAAAGAACAAACTAAAAAAAATTGTAACAGGACATCCTTAAAAGGAAAAAGTCAGACCCAGTATCTGTTCAAAGACAATGAAGCATGAGCCAATCAGTTTGGCTTAGAAGTGGTTAAAAAGAAAGAAGAAAGCACCTTGGCAATGATTCTAACAGTCAGTTGCCAATCATCTGTTATTGTTTATCATACTCTTTTGGCTCTTTTTAATTTTTTTAGATCATGCAAAATTGTATCAGATTGATTTTTTTATTCCGAGAAGAAAACATAACAGAAGGTAATGGAAGAATGTCATTTTATTAAGACGAATAGTAATCGTTCTCTATTAGGGGTAGATTGATTTAAGCATAATTTATGATCACATACTATAATTAAGCTTCCAGTCATGTGTTTGAAGTACAAGAGACAATTTATCATCTAGAGATTATACATATTCTCTAGATATTCTGGTTGGAAATGAAAAGCTTATTGAAATCTTAAATTTCTTTTATGCAGCTGTGTGACTGTGATGTTTGATTATTTTTGCCTGGGTTGTGATGCCTCAGATGCCCCCAAAAATCTGCTGCACTTTGGTCTTTAGTCTTCCAATGAAGAGAACTAAATAAATATGATGTTTCTGGACTTTTTAGTGGGAGGAAGGAAATAAATGATTTCTTCTTTTCTTTCTTTCTTTTTTTTTTTCAAAACACAAGTTCAAATAAGTGATCATGGCTGACAGAACCCATTAAGGCACCCTGTTGTGTCATGAGCTTTGCAAATTGTTATAGGAATTGAGTTAAAAAAAAAAAGAGATAAATGAATGAACAAATTCTCAGAACACCTTCCAAATATATTACACAAACACATAAAAAGGGAGAAAATATCTAAATAAATGTAAATAAACAGGCAAACATATTATTTGAAGAATATAGGATGGAAATCTTAAAGATCTGAATGCTTTAAATAAAGGACAGAAACTTTCCACTTCTCAGTACACCATCAGTACTCTTTTGTGTGTTGGAGGGCTTAAATAAATAACGATGATGTGTCCTTATCGTATGACATTCCTGCATTCACGTTCTCCAGTTTCTGTGGCCTGTCCTGTCCTCCGTCTTCAGGAAATGCTATGACGGAAAGCACAAGTCCATTCTTGCCTGCTCAGCGTTATCAAAATGCACCTCTGTCCTAAACTGAAACTCACAATACTCATTCATTAATACGTTGCACAAGATGAATAGAGATATTGTGTGGAGACAATTCTGTAATCATCCGGGTATGTGTTATGAGTCACATGTGAACGTGCAGCTTCTGTTTCCTAGTGAGCTTACACCATGAGAGATGGACGCAACTAGCATTTTCTTTTAATTGGTGCTGAGCCATCTGCGTGTAATAAAACAGAGCACAGTAAAAAAAAAAAAAGTAGGATAGGAACAAAAGTTAAAGGCACAGACGGGAAAAATGTTTTACTTTCCACTTTTCTTTTTTGTAGTAACATTCTGTTATCAGTGATCTCACTCCAGTGTGTCTGGACTCTCTCCAAATATAGGCACAGGTACATTAATAGCTAAGGGTTACCAGGAATGCATCAAGCATTGATTTGGCTGTGTTACAGTACTATAATTTTAGTTTATACCTTTTTTTATTTGCAGTTCCTTGTTTTTAGTCAACTATACAGTCGTACTATTATTCAGCTACTTTTGATTTATGTGAATATACATATTACTGTTTATCATTTATTTTCGTCTATTCTTTATTGTTTATTGTTTGTTGTTTTATAAGTTTGTGTCTTGTATGTCGCATGTACAAGTGAAAAAGATGCATTTTTTCAGTTGGTTCTCTTGGGGTTTCAACCCTGTCATATTGGTGATGTTGTGGTCTGAGCGACATGTCAAAATTACAGGGCGAGCCACGGTAGCAGAAACTCTGTGGTGATTGGCCGCTCGTGTTCTTACACAGCTGTGCAGACAGGAGAGAGGAAGAGAAAAGGAGAAAGAAAGAAAGAAATAGGGATAAAGAAATTGAGATCGGGAATGAAAAGGAAAACGTTGAAAAGATACCACAGGCGACAGCCGTTGGTTCTCTTCGCGGAAACATTAAACTGGGGAAAGCGGTTTAGCTGGTGCTGAGGTGTATTAATTCTAGCCTGGGCTGGTTTTGCAAGACGTGTGAGTGTGCCTGAGTCTACAACTGTCAGTGGGTGTAAATAATGCAAACTGCAGACTCAGGGAATCGGCTTAGGTCTTAAAACATACTGGCCCTCCCCTCCTTCCTTTTTGGGCCTTGGGGTCCAAGAACTCTCCTCTCTATTCCTCTGCCAAACACAGCAACACTCTCCACCATCATCAAATGTAATATGTTTTGAAAGAATGGTTTTCAATCTCCAGTACAGTTCCAGAGATTTGTAGAAGGCACACTGAAGCTGTTTTGGCAGTTTTTGATGGCCCAACACCTTACTATGACATTTTATATTAGTTTTTTCCTTTAATTTGTCACCGATCTGTATATACAATACTGTGCAAAAGTTTTAGGCACATGAAAAGAAATGCTGTAGAGCAAAGAGGCCTTCAAAATAATGAAATTAAAAGTTTCTATAAAAAAATACACTATAAAGAGCAGTAAACAGTAATAAATGAAACAGTCAGTATTTGGTCTGAGGACCCTTCGCTTTAAAAAAAAAATAGTAGTCTCATGTACGATTTGTGCAGTTTTATAAGGAAATGAGCTGTAAGTGTTACTGAGCATCTTGCAGAAGCAGCCACAGTTCTTCTGGAGACTTTGACTGTCACACTTGCTTCTTATTTTTGCAGCAAAACCCAGCAGCCTTCATTCTGGTTTTTTTATCTGCAAAAGTGGTCTCTTACGTAATATTCTGCTTTGTTTACTGACATACAAATATTTTTCTGTAACATTTAATTTTGTGCTGGAAAACGAATGTTTGGAAATCTAAAATGTTTTTGGAATGACTCAATAATGCAGAAGTCAGTAAAATAAAAAATCTATAACAAAGTTTGTACTAAAAATTAGGGTGTCTAAGACTTTTGCACAGTACTGTATCAACTGTGTCTTCCTTGTTCTGTCCTGTATCAATGAGCCATAAGCATGTATAATGATTATTATTTCTGTTAGCACTTAAGGATTAACATTCACAGGTTTGAACAGGAAGTGTTGTAGGCAAAATTTCAAGCAAGCCACTGAATCATCACTGAATCATCATTGGCATTAGCAGCTAAATTTCATATAAAATTAAACAAACTATGAAAGCACACCAAAACCCAGTTGACTGAATAACCTTGGATCCTGGATTCTTTGTTTCTTCTTTTTATCATGAAGCATGCCACTGAAGGAACTTTCCTTCGTCCTTGGCTCAGTTTTAGTGCCACGTGAGAGGGATGTGTTTAAAAGTTCCTGCCCTGGATCTTCGGAGTTTTATGTGACACTCCCTGGCTTATCCTCCCCCGATTCTTATTCCTCTCCATGTCCCCAGTTCTCTAAAACCGCACAAAGCCACCTATTCTCGGATTCCTGTGGCTTGAATCCTGGTCAAGTGAGCCTAACCTTTAGCGCTGATGGAAAGAAGAGAAATAAAATAAAATAAAAGTAACTAACATGGGATTAGTAGACACTTTAATTATTAACCCAACTACTTGTGCTGTTTTTGAGAACAGTAAACAGAATGTGGTGCAAAGAAATCGTTTCTAAGTGCACTGTTACAGTAAAAAATCTATTTATACATATAACGGCGCTTTAAACAAAGGAGGTGTAAAGTAAATGCTGCTGTTGGCTAGTCGCTCACATATCTTGGTGTTTATTTTTCCATAGGAGGCCTACAGTATATGACTTGAGTGTTCTCATTTCTCACCCCATGTAACAAACCCCTTCTTGTGCTGCTGCATTATGGATCAAATTTGCCTTGCCTTCCTTTCTGGCAGGGAAGCAGGTCGGCATTTTCAATGCTTTTTCCTGTTCAGGCTTGTTTCACAGCTCTCTGTATTGAGTAAGACACAATGGTGCTCAGGCCAGGGTGGAACAGTTAGTTTTGTCAGTGTATCCATGTCAAGGTCACTCTTCTGTGCCGTCCTTGTTTCACTCAGCATACACTTTTAAGCAAATCAAACACTGCGTTTGCCATTCCTTTATTCTAAAAAGCATAGGATTGTTACCCAGAATGAGAGAAATCAATAGAGTGAATGCTAAGCCTGGCCTTGTCTGTGCATGAGATGTGCATTTGTGTGACCATGCATCAAAATTAAATCATTCTGGCCAGTGCCCAGCACATTCCATAAATAAAGCACACATTTACTCATAGCGCTGATGTTGCTCGCTGAGATGCTCAGAGGCAAATTTGATGCGCTGCACTATATGCGCTTCCCGTTTGCCATAGCTTTTTTCATTTCCTTACTCCTTTGCCATGGATCTTCAGTTCCTCTCTCTTCCTCTCTCTCTCACACAAATGCATGCATAGACACTCTTTTACACAGTCATTGTAAAATGACTGGGTGCAGGGCTCAATGCCATGCAGAACACACAGAAAGAGGTGTTAAAAAAGGCAACAAACCCTCCTAAAGCTCTCATCAGCAAGGAGGTTTTAAACCGATTTAAAAAAAAAACAAAAACAAAAACATGTTGGTTTTTACTTTGCCATATTTACTAAATTTGATACCCCATTCTGTTGAGCCACTATGGGCAGATTGTCTGGGGTTCCAAGTCTTGTAACTTGCACTCAGATGGCATTATATCAATGCTGTTGTTATTTTTAGCTAGTTTATTGACTTGCATATTTTCTGCAAATGATTCAGTTTGCTGAATTCACAGCAATCCTGTGTGCAGCAATTATTTTGAAATCTTTCTCCTTACATGCCTCTTATATTCTTTACTGTACCACATGACAAACAAACATGAAAATGGGAGAACAAAACCAAACATTAAAAGCATTTACATGTGGTCCTTTGACCAAGAGCTCTGTATAATTCATGGAGTTGCATATCCCTGCATTGTTCTTTTACACTTTGGTGAAATTGAAATTTTTTTGGTGGTGTTTTGAAATTTCTGTGGCTTTAACCATGAAGGCGGCTGTGTTTGAGTATGTCAGTTTATTACCGTGATGTTCTTCATCTTCCTGCCATCTTTAGAGAGAAATGACGATTGTAGTAGCATTATGTCCGTGATCTACCGTATATGTACTTTTATATATACCTTATATTAGTGCATTTTGTTCTCATTTTCTTGCTGTCGTATTGTTATTCTCAGGACTGAATGGTGTGTGTGTGTGTATGTGTGTGAGGGGGTGATGTTAAGGAGCATGAAAATGTCAGAAGAGTCAGAGAGCAAATTGAAATGCCCTGTGCAGTGGCCTAGACTGACTCATTTAGCTTTATCTTTTCATACAAAGTGCATCTAAAGAGAGAAAACGCAAATAAAAATATGAAAAAGGAACCTGACATAGCTTACAGCCTTGATTGGGAATTTGGTGCAATGCAGTTTGGTGTCAAAATTTCAGGAGGTCACTATATGGTTTTGTTAGCAAAAGCACATGTGCAATTTTACTCGCTAAATATAAATCTAGACAATTTAAAGAGGTGTATATTTTCATTCCCAACAATGAATAATATGCATTGCAAGAAATAATCACAAAAGTGTTTATAGCTGATACTAGCAAGAGGTACAGAAGCTGTAACTGCTCCTTTCTTGCTCCAGTTTCACAAAATGCTATTTTTGGTGAGTCATTTTGATTCCTGTTTTTATATGTCCAGCAGTGGCCAGTTCATGATTAAGTACTTGATTGCTTTGTGGTTTTCTGCAGCCAGTCCCACTGACTGTTTGGCCAGTACTCAAGAGTTCAAGAGCTGTCTGTAAAAATATAATCACAGTACAATAGACTCATTGATCTGCTGCTGTGACCTGGCTGATGAGCCACTGGCCAAGAGATTCCAGTCATTCAAGAACAAATCATAAAAATGTGCATCCAATGCAATGTTATGCTCTACAGATGCTTCTTCATACAGAATACAGCTGCTACAATATATTTCCTTTATAGTGTGGGTAAGGGCGACATTTCACTCGTTGCTGCTGATAATATAATTTATTATAAAAATATATTAAATCTAAAAAGAGTGCAAAATACAAGCATTTTCACTATAGATTTTTTTCTTACCCACACTATCTATATCTATAGTGGTATCTAACTGTATCTATCTATTGTGGACTAGATGATTTTTAGCTTTGCCATCTTGAGTGTGCTTGTAGTGGCACTAGAAAGATTGCTCATTAAATTCTGACATGCATCTGCTATGCAAATGTCTCCAAATGAGCATTCATAAGCATGGCCTCTTAATTGAATACACACAACTCCATGGCAACATGGCATTCGACTTGACTGTTAAAGCTGCGATAATGAATAGATAATTATTATCTAAAGCACATTGAGCTGTGGGAAAGTCCAGCGTATCTTCTGCATCCCTCCAACTAACTTAATGGTGTGCTTGGATGTAATATCATTAGCATAATACAGTCTGTGTAAATGAGTTCTACAATTCACTATGTGAAAACACTTTTCTACAAAGGGGTCAGATGTTTGAACTACCATTCACACATCGTTGTTACTTAAACAATTGGTGTTTGAACAGTTTGAAGGTGTGTGAAGTAATGACTGTTGATGCAAGGCACTCCTGCTGCTTCCTTTAAAGCGTGTACATGTACTTTAAATAGGTACTTTAAAATATGTGTGGTAGATTTGTACCAGATTAAAACAGCCACTCGCACTGTAGAGATGCTTTCAGTTTGCAGTGTATGGACACTACGCAAATAATAGTGTTTAAAAAAAATAATAGTGTTCCTACACGGTTTAAAAGAATTTTAATCTCTGAGACCATCTGCGTCCATTACTGTTTTATATTCTTACCTTATCCTCCTTAATACTCAAAGCTCAATACTCAATATTTCTGTTTCATTTTGTATAAGGTTTTCCCTTTAACACTAACACTACACTCCTAGTTATGTGTCTTGTTTTCATGAAAAGCAGCTCCTCATTTTCAAGAACGTTGTTGATAATATTTCACAAAGTTTTAAACTTTTGAAATGAAGCTGAATGTAGCACTTCAAGGTCAATCATGCTGGAAGCGACGGCAATACAATAAGGTCTCTGTGTATTTGAAATGACTCATATCAAGTCAGACAGGTTATGCCACTGTACTTGGTGAGAAAGTATATGGGAACTTGCAAAACAGGCTCAAATCGGTGAGATGGCACTAACGGGCAGATCAGGGCATGCTCAACGTCTGGTAGAGTATCTAAACAACACACAATATCAAGCAGGAACAGGAACATAAATCATTAACGGCAGAAATAAGAAGATAAACATCCCACACTATCTATACTGAAGTAACCGTAAATGAAAAATTAGGTTAGGAGAATGTAATGTTGTGGTAACATGGGTTGGCTTATTAGAGCAAGAGAGTGAACCTTGATTTTTGTTGTAAAGGCATGGGAATATAGCTCAGCAGTGTTCAGAAGTCTAGAGATGGGATAGAGATATCCATTTTTGTCATAGCTAAACCCTCATAGGTTACAATAAGCATGACAGAATAGTAACACTTATATCTCTTTATAAGAAGAATCCAACAGTGGATTTTAAAAAAATAACCAGTGTTACATGCAGTCTTACACAAACTGTGATCCAACTCGGCTGTGCTGGGCCTGTGTCGTCTTGGGCTCTTCTGAAACCAGTGATTAGTCTTGTTTTTAGTTGTTGTTTTACTTGTTTTTTTTTTTTTTTTGAGACACTTCACTCTATGTGACCATGCCCAATACATTACAGCTTTAACGTATTGTGTGTACATTAATAATAAAACAAACAAACAAAAAATTGCACCACCATACGCGCTCATGTATTTTGTAAGTAACAAATTGGTTACTCAATAGATGGAAGCAAACACATGACAGACATGTTGTAACTTGCTCTGTTTAGGAGAAGATCCTTAGGGGATAGTGCAGTTCTCTTTGGAAAGTCTGTCACAATAAACTTGCTAAGACAGAACGGCTGTTACACCCCTGGAATGTTCAAGCTCTTTATCTATCTGAGTTTAGTAAGCCCTTTTTCAGATAAAAGTGTTTTATGCATGTCATTTAATTTCTTTCTCTTTTTGTGTTGTGATTTTATAGCAATATAATAACAGTTCGGAAAAGTATACTTGGGTTTGGATCAATAATGAACCGCTGTGTGGAGTCTGTTTGTGGCTGATTCTCAGGATATTATCATTTATAAGACTGTAGCTACCTGACAACGGTACTCATACATTATCCAGTCTGCAAAATTATTCCTCCTTCATGATTACTTTGGAATGACAAGAACAACCTCCATGTTGCTGAGATTGCTGTATTAAAAATACAATGTATAAACACACTACAGGTTGGAAAAAATTTGGTAGCCAGTAGGCCCACTTGCTCTTTGAAAATGTCTGCTTTTTGCTGTGAACCGAATTCATTTTAAACAGATGGAAATGTGTATAAGAGTGTAATGTGGTCATTGATCCAGCCCAGATGGAGGCCACGCTTATTTGGTTGTCTGACTGAGCGGTAAGGCAGGTGTTGGTTCAATAACTGTCTTCCTGCTTTCCCGATCTTAAAGCTTTTCATCAGCTCTGCCAGGGAGCTTGTCAATCCGGTCAACTATGAACAACCCAAAGCCAGAGAGAGGAAGTGAGAGACTGGGAGAATGAGAGAGTTTTTACTTTTACAATTAACTAAACAGGGGCTACAGTACATAGCTAAAGACAACAAAGCTTCCTCTAAGGAGGTAATTGCTTAGAATAAATAGCTAAAATCATTATTTAATCATTGTTTATGACTATGCTAAACATTTTCTTGGAGCAGCTACACACTGAAAATCAGTAAAGGCATGGGTCATCTTGGATATAATCATTAGCACTTTCCGAGTTGGATTAGTTTTGCCGAAGGTGGTCTAATTGTTTCCCTGGGACTTGACTGGCCAATTTGGGCGGTATAGTATGTGTATTTGGCCTAAATTAACACATGTATTACCCTAGATGTACATGTAATTGTTATAAGAAAGGTGAGAACACATGGTAGTGTCATTACTAGGTTTAGATTAAAAAAAGGATTGTGATGTCATGTTTTACTGTGAAAACAGGGCTACTATTACAGAGTTTGAGGAAATAGACAAGGTAATTTCCTGTAGAATTATTACTTAGCACAATATAAATATACAGCTCATTCTTACCAGAGTAACATCACAGATACTGGGTCTCATCTATAAATCTTTTAATAAAATTGTTTGTAAATGTTTGTGTAAGCCACACCGAAATAAAAAATTTCCATCAGATGTAAAAACGTTTCGGAAACGCTGATTTTCTTTGTACTTGCAATGCGTATGTTTATGAATGCCAATCGCCCATAAAGTGCAAGGATGTTCCCAACACATTTGCATTTAGTGACACCTACAATACTTCATAAAAGGTAAAGCTGACAGAGGGCTGGAAACATGAAATGACTACTAAACTGCAAATGAAATGGATTTTCTCAGATGAAGAAGTGGAAGTTATTTTGTGTCATCTATGACAGTAAAAACATTATTTAGCAATGTAACAGCATCTGAAAAGGCTAAAATGTGTAGACAAATTATAGAAAAGATGAATTACGTATGAATTAAGTGAGGTGAAAAGAAAACAGAGGGTAAAAAGATCTACACTGTATCCAGGTGATCATGGACACTAAGCACCTCACAAAGGAAAACTGCAATTTTCAGATTGTTTTAAGTGTCTTGGCAGCTGTTGTTGACAATCATACCAATCTCTAAATCTCCGTTCTCTCAAAAGTGCGGTGTGTGCCGTGCTAAATCTTCCATCAGTTGAGCCATTTGCATGGCTATGCACTGATCAGCCTGTCCTCTTTTAATTCAGCGGCATGTCTTTTGTATTAACCGAATGACTGGTCTTATTTGACTTTTGTGTTGGCTTTACTTTATATATTATATATATTACATTTGTGCATGTAATTGAAATACAGGGTTTTAGCTCTGTGATATTCTTAGTTCCTGACCTAGTAAATTAGCATATGCTTTTGATGGAGACAAAAAATCTGTAAGTTGCTCTGGATAAGGAAGTCTGCTAAATGCTGTAATTGTAATTTTTTAAACTTTATAAATTAAAAATAACTTAAACTTGACAGTGTAATCTGAATATAAAATGGATTTAAAAATTCTAAATACCCTTGTTAAAATGGCAGATTTTTGTGATGTAAAAAAATGAAACCAAGATAAATCATGTCAGAACTTTTTGCACCCTCAATGTGAAATTATAAAATATAGAAGTTAAGTGAAAAACAATCAGAAACATTTTAGGGAAAAATAGGAAAAATAAAAAACTTACAATAACCTGGTTGCATAAGTGTGCACAGCCCTAAACTAATACATTGTTGAAGCACCTTTTGATTTTATTACACCACTCAGTCTTTTTGGTTAAGAGTCAGCATGGCGCATCTTTTCTTGCAAAAACTTGATCCGTCAAATTGTAAGGGCATCTCCTGTGCACAGCCCTCTTCAGGTCACCCCACAGATTTTGAGCGGGATTCAGGTCTGGGCTCTGACTAGGTCATTCAGAAACTTTGCTTTGCCATTCCTTTGTTGATTTGGATGTATGCTTTGGGTCACTGTCATACTGGTATTTGTAGCTTTTCATGATTCCCTCCACTTTCATAAAAGCCCCAGTTCTGGCTGAAGAAAAGCAGCCCTAAAACATGATGCTGCCACCACCATGCTTCACCGTGGGTCATGTGTTCATTTGTTGATGTCCTTTTTTCTTGCACCAAACATACCTTTTGAAATTATGGAATTATTATAACTTTTGGAATTTTCATCAGACCATAACACATTTTCCCACATGGTTTAGTTGCACTTGGATGTTTTTTGTGAGAAAGGGCTTGCATCTAGCCACCCTACCCCATAGCCCAGACATGTGAAGAATATGAGAGATTGTTGTCACATGCAGAGAGTAATCAGTACTTGTCAGATATTCCTGCAGCTCCTTTAATGTTGCTGTAGGTGTCTTGGCAGCCTCCCTGTTAAGTTTTTTGTCTTGTCCTGTTATAAATTTTGGAGGGACGTCCTGTTTTTGGTGATGTCAGTGGTGCTCCATTTTCTCCACTTGTTGATGATGGCCTTCACGGTGTTCCAAGTTATATCTAATGTTTTGGAAATTATACCCCTCTCCTGATCGCTACCTTTCAACAAGTGAGATACCATGCATGCTTTGTAAGCTCTTTGCAGACCATGGCTTCAGCAGTCGGATGAAACCAAGACGATGTGAAGAAAATCCTACAGAAACAGCCGGTTTTTAATTTGGGGTTAATCAGAGTAATTTCATTGATGACAGCTGTATGATAATTACTTTTGAACATGAGATTGAATGTGATTGGTTCATTCTGAACACAGCCACATCCCCAATTATACAAGCAACTAGGTTATTGTAAGTTTTTTATTTTTCCTATTTTTCCCTAAAATGTTTCTGATTGTATTTCACATAATTTTTATACGTTGTAATTTCACATTGAGGGTGGAAAAAGTTCTGACATTAATTATCTTAGTTTCATTTTTTTTTTTTTTTTACATCACCAAAACCTGCCATTTTTTTTACACACCCAGTAGAACAAGTAGGATATGAAAGATTTTTTCTGAAATTATGGGATTTTCACGAATATTTTCTTTTTAATATTTTAATATTTTCTAGTGTGCATGCTTCTATGAACTATTTATGAATAAATATGTATCCAGCATGATAAATGAGGTCCATTTTCTGTAATTACTTAAATTACAGTACCTCCCAAGGTAGGCTTGTGCGCGATAACGATTAAATTGTCACTACAAGGTATTACACTGCCATGATATCCAGTGACATTTACAGCGATTATATTATATTACCAGACCTGCCAGTACACAATCAAACGTTTTCAATCAAAAGAGCAGTCTTTTTCTCTGCAATAAAACAGGAGATGAACCAATCAGCATAGGAGTGTGGAATGATTTGCACAGGTGTTTTGAACTCTACAGTATTAACAGACACTGCCTGAAAGCCCCGCCCCCTTCCCCCAACTTATGCACCCTTGCCTTGTCAAGGTAAATGGAGAATTTTTTGAGTTTATTAATATGAAATAAAATCTCTGTATTTTCAACTTAGCTAACCTTGGACAAGTATATATTTATTGTCAGTTAAATATATTTATTAAGGATGTCACCAAGAAATTTTGCCCAAAAATGGTTAAAAAAACCTGAACTTTTGGGTTTTAACCAAAAGAGAAAAAGGAAGAAAATCTTGACCTTAAGGGATTAAATAGGCCTACTTTGTAGTGTCTAATGTAACACTTTACAGATAATGTTTACTGTGATGAGAATTAGAAAGTGATTAAATTCACTGTTTTTTTTCCTCATGCACATTGTTGTGACTCCCTGGCAGAACCCGACTCCCTTTTGCATGCATATATGTTACAGAGTAGACATATCAATGCTGCATATTTACTCAAGATTATACTCCAGCAAATATGCAGCATCCAAAGGCTTACTCTGTAATATACCTGCATATTGGTTCAGGATGATTAAATTGTTTATCGTGATTTTTTTTTTAAATGGTAAATTGCGATCAGTATTGCATAAGTCTGTACCAAGGTAAATCTAATCCAGCTTGAATACAGTTATTGTCTATACATTTGTGCTGTGTTTGAACCCGCTTTGATTTTCGGTGGTAAAATATTCTCAAATCCAAAAGTACAACTTTTGTTATTATTTTATTTGTACAGTTTAACATTTAAGATATTAATGGTTTAGCCTCAACCTGGTGGAAACATGGGCTATTTCTCTGGTGTCCTGAACTAGCTCTGAACCAGCACCAGCATCTTGTCGGTGTGAAAAGTTAGTGAGTGACAGTAATTTAAATCGGAGATAATAGAGCTGTTGAAGCACCCTTCAACTCTTTTTCCTGCTCTCTGATCAATAGTAACATTGTCTTATGTTGTCAGCTGCACACTAAGTACAGCGTGACTATGGCAAAATTACCTTGAACTCCACGATAATCTGCACAAATGGGCCAGGGCTTTAACTTTGTTCTCATTTTTTTTTTATCTGCACTGGCTCTTCTTTGTTGTTTTCATTTCTTCTTTTCCTTTTTTCTTGGTCTGTGTGTTAGATCTTACAAGGATTGTAAAATGTGTTGTCTTTAGTTGAGGCAGTACATTCATTATGGCACACTACTTCAGGTGGCTCTGTGAACAGGAGAAGCTACTATGGGTTGGCTGTATTTTAGATTTTCAAACGCTGAATCCCACAAAGTCATTTCCCCTTTTTTCCTGTCTAAGCTCCCTTGTCATCAGCCCACCCAGCAGAGCATTTACAGAGAAGCAGTACCTTAGGGCCAGCTGTAAGATGAAGTGCTCAGGAAGTCCTGATGACTACTCACCTTCCTATTTCCAGACCTTTCATCAAGCCAGGACCTGAACCCAGTGCATTTTAGCTAGCTTTTGTATATTATACATTATTTATTAGACTGAAGTCTTTCTTCTTTAGTCCAGCCATGTATATGAAGTTTCACTTCAATCTCTAACTCATACATTTTTCACTTATTTGAAAGGCCTGGTGCATTTCATACATCTGTATCATGCATGTTAATAAATTCAATCAGAGAAGCTCTTAAGCAGTCAGACCACTCTGGTACACATTAACTTTGAACTTGCTGCTTTTATTTCAGTAATTTCATTGGTGTTTCTTGGACTCTGTTTCTTGGAGAGGATCTGTACAGTTTCCTAATGACACTGAAGCGTAGTGAGATTCACTGCAGACTGCTGTGCCAGTTGGAGTGAAAAGGTCTTGACAGAAGGACAAGCATTATCCTGTTATTTAGACTGAACTTTCTCCAGCCTTTCATGTGTGACTGACATTAACAGTGTGCCAGCTGAATAAGATGAGCTGGATGGATGTATCTGGACACAGACACATTTATACTTTTTAAGAGTTGTTTTGTTTCAGACCTAAATTATGCTTTAAATGTGTTTGTATGTACGTGACTAGTTTGATTTTCTTATTTGTGAAGGAGAGTTGGAGTAAAGGGTCTTTACAGTAGTGTGTGTGTGTGTATGTATGTATGGGAAAGAATGAGTTGGAGTGAATGACTCACTGATTGTGGTTTTGTGTGCAAGACTGTGTATGTATGTGTGTGTATGTGTGTGTGTGTGTGTGTGTGTGTGTATGTGTGGTTAAGTGAAGAGGAGGAGAGGCTTGGTACGCAGCTGGGTAGCACATGCATTAGTGAGTGAAAGGGTAGTTGAGCTGTGGTGAGCATTCCGAAGGTTGTGTGTGGAACCTGGATCGCTTCCCAAATCCCACTGGCAGGATCTATTGTGGTTATGGTTATGGAAATGGTACAGCCTGGTTGTCTTACAGTTGTGCACTGAAACATGAAGTGATTTTTTTTCTTTCTTTCTTTCTCTTGCTTTCTCTCTCAGGAATCACATGATGTGTTTGAAATAAGAGTTAAAGCATATGTGTGGCCCAAAAAATGGTATAGCAAATTTACCTCAGCACATGTTTTCTCAGATCATAGATGAAGTGCCTTCCATAATGCTAAGTGGATGCATCACTTTCAGATTCGTTTTAAGCATAGGTGTGCATTAAATTAAGTAGTGCTGGGTGTTAAGTGTTGTTTAAAAGCTAGAAATCACTGTTGTTCTTCAAAGTGTAGCATTCTGCCTAATTTTGAAATGCAGTCACTATATGCCATGCATAATACACATGTTCCAAAGTGAATATGTATATATGGATCCATAGATTGTATAAATGGATATATGGATACATAATTTTTTGCAGAATTTTTACTTCTAGCTTGTGAAGCTGAGGGTACGTGCTAATTGCACATAGACAGGATTCTTTTCCACGCTTTTCCCATTCCACATGCTGTGTAAATTCCCACTTGGGAGTGTTAGTAAATCGCATACATGTGTGAGGCACAACTTTACAAATGCATCTTCGACAGAACTGACACACACTTTCACACCGTGACATCACAACAGCCGTCCTGCTTTCTGTCCTTGCTACAATTAGCCATGCTCTTTGATGTAAGTTGCCAACTTTTATATATTCCTCCCCCATCATTCTTCAGAGTCCTCCTCTATTAAAAGGACACACAGTGGGGGGTTTTCAGGATCTCGGAAAAGTTTTTTCTCAGAAAAGACTTCTCATGTTTTGTTTTTAAAATTCGCCATCATCTCAGCATTCTCAGCTCCTACAGAATTGTACGTATGGAGACCTGGAAGGATTAATGCAGGACAAAGCTTCCAGGTTTGGTTTTATGAGCTAGCTTGTAGGGAGTGATTCATCTCGTTGAAAGGAAAAGGAAAGTACGTTGCTTTTGTATTTGTTCCGTTTTTTCTTAAATGTTAGTTACTGTCAATGCCAACATCATTATTAATGTTATCAGAAAAAATACCATAATCCAGGTATATTGATGATTCCGATTTAAAGTTTAAGTTACACTGGATGAGGTGCTCTGTTTTTCCTCTAATTTTCTATTAAATATTGATAAAGTCTCCAAATGCTGACATGATTTGTTTTTTTTTGGATTTACTTATTTAATGAGTATTCTTATCTGTAGCGAGTCTGCATTTTCTCATGTGAACACAGTTTTAGATTACTATTTCAACAACAAACTTTGTCTGGAATTTTGACTGTGGAAGCAGATGGGTCAAATTTGCTATGCTTGACCATTCCTCATGCTTTGCAGGCTTTTCTGAGCTGAGGCTACAGCCTGCAGTGTACTGATGACTCCACCTCTCCATCACACACACACACACACACACACACACACACACACATATTCTACCACATGTTTTCAATTATGTCTTGACAAAAGCAGCAAAAACACAGGAATAGTAATACCTGCATGGGAGCTCTAAAACATTCACACTGCATTATCATGTGTGATGTTTCCTGAAAAGTGAGAAAATGTACCAAGCATGAATTCCTTACATTTGCAGTAGTGGCACATAAGCACTGTTTTCAGTGCTTTGTTAAACAGGCTTACTGCTGTGCTTTACAATGTATCTGGGTCTTGTTAAAAATCATACAGTGGAGTGAACAGATGTCCATATGTGTATATGCGTTCTCAGTCAATCAGTTTTCATTATCATCATCCTTTATAATTATTGTCCTTGTATCTTCTACTCTATCTGTCTTTCTCTCTTTATCCCTCCCCATGTATCTTTTAAGCCATACCTTGTCACCTCTTCCCTTGTGGATATTGGGTGTCCCAGGCTAATAATCTGTTATTTAAACCCATCAGTAATGATTTATATATTGATTAGTCATTTTGTGAGTAAAGACAGCTAGGAGTTATTACAGATTTAATACTGGAAATAGAGCTGCATCATTGAAAAAAGGACATCTTTTATTGACACATGCCTCCAGATGGTTTTCAGTGGAAGGGCACATGGTAATTGATATAATGATGTAGCTTTACATTTTACAGTCTTTTTAAGTTATTCAGATTCATGGGGTCAGTTTGTTTGGAGTCAGTAGTTAAAATATAGTTGTGACGTTTATAGTCGTGGAAGTCCATTTGTAAGCTTTGTAAACTAAACTACTGCTGTTCCAAGCCAATAATCCCACCTTACACAAATATACTGGCCGTTTATATACACACACACACACTCACACTCACACACACACACACACCTCTCTAACAATCCTTATGAGGACCTTCCACTGGCATAATTTTTAATGGAGCTAATTAATCCTATACCTTCACCTAAATCTTACCTTAACCCCAGGAACCAAAAGGAAACCATTTGGCTCTTGTAGTTTTTTTTAAAATAAAATCTATTTTTTATATATAAAAAAGCAGTTTTCTCATTTGCTCCAGCCAAATGTCCCTGCTAGCTCAAAACTGCCAGATATTCCTATTCTTGTCCCTCCCCCCACACTCGTCCCCCCCACACACATACACAACATCTATCCTGCCTTATTCAGTAGGGCCCACAGCTGCTTTATTCATATAGGTTTTAATTATTTAGTAGAATGCTGGGCTGAATGAACCTGTGTTTTTTACGTATGCATGTGTTTTTGTAATGCCAGTAGGTACAGTGGTCTTTTGCTCCTGTGTCCTCTCACCTCATGTACATTTTCTGTTTCCTGTTCTATTTGCAAATAGCTAGTTTCTGTTTCCAAGCTTTTCCTTGTGTAATCATTAGCCATGCAGATTTTACAGACACCCCCACCCCCCACCGCCTCCTTTGGAGGAACCAAACATAGGTGGCTTTTTATCTAGTATCGGTGATGAGGTCATTGGTTAATGGGGCAGGTGGTGACTGAGTTGTGTTTGCTCTTCTTCTCAGTGCAACCGAAACCATGACAATGCCCTTGTTTATGTACTCGTGTGTGTGTGTGTGTGTGTGTGTGTCAGATGTGCTTGCGCTCATTTTGTTTATAGTTGTTATACACTGTTGACCTCCCGTTGCTTTATTTTGGGCCAGAAACTGGCAGGTTTCTCCTTTAACCAAGGTCACATATGGAGAAAAGTTGTGCCTTTGAAAAACACAAAAAGCTGTGCTTCCCTTAACTCTTTCTCTGTCTGTATGTTTCATGCTAAACAGCTGAAAAAGCCTCTTAAATGCAGCATGCATGATATAAGCTCATTTCAGTAGCAAATCAAAAATATTTACTTTGGTAGGCAAGAAAAATATAGTCACTGTTTTATGTTTAAAAATGGCATGGAGGTAGAACATAAGAGATAAGTGAGATGATATGTTAGGCTGAGTGAAGCATTCCCTTGCCCTTTTACAAAATGCTTTCTAGTCGTACATATAGACTATAGCTGCATGGGTTTAGTTCAGGGGTTCCCAAACTTTTTGGACAAATGACCCTAAATGGACATTATGAATTTTCTGTGAACCCAAGCCTTGACACCCTATTTTTTAATTCCAGATTTACAATTTAGGACAAATGTAACATTTGAATGTTTTATCATATGACCATTATATACAGTGGATATAAAAAAAATCTACACACCCCTGTTAAAATTGTACATTTTTGTGAATAGCACACTTTGGCAATTTTATTCTACTTTTCCTTCAAAAATGCTCCAAATCTATTAAATTGCAAGGAGATCACCTGTGCACAACCGTCTTCAAGTCATCCCACAGGTTTTTGATAGGATTTAGATCTGGGCTTTGACTGCGCTCTTCCAAAACATTGATCATCTTCTTCTGAAGCCATTCCGTTGTTGACTTAGATTTGTGCTTTGACTTCTTGTTGTGCTGGAAAGTGACATTTTTCTTCATCTTCTGCTGTGTAAGAGAGGCTTACAGGTTTTTTGCCAAAATAGATTGGTATTTGGAGCTATCCATGATTCCATCTATCTTGACTAGGACCTCAGTCCCACCTGAAGAGAAGCAGCCCCATAGCATGATGCTGCCACCACCATGCTTCACTGTGGGTATTGTGTTCTTTGGGTGATAAGCTGTCTTGTTTTTGTGCCAAGCATATGCCTTTTTTTTAATGAGAAAGGGCCCTCTAGCCTCCCTACCCCTACCCCATAACCCAAACATGTGAAGAATATGAGAGATTGTTGTCACATGCCGGAGGTGACCAGTACTTGCCAGATATTCCTGCAGCTCCTTTAATGTTGCTGTAGGTCTCTTTGCAGCCACTGTGATAAGATTTCTTCTTGTCCTTTTGACAATTTTGGAGGGACGTCCTGTTCTTGGTAATGTCACTGTGGCTCCCCATTTTCTGCACTTGTTGATGATGGCCTTCACAGTGTTCAATGCTACAGCTAATGTTTTGGAAATTCTTTTGTACCCCTCTCCTGATTGATACCCTTTGACAATGAGATCCTGTACATGTTTTGTAAGCTCTTTGTGGACCATGGCTTTAGCAGTCAGATATCAAGAAGATGTCAAAAAAATCCTACAGAAACAGATGCTTTTATTTGGGGTTAATTAAAAATCATTTTGTTGATGATAGCTGTATGATAATTACTTTTGAACATGAGTTTAAAAGGTGGTTCAGAAGGCTTGGTTAATTCTGGAGCACAGTCACATGCCCTATTATAAAAAGGTGTGCACATTTTCACAACCAGATTATTGTAAGTTTTTTCTTTTTGTGTTTTTGTTTCCTAATACATTTCTATTTGTTGTTCATTTGAATTTTGTTGGTTGCAATACCACATTACAGGTGGAAAAAGATCTGATATGATGTCATTTTTTTACATCACCAAAACTTGCAATTTTAATAGGCAAAATATCTCTTGTAAAAAGTCTCAGCTAAGCAGATGGTAGATAGTCTGGTAAGATGTTGGTAAAGAAGGAGTGGAGAGCAGATGAGGAAAGCAGTGGTGCTGGCCATCTGTTGCATCTCTTTCCACTAAATGTAAATATTTGTGGAAGGGGAAGCAGTAAATGCAGGTCTGTGCAGGTTACGTGCAACATTATTATTTAAAAGAACACCACCCTGAAATACATTAAATATACTTCTATTGAAATATTTGTGATGTGCTTTGTGATTCTGGTGCTAACTTGTTGGTTGGTGCTGTATTTTTTTTTTTGTTATTCCCTTGAGAAGTTAGTGATTATCAGCCATGTTGATGTCACAGGACGCTATTAGTAGTGCAGTTTGAATGGCGTTTAATAAGTGAACACATTTAAATGATCTCAAACGCAAGTGATAACAGTCAGATTTTGCTGTTAGCTTTTGAAAAAAGAGCAAAAGCTTCTTTTTCACTCACCATTTTTCAGTGTCATATTAAACTGAAATCCAACATAAAAGTAGTGCAGACAGCAAAACACAGGGCTCAAAGTCCAAGAATGCATTGCATCTATACAAAACAGTTACAGTGAGTAGCAGCAGAGACTTGGCTTGGCTAGTCAGTACCAGATGAAGACATAGTGGTACTGACAGTGGTATTAGCATGAAAGTTGAATCTTTGGAAGCTAATATGCTTGAGCAGAGTGCTCAGATGAGCAGAGGAGAGACAGACTAAAGGACTAAAGCACTACTGCATTGCTCTTTTTAGATAGATATGAAGCAACTAAAAGCATTATGGGTAATGTAGAGAACAAAATAAAACTTGGATGCCATTGAAGATCATATGTTAACTCTAAAGATTAACATCCAAATTGTACAGAGTGGATTTTTTTTTCTTTAATTCCAGCACACTATTGTTTAGTCATAAGAAGACATGTTGAGACCTGCGTATGTCTTTCACAGAACAGCAATGAAGTATTCTGTATTGTTTTCTTCATAACACATTCTTCAACTGTGTTAGTGCCTGTCGTCAGTGTCTTTGCTACTCTGAAAAAAGTTTCTTTTGTTAATTTGATACAATGATGTGACTTGATACTTCACTTCAAACAATACGTTCTTGACATGTGATGGATAGCGTGAAAGGCAATGTATCAGATCTCTCTGGAACATGAACATATTTATTTCTAGAGCTGAAGAAAAGCTTTTCTTTCCCTTCTCTCAAGGACTACTTTCAAGTATGCCAAACAAGTCATTCTGTGGTCCTCTAATGAGATGGGCAGACAGTAGTCAATTTTATTGTGGCTCAGAAGTGGTCCTGAGGTTCTGTTCTGCTTGCATTGCAGCTCCTGGAGACTAGTGGCTCTCTTTGGAAAGTGTGCGTGTGACAGAGACTTTGACTTTTAAGATGCCTTTAATGCATCAGCCTAGCATATGTGCATAGTCACAGGGATAAGACACGTTTCACCTCCAAGTTCTTACAGCCGAGCGGAATCTCATGTGAATTTCTTGTGTGAATTTCAAGCTCACACATTTGCCAGATTGAGCCAACTCCTTCATTATGACCTCATTTTTTATGAACAGAGGCATATTTGAAATTATGATTTGGGTTGCTGGTGCAGATATGGGGGAAACTGTTACCATAATCCCTTTTTTACAGTGTGATGCCTGCTGTCTTCTTACGTGTGCGCTATGACTTTATGACCCTTCTTTTCAGCAGGAAATTAAGCTGTGGTAAGCAACCATTATTCACCAAAAGACCTCTCTCTCACTCCTTTTCTGTCTCTTGCTATATTCCCAATTAGCCACCCACACCATTATCAGATTGCACATCCATGCTTGCACAATAAAAGGCTTTTCAAATATGCTTTAGGAATTGCACTGTTCATCCACAATGGACAGAATTAATTTTGCTAACAGCTGGATGCAATTTTTTTGAAAATTATCCTGTGTTTAAATAAATGTATATGGTCAGGGATCCAGAAAAATTATCTTAAAGAGCCAGAGGATGCTAAAAAAAAGTGCCATTATTCTTTTAAGTGGCAGTTAATGATATACAAAATAGATAATCAATGTTATTCACTTCACCTGGCAGTGGTTTTAACGTTATGGCTGATCGGGGGATAGCCTTTCAGTTACCAGTTAAGATAATAACGTGAAAGATACTGAAAAGCAGGGCTCCCGTGTGGCACAATGGGCATTCGCCTTATCATCCAGAGATCGTGAGTTTGAATCCTGATGATGCCACATCCATCCGTAGCTGGGAGCCCAAGAGAGCAAAATTGGCCATGCTGTCAGGGAGGGAAGGGCGGCATGCTCTCTGTCCTATCAATCACAGCGACACTAACCAATCATGGGCGTCTGTGAGCTCATGCATGCAGAAGAGGCCAGATAGCACTTTCCTCTGAGTGTTACGCCATACCCTGACATTGCATGAGCAGCAGTTCGAAAAGATGCAACCAGCTGGCTTCACGTGTCTCGGAGGAAGCACATGATATCCATTGCTCTCCCTGGGTGGTAGCTGTCATGTGATAGGGGAGAGATGCCTCATAGGTGGGAATTGGCCATGACTAAATTAGGAAGAAAAAAAAAAGATAATCAAAAGCAGGTACCTGTTACCACTGGCGAGTTAATTAAGAATATTTCTCGCCAGTTCATACTTTTGTTTGCATTTTCAATCATTTTGGATGCAGTCTGGAGCCTTGCTGGTGTGCACTAAATTTATAATAAGAAGCCTACCAAAGTTTACCAAGGCAGCCTTGAGTAGAAACTGCTTGGGAATGACCTTGGTAAGAGGTGTTTTATTTTCTCAGGTCATAATAGCTGAACAAAGAAGGCTTTGTTTTGGACATGTGAGTGGCCATTTTCACCAAAACAAAATGAGAAAATAAATGATAAAAGATGACAAGATGTCAGTTGTAGGAAAGGCTTGTAATTGTGCCCTGCAGACATTTTCTAGTCATTTATCAATTGTAGAAGATTGTGGATAATAGTTTTTGGCAATGGTGCTAGCAAGGACTTCTGCTTTTGTGAAGAGATAGACTTGCAGTTGTTGCAGCTGTCATATTAGTTATAATGCTAGATGTTAAGTTATAGGTACTTGCATGACACTTAAGGTTATTCCATCTGATGCAGCTTTGTGACACAGTCTAACATGAGCTGGGCGAGGCCATATGGACACATGGAGCAGCAAATGTTGCTCATTGTAGAGTAGGCGAAGCAAATGGGGACCATGACAGAACAGTCTGCTCAGGATTGCGTGCAGCCTTTCAGTTCAGTGATCAGGGAGAGGATATTGTGATGAACACTACTAAGGCCAGAGACTACTAGTGGTGCAAAAATGGCAGCATGTACAGTTGCATTCGATAATCAATATATTTGTGAATGTGTTTGCTATGCTTTCCTAATGAATATTCCAGTGAAAAGATCTCGTTTTTGATTTCTCTTTCTCCTTTTTTTACCTCTCCACTTTATTTCCCTTCCTACTACACACTGTAATTACACTCTCTTGCCTTCTTTTTTTGCAAGGGCCTTATCCAGTCCTAAATGAGCCTCTGGAGGCCCTAGTTTCTTCTGCACTTAGACTGGGGGGGGGTCTGTAGATGTGTAATTATACCTTCTCTGGAACCTTGCGTGCCAGGGCTGCTGTTGATTTGCTGCATTGCGTATGGAGACTGAAGCAGGAAGGCAGTGTAGGAGTGAATCTGTCTGTTTTCAGTGCCTCACTCTCATGGGACATTACGAATAGACATTACATCCTTCTGCCACAGAGCTGACATAGATGGTTTTCTGATTTGAGATAGGATATTGAAAAGAAAATGTATTTCACCAGATATCTCTTTGTGTTTAATGCAAGCTGTATTGGGCGAAAACTGCTGGCTGTCCAGAGTTAGACAAGGACACAGGTGTTCCTCTGGGTGGGTGATTCAGGATCAACAGATTCCGCATTGTCAAACACCATTAATCTCTTAGTCTTTCCATTGTACTCCCACTTGACAGAAGTCTAGACTTGAACATATCTCAGTTGCACCAGGATACAGAAATGTGAGATGATGCACTGAGTTTTTGCATCATCTGAAAGATCAACATTCCCATAACCGCCACTCTTAACATAATGGCAAACTTGCATACCAACCCGCAATATCAACCCGCTTCTGGTAATAATACAAAAGCTAGCATTGTTTTCGCATGAAACCTTGGGGCGCATTATCTCTATTACAATTTTGGCATTCTCAGTTATTTTCGTTATTCGTTATTAGTTATTTTGTAGATTTTTAGCTAAATTGCAACCAGGAAACATGTTTTCTCTTAATCTGTAGTAATACAAATGTCAAACTTCAACATAACCATGTTTATTTCACTGTTTTTTTCTACTTACAACCACCTCATTATTTAGACTAGATTTTTGGTTTTAAGTATGGAAAGTATCCATATTTAATTAGACAAGTCTCATTTGCATAAATAATTGTAAAATTCTTGTGAGTTCCAATTCAATAAATACTTTAAAGAAATTAATGGGCAAAGGCTGTGGTATCTGCTGCTTTTAAAAAATGACCCTGTTTATCTGTGTCTTGCCTTTTCCCATTAATTACCATTGAATTCCTGCATAAAAGTGGATGTGTAGAAAGAGGCGTAGGTGACAAAAATAACCATATTTTCTTTAAAATAAAGGAGGCAGAAACACTACAGGAGAAGTACACTCACAAAAACAGCAAAAATAAAAAGGAAATATCTTGTTTATTTTTTTTCCCTCATGGCCAGTATCACATACCACATTCTCCAGGATCAGTTGAGTAGGTCTCAGCCTTGTGCTGCATGTGCAGATATCCTTCATGGTATTTTCTCTTTTTATCCAAATAAATATTTATTAATATGGGCACACACATTCCAGTGAAATGCATAGGAATATTCCTGCTGCATGAAAGGCATGTTTCACCCTTGCAGGCCAGGAGAACCCCTATCCCAAGAATTCAGATCAATTTACACTCAGTTTTTGTAGATTTCCAACTGAATGAAACTCTTCCCACTGGTGACTACAACCCAGAGCTCATCTTTTAACGTTCTGCTAGAGGGGGAAACTAAAGCTCCCCTAAAGGCTTGTTCCTCAGCCAGTTTCTTTGCTTTGCTTAAAATGGTTTATAGTAAGCCTACATAGTAGGGAATTTGACTCAAGTTGATTCTATCTATTCAAACTGGTTTCTTAAGAAGTGTGAATTCTCTCTGTATTTTATTTATATTGTGCAGTTACATCGGCAGTTACGTCGTCTGTTATTTGTGTGAGAAAGGTGTGTGTGTGTGTGTGTGTGTGTGTGTGAGCACGCATGCGCATGTGTGCGTGTGTGTGCGCATGTGTCTTTTGGGATGAGTCTGTGCAGGAAGCATTTGTACAGCACCTGAAGGCATAGTTCAGTCAAGAAGAGATAAATCTCACCTGGGCCTCTTAGGATAACACAAATCTCTTACACCAGGAGTCGAGAGCTCACTGTAGACACATCTGTCCATTGCCACACATGCACACACACACACACACACACACACACACGTACACCACAGAAGCCACTTGTGTGTGGGTGTGTGTGTGAGAGAGAGAGAGACACCAAGTAAGGATAGCACAGTAACCTTGCATTTACACTTCGCTCGTGTTGCTTGTAGTTTGTGTCTTGTGGGAGTGGAGCGAGCGCTACTGTTGTTATTAGTGGGCGTGTACTGTCTGTCCAGCTCCAATGTGAAAGAGTAGTGGCCAAAATGTCTTCTGCAGTACACAGTTTACTACAGTATATGATTTGTCTTTGAAATGAATTCTAATATTTTAGTAAAGTGAAAAAAGTTGAAAAAAATTGGTTGCTTGCTAGTGGGAACACACCTTAAAAATTGAAAAAAGAGACATCAAAATCTTTCAAGGGAGTGAAGAAAGAGCAGAGGAAGAAATGACAGGAGGAAAGCTTAGGTAATTGGAATGGTGGGGGTGGAAGGAAAGAAAATGGAAGGAATGAGGTGAAAATGGGGTGAAAAACAGTGAAACTGAGCAGTAAGGAGAAAGGCACACATATCTGACACACTAGAAGGCTATGGGTGAAGGCCATTGATCATACAAAAATGTTCTTCAGTAGGAAGCACAGGCATAATAACTCTGCATTAATGCATGGAAATGTTGGTTTATCTGAATAAATCAGGACCATTCTTTTATTGATCTCACATACTTCTGAGTTCCGTTCAAGCAGAGCTAAGAAGATCAGGCTCTAGTCATTCACTAACGGCCTGATTTTCCTTTTAGGGATGGAATTCAAATTTGCTGTGTAGTTGTTAATTTTCATCACTATTACCAACTTACCAAAATGAAATGTCATACATGAACATGCAACAGGATACACGCCAAGGAGGGTTAATTAATGGAGGTGTCATTTTTTTTGTTTGTTTTAAATATTAGATGTAAGTAGAGTGTGTAAAAAGGAATCATAGTTTCCTCAGAGTCTGAGTGATCTTTTAGCCAGTGCTCCATACAGTCCCCTCCAAAAGTATTGGAACGGCAAGGCCAATCCTATTGTTTTTGATATACATTGAAGACATTTGGGTTTGAGATCAAAAGATGAATATGAGATGATAGATCAGAATTTCAGATTTCATTTCCTGATATTTGCATCTAGATGTGTTAAACAACTTAGAACATGGCACCTTTTGTCTGAACCCACGCATTTGTTCAAGTGATCAAAAATATTGGAACAGGCGACTGACAGGTGTTTCTTGTTGTCCAGGTGTGCCCTGTTAGATTGATTGTTTAAACAGTTAATAGCTCTGAATGTCTACTCTTGGTATGAGCCATGGGTTTTGCCTGTGAAGACTGCATTTGTTGTTAAAAAGTATAAAACAACATGAGGACCAGAGAGCTGTCTATGGGTGAAAAGAAAGCCATTTTGAAGCTGAGAGCCATTCCACAAGCAATGGGCATAGCCAATACAACAATTTGGACTGTTCTGAAAAAGAAAGAAACCACTGATGTACTAACAACCAGACATCAAACAGGTCGGCCAAGGAAAACAACAGCAGTTGATGACAGAAACATTGTGAGAGCTGTAACGAAAAACCCAGAACAACAGTCAGTGGCATCACCAACAACCTCCACAGGGTAGGGGTGAAGTTTGTAGGTGATCACCAGGATGAAGATCTAGCCTTCAGAGGAGTGTTCTCTGGTCATATGAAACAAAAACTGAACTGTTCGGCCATAATGATTAGCCCTGTATGTGACAGAAAAAGGGCTTTTAATATGAAGTGTTTTGGTGGAAAAGGGACTGGTGCACTTCAGAAGATAGACGGCATCATGAGGAAGGAGGATTATCTAGAAATACTGAAACAGCACCTCAAGACATCAGCCAGAAAGTTAAAACTTGGTCGCAACTGGGTCTTCCAGCAGGACAGTGATCCTAAGCATACAAGCCCTGACCTGAATCCCATGGAAATGTGTGCACTGAACTGAAGAAACGTGTCCAAGCAAGGAGGCCCACAAACCTGACACTAGATACACCAGTTCTGTCAGGAGGAATGAGCAAAAATTCCAGAAAGTATTGTGAGCAGCTTGTGGAAGGCTACCCCAAGCGTATGATTCAATGTATGGTAACATGAAATGTGTGGAGTTGTGAAAAATTGAGTTTGAATGTGTTTAGCCTTGGTGTATATAAACTTTTGGCCATGACTGTAATGTATATTGATATGGAAGAAAATAATAGAAGACTTTCTTGAAGTCCTCGAAGTTATTTGGACATTTGGCGAGTGTATAGCTTAACGTGAGGCATTTGGATATTCCAGGAACGTCTAAAAACAGCAGTGTCAAGAGGGGAGAACCAGCTTGAGGTTGCACTAGCAGAAGTAATTGAAAAAACATAAATTATTTTGGGAACAGTCTGCTCATTTTGACTGTTGATATTCAGCCAGTTAAAAATCATGTGGAATAAAGAGCAATATATTCCATTTTTCCTCTTGCAGTAAGAGTTTGTATAATGTATTTAGGTTTGGTGAATATTTTACCAATATTTTTTAACATACCATATTGCATATTTAAAACCTCAGAAAAATCTCAGCAGTTGAAAAAGTAACCAGTTGATAGTAATTAGATTATTGGCTGATCCAAAAGACAATGAGGGATTTCTGATATTTAATAGAATGCCATCTGCATATAAACTGATTTGATTATGAGAGAAATTTCACTGATGCTATTGCATTGTTTGGTGGAGATATCTAAGGGCTGAGTGAAGGCTGCAAACGATAATGGCAATAACAAGCATCTGTTTCAAGTAACCACTGCATAGATTGGCTTGTTAGCAGCACAACTGTAAATGTGTTTATGTCCCACAGAGCTTTTTTCAACTTAATTTTACCAATATTAATGGTATTTATAAAAACAGACACAAAACCTTCTATGCTTGTGAATCTGTATTAAGACATACAAGGAAAAAGCCCATCCAAGGTGTATCCCTATCTCATGCTCAGTGTTCTTGGGATTGACTCTGGATCTACTACCACTTTGAGCAGGATAAAGGGGTTCCTGAAGATGAATTAATTAATAATTAATTGCTTGTTTGGTAATCTCAGATGCTAAACATAATCTTGCAAATATACATATATCTTTCATTATCATTAGAATAAGTGATCAAAGCACGTATTGGAAAAATCACTTTTAGAGTTAGCTCACTTCTATTAAAAGTACAATAGCTTAGGGTTTTATATAGTGCAATGCAAATGTTTTGGGTGTGGACACACTTACTCAGAAGTGAGCAGAGTTTTGTTTAGTAGGTATTCAGGGCTGCCACAAGACAGTTTAGAAGTGGAGTAATTAAAGTTGGTGAACTTCGGGGGGGGGGGGGGGGGGGGGGGGGGGGGGGGGGGGGGGGGGGGGGGGGGGGGGGGGGGGG
>CM040459.1:20139282-20228193 GCA_022758105.1 Pangasianodon gigas | reverse complement strand
GGATGCAAAGCACATGCAAAGAAGGAAGTATTTGCAGCCAAATCAAATGGATTACATTGCAAATGCATTTTATTGGGTGAAATAATACTGACACTTACTGGGGTTTCTTTTCAGTGATTTGCACATATAGCGTCCCTTCTGAAAGTATTGGAACGGCAAGGCCAAATCTTTTGTTTTTGCTCGGCAGACCACCCAATTTTTAGGTGAGCAAAAGTATTGGAACAGATAGTCTTAACATAAATAACACTTAATAGTTGGTTGCATATGCCTTGCTTGAAATAACTGCATGGAGTCGGTGACCCACTGACATCACCAAACTGTTGCATTCTTCTTTTGTGATGCTTTTCCAGGCTTGGACCAAAGCTTCTTTCAGTTTTTGTTTGTGTGGGGAGTTTCCCTTCAGTCTCCTCTTCAGGAGGTGAAATGCATGCTCAATTGGGTTAAGGTCTGGTGATTGACTTGGCCAGTCTAAAACCTTCCACTTTTTCTCCTGATGAAGTCCTTTGTTGTGTTGGCAGTGTGTTTTGGGCCATTGTCTTGCTGCATGTTGAAGTTCCTCCCAATTAGATTGGATGCATTTCTCTGTATATTGGCAGAGCTTTCTGTAGACATTTGAATTCATTCTGCTGCTACCATCATGAGTTGCATCATCAATAAACATTAGTGAGCCCATTCAGAAGCAGCCATGCAAGCCCAAGCCATGACACTACCACCACTGTGCTTGACCGATGAGGTCCTATGTTTTAGATCATGTGCAGATCCTTTCTTTCTCCACTCTTTGGCCTTTCCATCACTTTGATAGAGTGATGGAATCTTGGTTTCAGAACTTTGTGGCTCATCTCTGTATTTCTTTTCAAATTCCAATCTGGCCTTCCGGTTTTTACTGCTGATGAGTGGTTTTGCATCTTGTATGGTATCTATATTTCTGCTCTCAAAGTCTTCTTTGAACAGTGGATTGTGATACTTTCATCGCTGCCCTGTGGAGGTTGTTGGTGATGTCACTGAGTGTTGTTTTTGGATTTTTCTTCACAGCTCTCACATTGTTTCTATCATCAGCTACTATTGTTTTCCTTGGTCGACCTGCTTGATGTCTGGTAGTTAGCACACCAGTAGTTTCTTTCTTTTTCAATTTTTCCTCTTTTCTCAACTTCAAAATGGCTTGCTTTTCTCCCATAGACAACGCTCTGGTCTTCATGTTGGTTTGTCCTTTTGGTTTAGCCAGTCTTCACTGAAAAAAAAAACAGGGCTCAAATCAAAGGGTAGACATTCAGAGCTATTAAGAATTTAAACAATCAATCTAACAGGTTATATAATATCTAACAGGTTATATAATATCTAATATTTTTGATCGCTTGAAAAATGGGTTCAAAGAAAAGGTGCCATGTTCTAAGTTGTTTAACACATCTAGATGTAAATATCAGGAAATGAAATCTGAAATTCTGATCCAGCATCTCATGTTCATCTTTTGAGCTCAAACCCACTTGACTTCAGTGTATATCAAAAACAAAAGAATTGGCCTTGCTGTTCCAATACTTTTGGAGGGGACTGTATTTGACTTGATTACATAATTTTCTTCTTTGTTGCTCTGTCTTTCTTTACAGTGGGGAATGGGCAGTCTGTGCAGATGGACCCAGAGATATCTGGCTTTGTGGGTTCAACAGTGGAGCTGAGCTGCCGCTTCATCAACAGCAAGCCCCCGGTGAAGATCTCGCAGGTCACTTGGCAGAAGTCCTTCAATGGCACCAAGCAGAATGTGGCCATCGCCAACCCAGCATTAGGTGTCTCCGTGCTCCCTGCTTTTAAAGACCGTGTTACCTTCAAGCACCTGTCCATGCCACATGCAAATCCCTCACTTGAGGACACCACGATTGTTTTCAGCAATCTGCGCCTTTCAGACGAGGCTGCCTACATCTGCGAGTACACCACCTTCCCAGCAGGCAACAGGGAAAACATGGTCAACCTCACTGTCTACGGTAATGCATATTCAACTCCAGCTCTTGTTGCAAGCATGTAGAGTGACTTTTTGATTGGTATGTATGTGAACATTTAATTAATTATTGAGCATCTTAAAATCTATAATATACCCTATAATAATATACCACCCTTGGTAGAGATGGTAGAAAAGGTTATGAAAAATGCCTTTGTGTCTAATTAGCTTATACAAAGTACACATCTTCTTCTAGGCAGGTTCATTATAGCACTGGTTGTTTTAAAGTATTGTCCTAACATTGGATACACATAACATATGTACTAATCCACAACATATTTTTGGTAAGGGTCTTTTTTTATTTTCATATAATAAATTTACTTCAATTAAACATTAGATTTCTGTCATTTCAATGTAAGATTTAGCTAATTAACCTCAAGGACATTTTTTTCATAGCCTTTTTTACTCATCTTTACCAATATGTCTGCAGATATTAGCTCTTACTTGTTACTGTGTATGCAAGTAAAATCCCAGACAACACTGATAATGTTTTTTTTTTTTTATCCGACATGTGGTCTATTACCTGACTGAGTTTGACTTATATTACTTATAAATTTAATTTGCAAAAAAGTCATTTGTAACATTGATTTTTTTAATGTTAAAATTAATGTTTAGAAATTTATTTATTTTTTCTTTTGTAATGAAACTACTGCAAACGACATCAAATAGGCATCAAAGACATCAGACAATAAGGGTGCCTGTATACAGTATATTCTATAATGTATTATTTAATAATGATATATAATGCACTTTATAATTGTAATTTTACAGCTGTAAGTGACATATATGCATGGGAGAGTATGCTATGCAGGAAGTGTTATTTGCAGAAGCAGTTATTTAGAGCCTGTTATTCTACAAATAGATGTTATTTCAGTATTTTTTACATATATGATTCAGAGGCACTAGGAGGAATGTCCTTTATATGCTTGACTGCTCCCCATGCTCGTATGTAATGCGTGTTCAAAAGTTCAGTGTGCCTGAGGTGGGATCGTCTTTTATAAGAAGAAGCCATTCACTTAGTTATGCTACTCCCACTCAGCTTGTACATGTTGCATAATCACACACATAATCACACACACACACACACATTAAGATACTGCCTCCATTTAATTAAAAGATGCATTTAAAAAAAAGAGCAAGGTATAGATAAAGAGAGAGGGAGAGAGTGAACTAGAGCTTGTGGAAAGTTTGGGTAGAACCTATGACCGAAAAAGTAATTAGTAATGTAATGTTGGTGTGTTTTGTCAAAAGGAAACAATTTTCTGAAGTAGTGCTCCTGTGCCAGCATGGTACTTCAGTTACTGCCTCTAATTTGAGGACAGAGCCTATGAAATTGCCAGAGCCTTACCTCACCTTGTTGGAATATCTCTGCATGCATGCACACTCAAAGAAGGGGTTATTTAGATGGCCTCTCTTCACTTCTGGCAGTTAGAAGGGATGAAATAGAATCAGCTTCCAGTGCACACACATTTGCACAGTCACACATTTTTTATTTAGATACAGGGCTAATTAACTGCTAATTGGTGCCATTACCAGAATTTGGATTAGATTACTTTGGGTGTTTGGATACACTAGTGCCTTCTTCAGCTGCTTTTGACTACACTTTGAAAAGTTAGGAAGTAGATTTGTTTGACCAAACCAGTGCCATAGAAACAGTAGAATTGAGCAGATATAGATTTTATAAGGGTGATATAATAATGGTTCCAAAATGTAAATGATTTATGGTGCATGCAAATAGACTGTTTCACAATCAAGCATTTATGTGTTTTTTTTTTTAACCTAGCACGTCCCACGACACATATGACCCTTACAACTCCCATCATCATCGCACGGGCCCAGAAGCACAAGATGACAGTTGCCACATGTCTGTCAGCGAACGGAAAGCCATCCAGTGTGATTAAGTGGGATACCAAGCTAAAGGGCCAAGCCACATTCCAGGAGACGCGCAACCCCAATGGCACAGTCACTATACGCAGCAACTATGTGATAGTGCCAAGTCGTGAGAGTCACCGCCAGAAACTCACATGCATTGTCACCTACAATACTGAGCACTTCAGCGACAGTGTCATCCTCAATGTTCAGTGTAAGGCAAACTGCTTCCTTTAAGAACCTCTTTACATGACAAATAAAATATACTGCTCAAAAAAATTAAGGGAACACTTAAATCACACTTTGGATCTCGATGAATTAAATATTCAAGTTGAAAAGCTTTACTTATATACATTGTGTAATTTGTTGAGAACAAAACGATGTCACAATGGTCAGTGGAAGCCAAAGTCATCAGCACATTGAGGGCTGGATTCAAAATCACACCAAAAATCAAAGTAAAAAATTGAAATTACTGGCTGATCCAACATGCATGAATTTCATCAGGGCAAATCATAATGTAAATCAGTAGTGTGTATGGCCTCCACGTGCCTGTATGCACTCCCAGCAGCGTCTGGGCATGCTCCTGATGAGATGGCAGTGTCCAGGGGGATCTCCTCCCAGACCTGGCTCAGGGCATCAGTGAGCTCCTGGACAGTCTGTGGTGCTACTTGGCATCTTCGGATGCTCCGATACATAACGTCCCAGAGGTTCTCAATTGGATTCAGGTCTGGGGAACGTGAGGGCCAGTCAATGGCATCAATGCCTTCATCATTCAGAAACTGCCTACACACTCTGGCCACATGAGGCCGGGCATTGTCATGCACCAGGAGGAGCCCAGGGCCAACTGCACGAGTGTAAAGTCTGACAGTGGCTCTGAGGATTTCATCCTGGTACCTAACGGTAATAAGGGTACTGTTGGCTAGCTCCTGTAGGGCTCTGGCAGTGCTCCTCCTGTTCCTCCTCTCACAAAGGAGCAGATACCTGTCCTGCTGCTGGGTTGTTGCGACAGCATGTATGGATGTGCCACCCTGGAGGAGCTGGACTACCTGTGCAACCTGACTGGGTTGCAGGTACTGCCTCATGCTACAATTAGTGACAAGGACCCTAACAAAACACAAAACTAGAGACAAATCAGCCAGGAAGGATAAGGAGAGAGCAATTGTCTGTGGCCACCACCTGCAAAACCATTCCCTTTTTGGGGGTTGTCTTGCTGTTACCTCTCCAATGCACCTGTTGTCACTTTCGTTTGCACAAAAGCAGGTGAAACTGATTCACAATCACTTATGCTTCCTAACTGGACAGATTGATATCCCTGAAGTTGAATTGACTTGGTGTTATACTATGATGTTTAAGTGTTCCCTTATTTTTTTGAGCAGTGTATATATACACTGTATCTGTCCAGAGTATGGGGACTATGACCCCAAGCATACCTCAGAGCAGAGATGCAGGAGATATGTGGAGAGGAAGGAGGTTTAGTGGAATGGCCTGTCCAGAGCATGTTTAAAGAATACTAGAAAAGCTGACTTTGCATGAAGAAAGTGTTACAGCTGCTAAGGGAAGTCCTTCTAATGGTCATGAATTTTTATTTATGAAGCTATTTGAGAGAATGGCAATAGTGTGTGAAACTGTCACACATTCATCTACTTTGACAAATCTAAAATAATATATATGTATATAAATACACAGTGGGGTCCAAAAGTCTGATAGCACTTGTGAAAATGCTTCTGTTTCATTAAAAGTGATATTAGCAGAAAGTAGAATCTTAAAAAAAAAATTATGTGAATTTGGTATGTCCCTTTTTTTTGCTTTAATAACAGTGTGCTCTCTAGCTGGCATGAACTCCACAAGTTTGTGCAAAACCTGATAGCCATTTTAGATCAAATCCATCAGCATGTCATCTGAACACGTGCTTCAATGGAAGGGATAAGATTCATGGAAAATCTGACCTTTTGTACAAAGCAGTTGACATGGTCAATATCACAAATTTGCTTAAAATTAAACAGTGACCTAGAAATTGTGCACCATCTTGAGTATTGAATAGTTAAGATGTTGCACATTTTCAGGAATGCCAAACTTTTCAAATTTTTATATACATTCTTATATACCTGCAGTAAAGGGCTCATTGCCCTTGTTTTTTTTGTTTTTTTTTAACCAGTCATAGTTTGTGATATTTTGTACAGTGAATGTCCTTCCTTGTAAAACTATTAAACAAGAAGTTCTAAATGAAGGACAGAAGAAGGAAAAGAATAAAGTATAATCTAACACATTGTTTTCTTACAGATGAACCAGAGGTAAAGATTGAAGGTTTTGATGGGAATTGGTACCTGAACCGTCAGAATGTGAAACTCACCTGTGATGCAGATGCAAATCCAGCTGTCACTGGCTACCATTGGAAACTGTGAGTCTAAATTATGTTAATTTCATTACTCACTCGGCCAGGTTGCTTTTTTTGCTACTGAATAAATACATGCTTCTTGTTCGTGCCTAATAAAATGGATGCTTTTTGATGTCATTTTTTCTCTCCCTCCATGTATTTCATTTCACATAGAAGAACCAGACTGGCATATCTCTGCAGATACATTGTACTTTCATACATGAGAAAACGGCAATAAGCATTTTATGTGGGTAGTGAGAGTGTGAGAGAGAAAGAGAAAAAGTGTTGTTGAATCAACATAAAAGTCCTGATGAATCAGCATTACAGTGTTGCTGTTTGTAGTTATACTTATTTTGCCTTAGATGTTATCATCGTTGCTTTGAATAACAAATGAGCTATGTAAATATACCCTCTTGTTGCTGCTTTAGCACAGAGCCTTATGCATAATGCAAATATTAATACAGTGAAATGCATTTTGGGGTCCAGTGTTTGCAGTGCAGTGTTTGGTAAGCGCAGTAGCTGGCCTGTTAGGCAGGGTTCTGTCAAATTGGGGTGATGTAGAGAGGGTTGGGAGCTTGAGTTAGATGGGGAGAGAAAGGGGGAGAGCTGTGAGATAGGCGGGGATGAAGTATAGAGACAGAGATGACAGAAAGAATAAGAAAAGTGTAGGAGGGAGAGAGAGTTGGGTAGGATGAGATGTTAGAGAAAGAGAAGGATGAAAGCAAGGAAGATTTTAATAGTGAGAGAGATGGCACCATGGTGCTGATGGATTGGAGAGGACAGCCACTGAAGCAATGCCCAGCACATACCAAATGTGTTGTGAAGCTTCCCTGGAGCTGCTTTATGGAGGTCAACTGTGGCCTGCTATGGAGCATATACACACATGCACATACATGGAAGAAAACGCATGTACGCACAACTGCACACATCCTTATAAACTTGCATTCTCAGGGTAACGTATAGAAACACTTAAGCCTAAACACAAGTCCTGCCAACGAAGTTATGCAAGGTGAAGGATAATGGTTGAGGAAGATTAATAATAATATGTTTTGTTACAAGCAGTGTGTAATTTTATCCAGGACCAAAACAGTGAAGGTTGCAGTGCCAAATCCAGGTGTCCAGCCTAATTGTGTCTTGACAGTTAGCAGTGTAGCTCCTCCTCTCTCCAAATTTCATTATGTTTAATAAATGGAAGTGGCTAACGATTACAAGGTGCATAGTAGGAGCACTGCAGATGTCCAGAAGTTTGTCCAGATCTTAAAGTTCTCTCATCAGCTTTACAGCTTAGAGTGAATGCTTCCACTCTAAAATAGGAAGGCTGGTGGGCAGGAGCAGTGGATGCTGGGTTTGTTCAAACAAGCCTTGAGGAGACATTTTCATCATTATTATGATCAGAGGGCCATCTGGTATTCTCCAGGCCAGAGGAATAACAGCAAAGCATGACTAGACCAAAGACTTGCATAAAATGTACAAAATTTCATGCTGTTGTGTCATTAAACACTCTCTGGCCTAACATACTTCCATGTTTCTCATCTGATCACTTTCTATGCCTGTATGCCTATAGCTTCCTGAAGGCAAGTGTAACCAGAGCTATGAGCCTATGGCCCTGTTCAGACTCTGTTTTGGTCGAACCAATCACAAGTACACAGGTGTAATGGATAACTGAATACACCAGGTATTCTCATGTGTCCCTTCACCACTTCTGATTGCATTCTGTCAGTAGCATGGTTGCCAAATCTGCCAAAAGCAATCTGATGTCAAATTCAAATCAGCCACAAAAATACTGTCCAATACGAAACCAAAAGGTGGCATTTTGTAATTAAACAGTTGGGCATTTAGATTGGTCAATAAAACTATAGCATACTCGTACTGTCATTTTGTGAAGCTGTACTGCACTGCATTTTGTGAAGCTGTTGTTTAGCTAATCATGCTTCATGCTTTCAACAATCACACAACCACACAAAAACCACACAAATGAAAGTGTGTTGCATTGAAGTCAATTCATAGCAAAAGAGTAGCTGATTGCTGTTGGGGTTTGGGAATTTTAAAAATATCAGTTTAACTCTCAGTACACAGGTCTATAAACTCAAATATACTGATAAGGGTGTGCCAGCTATCCATAGCTATCCATTTTGTCTTGTCTGGTTTCTAGCTCATGTCTGGAGATCTATGTATGTGCCTTTTGACCATCTTGTGTGCTCAACAGCTTTAACAGCAATTCTGTTAGCTTTTAAATAGCTTCTAAATTATGACACTATTTTATTGATGACCAAGTGGAGACAAACGATACATTATTTCATTTTTCTAACAAGTTTTTGTACTGATGTATGAACTAGAAACTTAAACATAGTGTTTATCTCCGCTACTCCGTAATTAAAATTGCAGGCAGGTTTGTTGGTTAACAAATAATACACTAATTTGGATGTGCAATGGGATATATTGCTTGCACAAAAACTAGTTTTGTTGCAAGTGATTTACAAAGAATAACTGTCTGAATTATGTCACATGCAAAGTAGGGGTAGAAAACTAAAACAGGGTTTTGCTTGTGCTATTTGTTCTTCATTGTCATGGCACGTTCATGTAACTTTGACTCCTGGAAAAGTCAAACTAAAACCAAACCTAAAGAAAGTAAACTAAACCTAGCCACAATATCACTCTGATTACAGTCTGTGAGATGCATTGAAAAACTGTAAAAAAAATGCAATATGAAAGCAGAATAAGAGTTTATGTTGTGTTCACTGAGTAGGGTGAATGAAAACCTATTCATAATATCTAATGAAGTTGCTAATATTTGGGAAATATCTAATATGAAACCAACTTGACCTGATGTCCTAAGCTGCTTAGCTTAGATTATGTAGGAAGGGATCCACTTTTTTAGTGGATTTGTGCGTTTGGTGGGTTTCTAGTATTTCTGAACAGCCTGAATGAAATTTCACACCTGTGTCCCTTTTGACCGACAGATTGAATGGATCCCTGCCCAAAAACGTGGAAATCAGAAACAACACTCTGCTCTTCAGGGGGCCCGTGACATATGACTTCAGTGGCACATATATATGTGATGCCACCAACAGCATCGGCACTCGGTCTGGCCTAGTAGAGGTCAATGTGACAGGTATGTTGAAGCTGCTAAGAAATAGTGTGTGTGTGGGTATGGGGAACGGGGCTGGGGAGGAAATTCTACCTGCACTCTGGACATGTAAACGTATTTGCAACTCAAGCACTCAGGTCTGAAAGTGACTTGAGAGTAACAATGAAGTATTTGTGTTGCATAAAATAACAGAATCTTTGTCTTGACCACATGTCACATGTCAAAAAGTATTATTCAGTTATGCTGAGGGTAAGATGTTATAATACTTTAATACTATAATGCATAATACTTCATCAGTAATACCTATTTTGGGTGTGAGCATGCACATACCCAAAATAGTCTTTCTCTCTCACAAACACACTGACTTAACATCAGCAAGGTGGAGCAGTGCTAGTGGATTAAGTGAATATGCAGTGAGCTGTAGACAGCTCAAGTCATTGCAGCTTCTGCATTCACATATGGTTGAAATACACACACACACACATACACACGCACACATGCGTGCACGCACACACATGCAGATGTGAAAGGCAGAGTAAAATGCTCATATAACATCACAGATCACAGAATTTCAAACTCACACTCACATTTCTCTCAGGTACTTCTGTCTATGTGCAGGAAGACATCTCTCCATCCTTCATCTTACTATTCAAAAGTTTTGCTGTTTGAAGTTTTCAAAAAACTTCAAAAGAACATAGAACAAAGCTAGACTAATTTCCCAGCCTCTGTCTTTTTTTTTTTTTTTTGCCTAAAATGCTATTGGGAGTCTTCAGATACATTACCAAATTGATTATATTGTTTAATCAAAGGTAGTGCCTTCACTCTGTGCTGGCTCCAGATGTGCTTATCCTAAATTGGTTTTTGGCTTTTTAGAGCATATGGACATTGATGCATGCTGAAGATTTCTCAACTATCTTTCTCTCTGCATGATTCTTGGTATTGGGGTGTTTTCTCTATGCATGCATTCTCATGTTTCATCCTTGAAGATGCTATGTTTGCTTGCCTTGTGAAAGTGATGGCTACTATGTTTTACTTGCATTGCATCTATGTGTGTATGCGGGCTTCTGTCTTTCTGGTGATTCCAAGTCATAATTTAGCATGAGAGTCTGTGATGTTATCTGCAACACTGGCTAATTCTCGATCCTTGCTCTTCCAACATGATCAAAGTGTTAATGGAGCTCTGAAAAATTTCCACTAATGAAATGGAAATTGGGGATATTATCTGTAAATGCTAAGTGCATTGAGTAGTTTTGCTCAACGAGAGGTGATTTTTGGCTGTTAATTCGTTCAGTTCCTACATGCAGCTGACGAATTAAGCAAATAGCTTTCATGGCTAATAATTTATAGGGTTATGAAAGTGCACAAGAGTAAGCCTGCATTTGTGTGCTGAAAGAATCTGAATAATCAGATTGTAAATATAGACTAGTACCAGGGAGGGGGAAAAAGACATTTCAGCACTGAGTATCTCCAAGATACATCATCACAAAGCGTTTGTCTTGTTTTTATGGCTTAAGTTATCCAAGTCACCCAAGCAGTACAAATCTGTTATTTATTCTCACCAGCCTCTATTTCACAGTGTCCATGGGTGTGTCCACTTAGTTTGCATCTGGGTAATATATTACCTGTCTTTGCCAGTGTCTTCCCCATCATGGATCACTCCAGTGAGAGGTCACTGAGAGATTTGTGTCTTCAGCAAACAGATATTGAGTGAAAAGGAGAGTCAAATCCTAGCTGCTTCTAAACATTCATGCTTTAAATTATATACACTATATGGCCAAAAGTTTGTGGACACCTGACCATCAAATCCATATGTGCTTTTTGAACATCCTATTCCAGATTTAGTCCCCTCTTTGCTCTCAACTAGATTTTGGAGTGTGGCAGTGGGGATTTGTGCCCATTCAGCCACAAGTGCATTACTGAGATTGGGTTCTAATGTTAGACTAATGTTAGAGGCCTGGCATGCAGTTGGTGCTCCAATTCATCCCAAAAGTGTTCAGTGGGGTTGAGGTCAGGGCGTGCTTCAACACCAACCTTGGCAATCCATGTCTTCATGGACTTCACTTTGTGCACAAGGGCACTGTCATGCTGGAACAGGTTTGGGCCCTTTAGTTCCAGTGAAGGGGAATTGTAATGCTACAGCATGTAGACACATCCTATACAATTGTGTGCTTCCAACTTTGTGGCAACAGTTTGGGGAAGACCCACATATGGGTTTATTTTTTCAGGTGTCCACAAACTTTGGCCATATAGTGTATATTTAAAACAGTTTAAATCATAAATATCTATACATTTATCTCATCATGACAGAAGTCCAGTTAAACAGGCATGTAACTGTGTCCATCCTGGTTTTGTTAACACTTTACATAAAATACAGTATAATGACTTACATACTGCATAATTTACTGTGAATTTATATTAGTTCTATGGCAGAATCTGAAGATCTTTTTTGCCAGTTTTATCCAGTTTTTGGTTTGCAGTGATATCTAAAATTAGTGTGCACCCCATGAAAAGGCCACATTGTTGTCTGCTTGGTTAATTATGTGATGTTGGTATTCTAAGAAACAGAATCAGAAGACCTTTTTATTAGCTACATTACAAAACCAGGTCAATGTGGTAGTATTACTGTTTGATAGTTGAGAGCTATCATAAACCATAATTCCTTCCAGCATCATAAACCTATCAGTGTCATCTCAAGACACTGAGATCTCCCAGATTTTTTTTCTTCCCTGCTGCCATAAGAGAGGGAAGAATAGCAAACATTACCCTTGCTAAATAGATACATACATACATACATACATACATACATACAGGCTTGTGTGATATTGATTTTTTTTTTCCTGTTCACAATTTACCTTTTTTAAAAATCACGGTAAATGCTTTAATCATCCAGACCCACCCAGAATAAGAATTTCCACCCTTTTTTTTAGGTTTAAGGAGAGTACAAGAGGGCTAAATAATATTTACATACATACATACATACATACATACATACATACGTTTATTACTTTACTTTCTGTACAGAATCTTTACAGCTCACTGTATATTTTAATGTGAAGCAACATGTCTGTGGAATGTAGGGAGTAGTCCGGACACCACTTAACATTTGCCTTTATTTGTAGGCACTAATGTAGATAATAGTCTCAAGACCGAATCTATGGAGCAAAATAGCAACATGAACTATATAAACTATAGAAATATATAATCTGTCAAATGTGACAGGATTCTAACAGGATTAAAAGTAATTGAATGCCACAACCCACCTGAAAACCTCTTAATTAAAAATATGCACTAATACACTTTGAATTTTCACGCATATGATTATCTTGACTCGTGTATTAAAATGTGTTCATATTTTACCCTTCACTTTTACATGGAATAGGGATTTCCAGAAAAGACTACAGATTATTGTACAAGTTTCACTTTTGGCTTTGATAACATATTTTAGCATCCAATTTAAAATCTTTCAAGTCTTTATACATCACAAAGATGTCATAGATAATGATTATAGGGCACAGAGAAGATCATGTTTTAAGGTTTTAATTTATTTATTTTGAATGTAGCTGCTGACGTTCTTTTAACTAGCATTAGAAATGTCACTTGAGCAGATGAATTTATTTATATTACTGCCACTTTTTTTTACTGCCTAATAGAACATATGAGTCAAGAGATTTTTGGTTCCAGACCAGCTGCATTCTGGTACTGGGACAGAAAAATGAAAACACATTAGCCAGAACCAGATTTACAAATATACACAGATTAACTGAATATTAAGAGCCTGAGAAGTTGTGTTGCATGTTAAATGACAGTAGCATCTGCCAGATATATTCTTTCTTTGGTCTTTGTATGTATTTTAAAATACATTAAAATAGGCTTTTCAGTAAAACATGCCCATTGGGAAGAGTTTGACTTGCTTCTAACCAGTGTTTAATCAACTTACTGTACTTTAGGATCACATAGGTTGTCTTGGAGCATAGACACAATTACAGTGTACAGTGTAATTGTTTGTTTTTGACTTTTCATTCTTTTGGTTCACATACTACAACTAGCTCTGGAGCATGTTTTACAGGAATGATGTAAGCTCATAGTGTCCCAGTGTGGTTAACCCTTGAAGTGGATTCCTTCATCAGCAAGACCAAAAGCTGTAATTAAAGAAATGAAGAGTGAGATATATATGCTGGGTTTCTTGGAACTGTACACTGTACACTCCACTTCATTGTGGGAAAAGCAACAGATCTACAGTCTTATATGCATCTTAGCAACAAAATACAAAGGATTTACTCAGATTCTCCCTCAATTATATCTTTATTGCCATGAGAAAGTTCCAGTATATTGGTAGTCTGTCAGTTTATTTCAGCACTGCCAACAGTAATTATATCCCTTTCCTTTACTATGGTTTTTGGTATGGGACAAATGCATGTCTGTTAGCAGACAAAAAATACAATAAAGACTTTAGCTATAGATAATATGAACCATACTATTTCTTTTCCCACCTAGACGGTGGCTAGGTGTGATTCCGTCACTGTGAATCAACTACTTTTAAGTACATGTAAATGTAGCTATGTAGATATTGACAAACACACATACTGTACACTACTGTTCTCTGCTCCACACAGCCGGCAGTCCTGCTAGTGTGTGTTTGATGCCATTGTCAGTGCCATTAGGACACGGATTCATTTGTTGTGATTTAACGTGGCACTGGGGACATTGCCTCCCTCAATTTGGCAAGGGAAGGGGGGGGAGATGGGGGCTGGGGGGAGGAGGGCTATAGAACGGCTGAGCTGCTTGCCTCTGGGAGGGCTGGCTAAGGTGGCAGACATCTGTTTACACTTTCCTGTATGAGCAATTGCTCATTCCACTGTGTGTGGAAATGAAGTTAAGAGAGAGTGAGAGAGAGAGAGAGAGGAGAAGGAGAAAATGTCAACCATAAGGCGAAAATGAGATGAATAAAAGATAGCATCACAAATGTAAATAAATAAGAGAATTTGTGTAACTGAAGGAAATTTCTGAGTGAGTCTGTTATTGGAATTCTTTTGAGGTGATGGAATAAAATGGAATAAAAGCCAGAGAGAGAGAGAGAGAGAGAGAGAGAAAGAGAGATGGCTGGATCCAATGAGGAGAGAAGAAGGCATTGGGAATGGAGGTTAGAAAGTAAAGGGAAACCTACTAAGGAAATATTCTCCATAATAGGAACTGAATTTGATTTGCACAAAAACACTGGCAATCTTAATACATTTGTTACTCTCAGTCTGGTTTCTGTCATTTCAACAGACTCACAGAGCGGCAGTGCCAATAAAAGCTATTGCCACACACCTACTGTGCTACTATTACTCTTGGTGGAGTTCTGTACAGAGCATTTTGGAGAGTAAATATAAATTAATGTTTTAATTTTAAAGAGCTTTAATGATAAATAATGAAAAATATTAGCCAGCTTACACAGTCCATCAACAGAATTTAGTGAATTGTGTTAATTTACTATTATTAGTTGTTTGACAAAAGATGTTGAATCAAATATATATATATATATATATATATATATATATATATATATATATATATATATATCACTTTAGGATTAATAATTGCAAGAAATATACGGGATACACATACTGTAAAAATAGAACACATTGCCTTTTTGGCAGAAGTATCAATTACAACTGCAATCACAAAAAAACCCCAAAAAACATAAAAAGTGAGGTTTTAAAGTATGATAGCTGTTCCATCCTGATGGGTCCCTTTAACTATCTGAGGTTCAAACAAGTTTTTGTTAGTGAGCATTCAGATCGAAAAAGAAAGTAAAGTTCATCTAATCTTGCCTAGCACCCACAAAGCTCTTAACTTCAGAAGATCAATGTAATCTTTTTGCAAGATCATAAGAAATGTTCGAATGGCATACCAGTGCTGTTTTGCTATCTTATTCTGAGTTGTGTGACACATTAAACTGCACACAAACCCACACTCCCTCATGCCTATTGCATTATTCCTGCCCCTGCCAGGCACACAGTCATGGTATGCAACATTAAACTCTCTTTGTAAAAATGCACCTCCTACATTACAAAAGGTGCATGCCATGGGTTCTGAGCCTTGGAACGCAGCAGTATCCCATGAGGCTCAGCAGGACAGCACCTGGGCAACATTTAGGTATGCAGAGTTTATGGAGTGTGAAGCCAGGAAAGATATACTTTATGAAGGAAGTAGCTTGTACTAGTTAGTTCTGCATAGTTTTCTCACTATCTAGATAAGGTATTAGCTTGGGTATTTTATTCTCATTCTCTTTGTCTCTCTCTACCTCTCTCTCTTTCTCCCTGCCTTTCCCTTCCTAAGCATTAAGCCTAGTGCCTCTGGAGAGAAATAGAGGATAAGATGGCCAAATGAGCAGAGAAATAGAGTGACAGTGTGTTTGTTTTAAACCTGTGGAAAAAACACTTGCTGCAAGTAGAACATAGCCACAGAGAAAGACAGAGAGTACAAACTTCATTAATCTATTACCCCAATCCTTGTCTATCTCTGGGGGCAGAATGAAATGGACAGATATAGGGTTTCCTTAAGAGTTTGGGATGGAGAATCTTTTCTAGTTGTCAATTTTGCCACAGCCCATGCCCCCCTAGAGTGTGTTTAAGTAGGTCAGTCTATAACCCCTGCATCACTGTAGCAGTAAGTATTCACTCATCAGAATGCTAGGGTGAAAATAATCTTCTCTCTTTTCACCTTCATTCCTCTCTCATCTCCTTCTTCTATCTTCCCTCAATTCTTTCTGCTCTCCACACTTTTGACCACCTTGACTTTCATATTAATTTCCTTTCACATTTAAGGACTAAATGCTGAAGAGGTAGAAAAAGACCCCAGCCATTCACGTTAAAACCCAGGCGGAAATAAGGAGATGTGTGGAAGTTAGGCTGCCAGCTAAATTGTGTCTGGAAAACATTTATTGTTTGTATCAAGTCTCCAAGCAGGAGATTGGAGAGGGTTATTTCCTATCCTGTCTGTTTGTGCACATTTCTGCTCCTCTTTGACATCATCTCTGTTTTCATTTCTCTCTCTCTCTCTCTCTCAAACCTAATTTTCCCACTTATCTCATACCTCTACAGTAATAGTTACAAATGCATTTCGAGGTAATATCAGCTAGTATGACTACTATGAAGCGTAGGGTTGCACGGATGCCCAGATCTTTACTTTTGATGTGACACTGATATGTGAGCTCTAGGTAGCAGTTAATACCCGATACTGATCAGATACTGACATCCTCACAATAAGAGCCATTTCTCTGCAAGTGCCAATAACGCACCACATGTCACGGGTATGAAGGCAACATGCTTTAAGACCACTTGTGTCCTGTTCACATAGAGCTGGAGTATTCAGCTAAAATTTATAAAGTTGTATAAAAAACAGTTGCAAAAAATAAGCAACTAACTTGACTGAATGGCAATAACAGCTACCAGTTACCAGTAATACCATTAATGTTTAGTTTATGGTACAGCTGCAACAACTAACCGTCAAAATCGATCAAATTTGATAATAAAAACAACGAATATCATTATCGATTAGTTGGACTAGGTTATGAAGCATGCTGTGTTGTACGCTATGCCACTTCATTTAGCCTTTAGACATTTGCTGGAAATAGCAGACGGCAGAGAAAACAGAAGGACCTCCTCTAAAATATGGGAACATTTTACATCACACTACCCTGTGGACCCCATGTTTTCATGTGAGTAATATTTCAGTCTGCAGTCATTTGTCTGTGGAAATGTGAGAAGCATTGGGTTTCTTAGTATCTTAGTACAACCTAGCCAGCTAACTGTGATGTATGTTTTCCTCCTCAATACAGCGAACTGTATAATGATTTTTATAGATTTAACAAACAAGTACTGTATGTTGATTGATCTAAAACAAATAATTGTATATACAGTATAACTCATTAATAGCTAATAGGTGCTACATTGTTTACTGGTGATTGTGTGTGCAGTCATGTTGATTTGAGGTCACTTATTGAACTCGGAGGTAAAAAAAAAAATAAAAAAATAACTAATGGCCTTTCTGGATTTGCATAGAATGCAGCAATAGTTGCAAAAAAGAGTGCAGAACCAGGAAAAAAGTACAGAATACAGTCACCTTGCAGTGTGCAGAACCAGGAAAAAAGTACAGAATACAGTCACCTTGCATTACTTTGGGTGTCTAATTTGGTTGACATGAGCACCCTGCTGTGACTGATTTTCAGATAAATGTCAATAAGATTGTATTGCAGTTAGTTACATGTTATCTGCTAATCCTACTAATTCAACTAACCAATTAATTGAAAAACCAATCAACAGATTAATCGATTATCAAAATAATTGTTAGTTGCAGCCCTAGTTTATGGCAATAAATGAGGCAATTTGAAGTGGTTATGTTATGTTTCGTAGTGGCACTTCACATTACTACTTTGGTATAGCACCACGGATCCTGAACAGATGACACATCTGTTTTGAATTTTATGTGGGTAGAATAAAAGCATACTTCTTCATTCATCCATATTTGTTTTGGTCGTCAGCCTTTTTTAAACAAGCATCAGTTTGCTTATCAACACAGAGGGGATAAATAAATTGAACAAATCTGTGAAAATCTGAAAACATTATCAACTAATGTCTCTAGCTCTGTAGTCTCTGGTCTGATGAAATGCCAGACATAAATGCATGTGATTAAAGAAATCACTGAATTTTTTTGTATACATTGATCTACTTTGCTACAGCATTTTTACAAGTACTTGGTTCAGTCTGCTGAAATCCTTTGCTGGGTCCACATCCAAACCATGGTCCACAAGATGACAACCCCTAACAGAGAAAATTTGTGTTGTGTTAGTCAATGTCAAGCACACTCATAGCATACAATAAGCCAGTGGATTGAATCTCAAAATAAAATATGAGTATATTGTGTTGGTAGGCATTAAAAAGCAGTTTATATGTTGTCAGTACCTGAATAAAAACCGAGGTGGTGCTCAGATGTTCAGTAAACATTGCGTGGTCGTAGCAGATATGTTGCAGTGATATGGAAGTGAATGACCAACATTTATCAGTGTTCCTCTAGCAGGTGCTAAAGCAGATTTGTTTAAGCCCTGTGTCTGGTTCTATCTTAGGCAAAATTCATGAACATGTAAGAGAAATGGAGTATACAAAAAACCTGAATAAAATGCATTCTATGTCTTTAGAGGTGGATTCTATTATTCTTATCTAATTATTAGCATTGTGAGAGTAGAATTTGTTTGAGATCATGCTCTACCAAAAGATATATATTCCTATTTAGATCAACCCCATCTTAAGAAAGTACATGCAGTGGATGCAGTTAAAGAATAAATAATATATGCACCAAAAGTAGTCAATCAATCACTCAATCAAACAATAAATAAATAAATAAATAAATAAATAGGGTGAAATCAGGGTGAGAATCAGAATCAATTTTAAGAATTGCCAACTATTAACCTCAAAAAGGCCTGTTCAGCTGTCACCACTAAGGCAGGCTCACTATCTGCATATTCCCAGACACTTGATAAATATCCGTATCTTTTGTTTTCTCAAACATTACTGAAGCAGCTGACAGGGAGCTTTTAGTTGAGTTTTATCTGCCTACTGACAGACAGGCCCCATCTCTTCCCCCTCTTGCCCCTCTTGCTCTTCTCCCACCTTCACTCACCCTTGCCTTGCCTCCATCAGCTGCTGTAAATGCTAAGCTCCCCCTCTGCTACAAATCAGATCCAGCAATTTGCATTAAAATGATTAATCTGTGACATCATCAAAGCAATTAAGACCAGTACTATGCATTCCTAGGAAGACAGGAGTGTGAATTTCCCAAAAACAGTTTAGAATTTCAAGCATTCATATTCCTCCATTTTCTTTTAAATTTATGCCCAAGGCCAAATGTGAGCTGCAGAGATGTGTTTCTTATCCAGTATTTGAAATGTGACAGCAGCCATAGAACATTCATGGGCTTGTCAAGGCAAGCTAAGCAAGGCAGGATGGCATTTGCACTGTGATTGGAGCATGCAAAAACAGCAATAAAGAAGCAATCATAGGAAAGGTGCCTTGAAATGAAACAAGACTACATTTCAAGTCACCTTTTGTCATAGCGCCCTATGAATGACTGATTTAATGCAAAGATGCATGTAAATGTACTTGGATTGAGACCTAGAGAAGGCTTCTGTGGATGGGTGTGGGATACAGATACTTGCACAAGTGCCAATATACGCAACATCAAAACTTCAGGTATGCTCCATAAGAATTTGGGGTTGGGATCCAAACAATTCTTGACCCAAACCAGAGCTAGCACAAATACTAAATGAAGCAGTTAAATAACTGTTTGTTGTCTTTTGCTGTAGAATTAAGATTAAGCCCAAGCTTGTTCCAGCATGACAATGCCCTGTTCACAAAGTGCGGTCCACAAAGACATGATTTACCAAGGTTGTTGTGGAAGAACACGAGTGGCCTGCATAGAGCCCTGACCTCAACCCCACTGAACACCTTGATTGAATTGGATGAATTGGAACACCAAGTTCACACTAGGCCTTCTTGTTGGACATCAATGCCCAACCTCTTATGCTCTTGTGACTGAATGAGCACAAATCCCCAAAGCCACCTCCAAAATCGAGTTGAAAGCCTCCCCAGAAGAGTGGAGACTGTTATAGCAGCAAAGGGGGACTAACTCCATATTAATGCCCATGATTTTGGAATGGGATGTTCAATGGTCAGGTGTCATATAGTCTATATGACCCTATATATATATCTTTAAATACATTTAAAACATTTAAATATGTTTAAAACATTACAAAATGTTTTAATGTTTATATCTTAAACATTACAAAAACAGTCAAGTGACAATGAATTCCTGGAGGGAGATGTGCATAAATAAAGTCAGTGTGAGACAAATTTATCCATAATGGAGAAATTGTTTTCCCCCCATGTTTATGATATGATAAACCAAAATAAATAAATAAATGAAATATGTGGAATTGCACATGAAACGAAATATGTCACACATCCTTCACATGTAAGTCCAAAAAACCACAAATGATTTTTTTTGTACAGTGTATACAACTAAATCCTTCTTTATCACATCCAGTCATTTGCTTTTTGCATAGTCTTTCTGCTACTGTGAAACAAAAGACATTCTGTACATTCTTTATTGGTACATGCGACACTGCCCCCTAGTGAGCATGTTGAAATTATATTATAAGTATATTGGCCATACAATATATGCAAACGTCTATGCACAGTCAACATAATTGCAGACACAGCTATTAATTACTGTGTGCTTTGCAGCTCTGAACAGTGTCTTTTAATATATAGCTTTTGCAATGCTTTAAAAGGCCCTATTAGACCTGAAGTTGTGACAGAGATCCCTGTTCTTTTCCATGTCTCCATAATGAAAGATCCTTTTCCCCTCATTTAGCCATGAATTCACCATGAGTACAGATACCTTGGTGAGATGAAATAGAAGAAGAATTTAAATGATAGTGAAGAATATTTAAAAAGTGTGCACATGTTAATGGATGGGTACAGTGAGGAAAAGAAGACATGATTAAAGGACATGGGCCACCCCCCGCCACCCCCACCACCACTACTAGCAAGAGGTGACCTCTATTTGCTCTCTTAGTCATGTAGGCAATAAAGCCCCTTATTATTTCTAATCTCATTAGGGGCCAGATTAAACTGATATCTGACACTGGCTGGCAGTTACACATCCACACACATTCAACCCTAAACAAAGGGAAAATGGGGAAAGAGAGGGGCAGATGATCAGCAGTTGGGTTTGTGTGATTCAGCAGGCTTAAGCATTGAGAGATGGAGTAATTAAAATTCAGAAGACTTACAGAGGCATACTTGATCCCTCAGTTTTAAGAACAGTCTCTAAGAAGCTTTTTTGTTTTCTAGTGCAGCGGTTCTCAAACTGGGGTACGTGACCCACTGGCAGGCTGCAGTAATTTTAAGCTTTGTTATTTTATTAAAGCCACTAAAAAGTGGAATGAGTCTCCAGTTCAGTGCTGTATGAATGCCATTTTTGTATACTGCCTATGCATTTCTTATATAGCAGTGCATTTGGAATTTGGAACAGATAATTATAGCATGCCACATTTCATGGATTGTGTGTGTAAGTGTGTATTGTATTCACCCGTTTTTCTTCACAAATGGTTGGCTAATTTATGATTTTTCATATACTCAGGGCATAATCCAGACCAATGACTGGGTCCTCCAAAATGCAGGTGTGAATCTAGGCATATTATTTTTAGTATACACCACTGAATTCACACCAGATACATAATGAAACTGGTTGCGTCAAGACCCTCAGTCCATTCACTTTGGGCTCATTTCATGTGTTTACATGCAAGCTAATGGTAGAAGAAAGAGCAACAGCACACTTTGATATTAATCTGTTTCAGCAACTCCAGCGTTCCATTAACAGTTATAAGTAGGTGAATTTACATTTCTGTCTAAATTCTTTTTTTTTTTTATTTGAAAGGAAGATTACCTGCTTAAATTGAAATAATGTTAATAATTAGTGGAATAAGTCCAGTTTGAAAACTGCATCCCCTCTCTGCTGCTTACTAATTAATTACACTCACCTGCTGCTCATTACTTCTCTATTGTCCTTTATAAATGTTTCACAGTTTGTAACTCATATTGCTATACATGATTATATAATAGGATATAGGAATTCGATGAGGAAACCTGCTCAAGACACCACCATAATAGGTGCCAAGATAAATGTTTTTGCCAGTCTGTCATTAAGATTGCGCTATTGCAACGGACTGCATGTAAACACACAAAAGCCAAGAAAAAGAAGACTTGTTTGCTCTGTTCATTTTGTCCATAGCTATCTGATAGCTGTAATTACAAAACCGTTCAGCTAAAAATGTATAAGACAGTGGGACAGTGAGTAATCATTATGTTTGTGTTCATTTTGTTTTCAATGTTGGTGTAAAATGAGCAACATAGCATACAAACACTTTGCTATGCAGCTACAGGTTGCACAATCATTAAATCTTTGTAGATTATTATTTTAAATAAAGTGCACAGTGTATAGAAAGTGTGGATTTGTTATAATAAATAGGTTTGAATTGTGAGTGAATTTGACATGCTTACATACTCTACGCAAGCCAACATGTGCAGTGACACAAGGGTCTCTGAAAGGGGGGTTTCTGGCCTATGCACATAGAATTTGTGTGCATCCAAAATTTTAAAGGGACACATTGTTCCACGCATTGCCGAAAGAGGTGCTATATACATTACCCCAGGCACATAAAAAAACTGAAGAAGAATGCATTTCTGAAAATAGTAGTCATTTCAAGTCTTCATTCCACTTCTGCCTTTACTTTGCTGTGGAGTAGTCATTTACAACTCTGAAAGCGTGCTAGAATGTGCCTATGGGGTGTAAGTAAAAGTCTCATGCACTTGCGGTTGTGTTTGCGTACTTGTGTAGAGTATGTAACAGGCCTAACACGGCCTGCATAATGTGTGCTATTCTAGTTCATGTGGATATTCAAAGACATCTTTGTTATGTAAAATGTGTGGGCTGAGAGGGTGGGGCTTGGGAAAAGGTGGTAGGGTTGGTGGTGGGGGCAGAGACCCCTTATCGTTTTTCCCCCTTGGCTTACCCTTTCCCATGTCCCTTTCCTCAAAAAAAGAGCACATGCACTCCTTCCCACCTGAGCACTGACACACTCCCTTCCATCTGTCTTTTCCTACCCAGAATTCCCCAACCATATCCTTCGAGGCAGCGGTGACAATGACCAGAAGCAACCCAGTACCAATGCTGCAATATGGGGTGGTGTGGGTGGCCTGGTTGTACTGATCGTTGGTGTTGCATTGCTCATCTACTTCCTGCGGCGTCGGCAGCGCACCTTCAAAGGCGACTACAGCACCAAGAAGCATGTTTTTGGTAATGGCTACAGTAAGGCGGGCTCTGTGCCTGCACATCCCTCTGTGCCCAAGAACCTGCAGTACCCAGATGACTCAGACGATGAGAAGAAGGCCTCTCAGATTGGGGGGCCAGGGGCCTTCGAGGGCACAGAGCGTGATTTCGATGGTAACTCTGAAGACCTAAAGAGACCCTATTTCACTGTGGATGAAGGTGAGAGCCATGATTACGATGAGCGGACTCTAGCGTTCCAGTATGAGCCCGAGTCTGAGATTGCAGATGACATGGTATCCCAAACTGATGGCTCTGTCATTTCAAAGAAAGAGTGGTATGTGTAGTGTAGCAACAAATAATGAGATCAACATTAGTCTGCTCTTACCTGCATTCTACCACACCCCTTCATCTCCATCACTAGAAGCCTTCTACCCATCCTGCTCTTCATCCCATCCCTCACTTCTCCATGCCAGCAACCTCTGCCCCCATCAAAAACACATTTAATTGAACATGAACATGAAAAAAAGCTTGGAGCGTTGACAAATCAACATCACATATTTCCACACGCTAATAGCTTAACCTGGTACAGCAGTGAAAACAGGCGTGAACTTTCACTCATGCCAGTCGCCATTGACTCCTAAAGCTGTACAGGCTAGTTGCTTGAAACTTTTATGGTGTATTATTATTAATATAATTTGTCTCATTTTGTTGACATTACTATCAGTGTATTAAATGTATTAAAAAGAGACTTTGTAATGAATGAGTTCTCACCCATCTTGTGAAAGTCCTACACTGGATGTATTATATTTTTAAAATTTGTTTTAATCTTTTCATATATGATCTTTTTTTTTTGTAAAGTCTTTCCTCTTTATGGGGTGTTGGTTTTCTGAAAATGGTGAGATTATGTATAAATGGATAGTTGTGAGGCATTTGGTCAGTTGCTTCAGACTGAAATTAATTGATGTTTTAAGGATGTTTTAAATCTTAAGGAAGAAAGCACACACGTTCCTCATGACACCTCATGACTCATGAGAGTGCTATTACAGAGGAGTGTGATCTCTTGCTATCTTTCTCCCATTATTTATCTCTGTTGACATTATTGGGTATTTTAGTACTTTGACAAGGTACATTTCACTATGTTACACTAAACGATATAAATGTACTATGGACTTTTATTGGAGTATCAGGTTTTTGTCTTTTTTTTTTGGATGTTTGGTGACATGGGGTAATCATTTGTAGAGATGGAACATGTTTGTCACTGTACATATTAAAAATAGGGCTTAATATGTTATGGTAACATTTTGTGACATGTGTTTATATGATTGTACTCCATCATCGCACATGATGACTCCTTCTGATCATTCGGGTGGCCACAGTGACATGGAACTTGAAAGCTAAAGCTTTTGGAAAGATGGCATTTTGGCAATTCAATGTCAAAATGAGCTTATCTGCACTTGAACTTAAATCATATGCTTAAAGGTTTGTCCATCCTTCTTGTTTTGGTAATTTCTTTATTTTTTTATTTAGGATCACAGCAAACAAGGCAAAGGCAACTGTGTCCTGCCAAAAATATTGACACTACAGACTTATATAAACCTGCAGTGCAACATACCTCTTGAGAATCTAAACCATTGACTGTGTTTTGCAGTGTTTTTTCCTACCACCTTTCATACAAATAGGGAAAATTATTGTTGGTAAAAAATAAAAATCTACAAAAAAAAATAAATAAATAAAAAAAATCATGAGAAAGTCAACAGGTAATCAATCAACATAACTAGCTAGCTGAAAAGATGCAAATGGTTCTTATTTTAATGTATGTATTTTTTTCTCCTACAGGTATGTACAGGTGTGTGCATGTACTTGTGTTTATCAGTTTTTTTTATGTCTTCAACATATTTTATCTAATATTCTGTTTTGTTCGATTTATTGACTATGACAGTAGAACGCATTCCAGTGTGGTGGGACATTGGGTTTTTGGATCTTAGGTCCTGTAAGTTGGTGCATTTTTGTTTTCTGAGAGAAATAGCCTTTTTAGTCACCCAAAATCAATTTAAATCACAACCTGTGAATGAAATACCCAACTCCTCTACCTGGCTTAAATCACAGTGGGGAAGATTCATAATCTAATACACAGGACTTTTTTGTAAAGATATTGGAACCATAAATAAGTGCCACTTATTGGTATCACTGAACAAGGAGAAGCTGCGTGTGCAATTCTTAAACATTTTGGCAAAAATCCACATTGGGGTTACTTTGGGGGAGAAGCCTAACTGTTTGTGTGTTGCTTTCTTTTTAAAAATAAATGTTGAAAAATAGCTTACTAGTTGTGTAATATAATGTGCCAGACCATATTATGTCTGCGAGATGTAATAGTTCAGGGCCCTCAATGAAACATATCTGTGTTATATTTGGTTCCACCAACTTTCAGGATAAATCTATTTAGAAAAATGTTTACACTTGCAGCACAGAGTGGAGCGGAATATGATGTTGTTTTTCCTTTTAGTTCAAGTGTTAGTGTGTTGAATTTACAAATCATGTAATTATTAAATATCCCCTTTGGGAAAAAACAACAGAACTGGAAAACTTAAGGATAATCCCAGCAGTGGGTAGTAAGATCATGTTACTTTAGTTTGTAGCATTTAATTACTAGTTAATGTTTCACCATAGCACAAGCATGCCTAAAGGACTTTTTCAAGATTAGCAAAAGGTAGAGATGTCCGGCAGGATCCCAGCCCCGATGCACATCTCAGGCACTCCTCTTGAAGCACTGAATAGTTATAATGGCCTTCAAATATCAACTGAGAGACAGAAAATGAGAATTCACAATAATATCCTTATATAAAGTTCTTAACAGTAATTGTTCTTGTTTTCAAATCATCTTAAATGCCTGATTTTCCACTGTAAATACAATATGTAACATTTGTGGAGCATCAGTTAAGTATGAACACCTTGAAATTCTTTCACCACAACTGAATGAAAGAAAAAAGAAATGGCTCATATTTAGTAAATATGTTTGTTATTGTGGGAATTCTACTTTTAATGTTAATGGGTTCTATCTAAGGATACATCACATAGATATATATCAATTTGTAAATACCTGCCAAAAAAAAAAAAAAAAAAGATTACAAAAAAGGATCTAGTCCCCATGCAGTCATGTGAATGTTTGTATGTTTGCTGAGGTTGATTATTGTTCACATGCTGACCCAGTGAAGTAACCTGTATTTGTTTCAAAACATTAAATGATTTCAATGTTCAATGATATTTTGTCCCAAATTTCTGACTGCGTGACTAAACTTCTGCCTCATGCAGCATACAATTTAATAATCATAAATATTTACTCTACGCATCTTCCAAATATGTTCTTTTTGTGAAGAAATAGGTCTTATGAATTTACATGTACAAAAAATAGTTACAGTTAAAATAGTTAAAATAGTTAAAAGTTACAAACAATTCAGAATTACTACTTACTGCAATATTACCAACCTGATAAGTTCTTTAGTAATGTGAGAATTTAGGGTGTGTTTTTCAAACAGGGGCCTCTGCATAAAAAGTACCAATTACTTGCTTGAGAAAGACAGTAGTGAGGGAAGAGACCTTGTTTTGGAAACGGACTGTGATTCAAAATTATTCCCATGAGCCATTTTGGGGGGCTTTCCCACCCCAATGCACCTTCAAGCCTTAAATGTCAAGCCACTAATAACTGCTTTCTTTGTCACAACATTTCAAACAAAACACATCACGCATGTACAAAACAATACAGTCTCAGCAACAACACAGATAAATTCTCTCTACAGTTGTTATGTCTACATTTAGTCTACAGCAAACACACTCTTTTTTTCTTAGGTAAAAACTATAGGGGCATTATTGTTCTCAATACCGGTATAATAAGCGTGCGGTGGAACGGTTACAGGCCATTTCTCAACAAGAACAATTCTCTTTTTTCCATCATTTAGTAACCCTCAGAACCCTCACATTGTTCCTCCATAGAAGCTCTCACTGTCCTTCTACTCATATGCTTCTTTGTAACCATGCCAGCAGTTGAAAACATATTTAGCTATAATAAGTCTAAATGTTATAGAATGTGCTTCATTTTTCTCAGACAAGACCATCCTGATATTGAATTTAGGAGGGCACATGAGAATTTCACTGCATCTGTAATTTTGAGCAATATGGATGGGACTGTTGTAAAAAGCGAGGTGGTGCCTAATTCTGTGTGATTTTACAGTATGATAATGTGGTGTAATTGTATTTGCTGGATGAGGTCAGGGATAGCTCTAGTTGCTAAAGTGAATTTATTGTGGAATCAGGTAAATAGACCTGAAAAATAATAATTAGGATGAAGCACAGAAATTTCGGCCTTCAAATATGGGCAAAAACAGAACATTTCACTGTTTGTATAAGAGACATTATATGACCGATTTGTAATCACTGTTCATGCCAAGTATCAAGAGGGGTACAACAGCCAAGCTGTTCTCCACTACTGGTTTGATACACCACTTGAAAACATCCCACTCAATGTTTCAGAATACAGCAAAAAGGTAAGTCCCTGCTGGTACACCAGCACCATCTGTAGCTACAGTTTTTGAAAAGATGAAAAAATGAAATGAGCAGCAGGAAAGGAAGAAACAGGTTCTTTGCCACATTACAAATGCCATTGCCAGAAGCCTGCACCACACTGCACCACCTGTGGTTAGTACCTGGCAATTCTCTAATGCACAGAGACCTGGTCGCCTCCTTCTGTCCAAAACATGAACTGGATATTTCGAGGCTGTAGTCTACCTATAGGCACCTTAGAGTCGTCTTAGAGCACCTGCAACACCTGTGCATACTTCCATACCTTACATACCTTAATCAGTATGATTGACAGCACCAGCTGATAAACCAGACAAATGTCCTGACCTAACACATGGAAGTGCTAGGATTAATGTCAGTCATAAAAAGTGTCACTTCACACTCTCCTTCGCAGAGTGCCCATTGGCATAAAGCTTGCATGTCCTGTGAACCTACTTGACAGAAGGCAGAGCTGTTTTAATTATGGAAACAGTCATGAAATTTTTGACTGGCTACATATCAGCTCTATGCAGACTTTATACATCAGGATGGACTTTGCAACTCCATTAGTAAAACTAATGTTCAGTGCTTGTCAGCCATATTACAGTAGTAGTGTGTGTGTGTATCTTGTGCTATTGGTCTAGTGCATATTTTCTCTCTGCAAAGAGGGAAATTTTAATGATAAATGTCTCCTATCAAGGCTGGATAGTTGTGTTGCAGCAGTGCTGTGCTACAGGGATTGGCAGATTTCCATAGAGGTAGTCAACTAATGTGAAACATACCTGTTTTGCTAACAGACACATTTAGCCAATTAACTAAATGTGGTTAAAGGAAAGGGCAGATCCAAATATTATAGGCCAGGATGCCTTGGCACCAGGCTTGGGGAGTAACGGAATACATGTAAGGGTGTTATGTAATCTGGATTCAAAAAAACCTGGTAATCTGTGACAGTTACGTCAAAAAACAAAGTAATCAGTAAAAAAAAAATGGAAATACTATCAGGATTAAAATTTTCTCATTTAAAATCAAAGAAATTTATCTTCTGACATAACACAATACAGACAGCTGTTTTATAGTTCTGGTGCTCTCTTGCCAGTCGTGACTCACGTGAGCCACCTATTGGTGCATGCGCAAATAACATCTGTCTCTAATCATTCTGCTGTAGAGGCACATTGAAATAGCTGTTTATCATGATGATGCCCGCTGGAAAAAAAATGCATTACAGTTATGGAAATTTCGAAATGATTTTTCCTATAAAGGAGAAAATGGAAACAACAACGTCTCAGTACAATGCAAACTATGCCTTTCAGCTGTGAAGATGCCGTCTTTATCGAAGGACTCAACATCTAATTTAAAGAAGCATTTAAGCACGTTAATCATGTTAACTAGGTTAGCTAAAATTATTTACGGTTTGTGCTTTGAAATTCCCTGGTTTGAATGATCACAGTTGTGGGAAAGGTTGCCACCTGTGCTGAATTAGCTTGGAACGTCCTGTAATTTGGTAGAAATTAACACGACTTCCCCCAACGATCACCCCACTACATCGATTCCTGGTACATGGGATGCCTACTGTCAAAGCCAGCAAGGGGAACTCCCGCCAATCCCCATAACCCCCCCTATTGCTTTTCTCTTGACTTTATTTACATATGTGACCTTGGTTACATTACTTTCATATTGTGATACTTGGATTACATTATTGATTACATTTTTTACGAAGTACCTGTAACAGAATACATTTTTAAAGTAACCCTCCCAACCAGCTTGGCACACAATTGACCAAAATGCATATCTAGGAATTTCTGCTGCTACCGCTGCAATGGCCCCATTTTCCACAAACAAACATTGTTCAGCATGTTAATTTTACTGTTGGGCCCTCTGTCACTGTTACTCATCAGACCAGCCCTGTGGTCCCAGATGAACAAGTGACTATGGCACAGCAGACTACACCTGTTGAAATTATGAGTTTGGACCTGGGAGCATCCCCAGCACACTGGTATGTTCATAATGTGTCAGCCATCTTCATCTACGCACCAGCTGTATGCAAGCAAGTGGAATGTTTTCTTATCTTGTCTTATCTTACCCCTTTCAAAGTGAATGTGTGTTCCAATCAGAAGGCAGCATGCTAGGTAGGCAGTATTTTTTGGGCAGCATCTGTGCACCCCGAGACAAGAACTTTCCCAATCGGAAGGCACTGCCCACTGAGGTGCCTTATTTTGGCCACATTTGAAGGTAGCATTACATGTATCCTTCTCGGACAAGGCAATCCCATAATGCAATTCACCAAATTGGAGTTCAGAAAATTCTGACAAACATGTGGAACAGACTATTGCTTCAACAGAGGAGTTCATCTACAAATGTAAGTAAAATATTTCTTTTGAAGTTCATTAACATTTTCCTCCTGATTTTTAAAAGGTCTTAAAGTTTTAAAAGTGATTTGTGATTGTAGATTGTCAGAAGTTGATTGTCCACTGCTAAAAGTAGCGAGCTAACACAACCTCAGGTTATGTAGCTAGCTTATATGGTTAATTAATAACTAGAGAGCTAGCGGTTATTTACTAAACAGTGGTCAGATTTTATTTTAATTGTACTGAGGTGGGTACTGTTTAGTTTCAGTGATTTGGCTTGCAAACAGTTTATTACTATGCTGTAGCTTGAAAGACGCTGTTACATCTACTTATTTTGTTCTCAGAAAGAGGCTTCTGAAGCCTTCCTGAAGGCAGTGGCTGAGGAAGAAAAACAGTCCGCTCGTAATGGCTGCAGGTAAAATAATTTAAGTTAACTCACTTTTACTGTGAGCATGGAGGACAAATACAACTTTAAACATGACTAGAATGCTTACATGTATTACTAATTTTCGACTTGGGCTTTGTCAGACAAACTAATTTTTATTGAGATATATTATGCTGTTACTTGGTAGTGAATAATCAGTGTAATAAAACTGATAAAATAAATAATCAAGATAAATTATATTCAGTTGTATGTTCATTATTTATTAGAGAAGCATGCTCATCAGAACAGCTCATGTGGTCATGCTAACTCTCTCTATTTCTTGTCCTGAGTAGGAGATAAACAAGGAAGAAGAAAGAAGAAAAAGATTGAAAGTGGCAGAATAAAGTAAACAAATAAAAAAATTATTTTTCTTTTAGAATTTGAGGAAATTTAAGTGAATAAATGATTTATTGAATTATTTATCTGTCTTTTACTTTTACTTTAGTAAAAATATAATTAATTCAGCAGACTCTTCAAATCATGCTCTAGAGATTTTAATGAAATGTGTTACTTTATTACAATCCAGTGAAAATTTATACAGCAGTAAAACACATACACAATACTAACAGCAGTCATTAAACCACCTGGAATTCTGTTTCGTAACTGCAGAAAAAGAATGCCAAAATAAAATTAATTTCAAGAAAATTAGCTGCATTCATAGGTAAGAACAAGAATGTCATATCTACACAGGAATCAGTGTCAAACTCCGTATCCCAGAATGCACCATGAGCTACAAACATGGACTCCCTGGACTTCAACACCCACACAGCATGTTCAATGTCACATTCACAGTCACCAGATTACTGATCACACATACCTGGATTCAAACACCATCTCACCTATATAAGCACACTCCAAACACACACACTGCAAGGTATCCGCTCAGTTCTGTTTTCGCATCTGATGTACCAAGCCTATGGTTCATGGTTTTGATTCTGGATTGTTATTCTCAATTGTGATTTTATCTTGATCTTCAATACCCTGTTTGTTCATTGCCTGAGCTCATGCCTGTCTCTCGACCTTGATTACGTCTAGTGTTTTGTATTTGTTTTTGTACTCGCCAGTCCTTTTTTTAAAAAAAGCATTTACCACAACTGTTGCCGTATCTGCTGCCTAACAATATCCACCATGCCAATAGCATGCCACGCCAGTGACAATTAAGGCAGCAACATCTTCCCTGCCTCCCCCTCTCATCGCTGTCCCTGACACGTATTCTGGTAACCCAGCTCAGTGCAAAGGGTTTCTGCTTCGGTGCTCTCTTTATTTCTCAAGGAGGAGTGTCTGTTCAAGGCAAGGTGGCCCAGTTTCTTAATCTACTCAGGGACAAAACACTGACCTGGGCAACTGTGGTGTGGTCCCAAGGTGGGGAGCATATATCTTGCTATGACCAATTCACTGAACTATTTTGCCACATATTTGATCATGTGCCTGAAGGTAAAGCGATTGGAGAACAACTCCTATCAGTGACCCAGGCAATTGTAGTGCTGCTGAGTACACCCTGGAGTTCAGAACGCATTCCGGCAGCGGCTGGAATGAACCTGCACTTAAGGCAGCATATCGCCAAGGCTTAAACCCAGCAATACTCACGGACACCCTCATTGATCTCTCCATCTGTCTCAACCACCTGCTTCGTAATCGCCATGCCTCAAAAACAACCGGGAGAGCCTTACCTGACAAGAGCACCATCAAAAGCATGCAGATTGGCCAAGCCAAACTCACAGCCCTCGAACATGAATAATGAAGAAGGTCAGGACTATGCTTCTATTGTGGCAGCAGCCAGTGCCAGGCTTTCCAGTGCCTGGTGCATCTAGTACCACAGAGGGAGCAGGCTCCCACCAAGCAAAGGCCACCCATGGTGAGTCCCGCTAAATATTTATCCCCTCAAGCATTCTTGATTCCCATTCAGGTAAGGCACTCAGTAGGTGTTCTAACTTTACAGTTTTGATTGATTCTGGTGCAGCTGGAAACTTCGACTGGACTGTTGAGGAAAAGCTCAATTTATGCCTACAGCCTCTTCAGAACTCACTTCACATTTGGGCTCTAGATGGGGGCCTCATAGGAGGAAGATCAATAACAATGCACCAAACATCTTCATCTCCAAGTCAGCACCTTCCATCATGAGACCGTCTCCCTTCTAGTGACCGTCCAAGTATTCCATTGTCCTTGGCTTTCCCTGGATGAAAAAAAATTATCCATATATATCATGTACCGAGAGAGAAATCATATCCGCCTCTACTTCCATAGAAAGCCCTGATTCCTCGTGCCAAGTAACCATTCCCCTGGAGTATTGGGAATACCATGATGTGTTCAGCAAGGCAAAAGCCAGTGGCATCCCTCCTCAATGTCCATACGAGTGTGCTGCTGAACTAATGCCTGGTACCATGCCCCCTCAAAATACATATGCTCTCTCTTCCAAAGAAAACCAAGCCATGCAGGAGTATATAGCTGAAGCCCTTGCACAGGGGTACATTTGACCCTCCATATCTCCAGCATCAGACGGCTTTTTCTTCATGGAAGTAAGAAGAGGAGGTCTCATGCCTTGTATTGATTACTGAAGACTCAACCAAATCACCATTAAATACAGCTACCCTCTACCACGAGTCCCGTCTGCCCTGGAACAATTCAGTGAAGCCAAAGTTTTCACGAAACTGGACCTGTGCAGTTCACATAATCTCATTCGCATCAGAGAAGGAGAAGAAAGGAAACAGCCCTCTTTAGCACCACCTCTGGCCACCAAGAGTACTGCGTAATGTCAAATGGGCTCTCTTGTTCCCCCTCGTTGTTCCAATGTCTTACAAAAAACATACTAAGAGACATTCTGGAGATATTTGTGATTGCATATGTCGATAACATTTTGATTTAATCACCGTCCCAAGAAACCCATGTTAACCACGTGAAACAAGTACTTCATTGACTACTGAAAAACCACTTACATGTCAAGAGTAAGAAATGTGAATTTCACATCATGCAGATCTCATTCCTACATCATTTCTGTGGAGGGTGTTTTCATGGACCAAAGCAAGGTGGCAGCTGTCAAAGAGTGACCATTCCCAACCACAGCCAAGGAGCTCCAACGATTCCTTGGTTTCACCAACTTCGATCGGCCCTTCATATGAGGATTCAGCTACATCGCCAGTCCGCTAACTGGCCTACTGAAGAAAGGGCCGAAAAGGCAAAAGTGGAATCCAGCGACCGACCAAGCTCTTCAGAACCTCAAAAAAGCATTCATCACAGCACCTGTCCTCAAGTATCCTTACCCAACCAAACCCTTCATAATGGAGGTGGATGCCTCTAACACTGGAGTGGGTGCTGTCCTGCCCCAGAGGTTCTAGGAAAAACCCAAGCTATAGCCGATGTCTTTCTTTTTGAAAAAACTCACACCAGCCAAAGCAACTATGATGTGGGGAACAAAGAACTACTTGCCATAAAACTAGCCTTAGAAGAATGGAGACACTGACTAGAAGACACTCTTCATCAAAGAACTAACTGATGAAACCAGTCTCCCCAAATCATGTTTTGTGGGTGCGCTGACCTGGGATCTGGATCGAAAAATCATCCAAGTCAATCGTCTTGAGTCTCCTGAGTCCTGTCCCAATGGAAAAACCCACCAGTTTGTGGGTTAAACTCATCAATTGGTCTCACACGTCACCTGCCACTGGGCACCCAGGCATTCACAAATCCTACAATCTCTTCCATAACAAGTACTGGTGGTTTGTGAAAGTTTTTTGCAATGATATCTGAGAAATATTTATTTCTCTCACCACTGTCTGAAAATTAGATAGAGCATAGTCCCTAAGAATTTAATAGGAAACCTGCAATTTATCTTTCTTCCATTTTTATTCCACTCTCCTACAGATCTGTTGGAGAGAGTGGATGGTATTATTCAACTAAGGATCTGGCTTAGATTTTACATATATAAACTTCAGTGGGGAAACTGAGTGTAAAATATTTGACCAGGTTGAATTGAGTAAGGTAAGATGGTCATCAGAATTTAAACGATGTAGAGTTGATTCCAAGGATAATGTTTTGCAAGTATCTGTAAATGCTACAGAGAAATCCCCATGAGTAGTAGGGCAAATCATCCGAGTCTGACGAACTAAGGGGCATGATTTAACAGTTTGAATGGGAAAGTAGACATTAAAAATAACAGGCTTATAATCATAGAAATTAATATCACACATATCAATAACAGGTTGGCCATGAGATAAAACAAGGTCTAATGTATGTCCTTGTATATGTGTAATGCCTTTCATCTGTAGTTCAAAGTTAAAAGAATGAATAAGACTTAGAAACTCCTTGGATAATGGGTTAGAAGCACAACACACATAAATATTAAAATCTCCAAGTATTAAAAGTCTGTCATAGTTTGGGACAATTTTCCCTAAAAAATCTGCAAATTTATCAATAAAGTTCTTGTTAGGTTTTTGACGATATACCACAGCAATGACCACAGGGTTTGTAGAGTTCAGTAAGAATATTTGCAATTCATAACTGTGGTAATCTTCAGTCGACAGGGCATGAATATGAAACTTACTCTTGAAAATTTTAGCTAACCCTCCGCCCCATCCTGTGGTCTGAGGAGAGTTGATAAATTTACAGCCTTGTAGCACCAGTTCTGAGAAGGACCTAAAATCCCTGAAATTTAACCAGGTCTCAGTCACACATAAAATATCCAAGCCATGTGAAATGAAGAAGTCATTAAGAATAAAAGTCTTATTTAGCAGTGATCTGGCGTTAATCAGTGCCATGTTGATCGGCAGAGTGCCACAAACTGGCTGTAGTCCACGGCATAGTGAACGAAGGTTTTGGAAGTTCACTCCAACCTTATGACACTATGGTGGTAGTCGTGGTGAGAGCTTGATAGAAGAATATGCTCTGATAGGTCTAATCCATTGATAAGGGTGCACCAGCGAGCGACGGAGGACGAAGCGATCAAAGTCTTGGTAAGCTGTGAGGAAAAGCAGGCAGGATTGTTGCACATGCCCAAACTTCCAAATCAGCTTATACAACACCTCCCCGCTTTCCCCATCTTCTGCAGCACTTTCTCTGAGGGATCCCACCATGCAGTCGGCACGGGTATAGTTGCTAAGAAGGGAGGAGGGGAAGCGCACGGCCCCCTAAGAACAGATTCAGTCCAGTCTTCATAGTATTTTTAAGATTGAGAAGTGTTTGGTGATCATAGACCAGTATGTTAGAAACATCCTGAATTAAAAGTCATAAAAATAAAAAAGCTACAACTAGACCATCCAATAGACGGCATGCCACAGACACCGGCGCCATCTTACATTTATGAATCAGTTTGTGTGAAGAGTGCATGATGTTTTGTATTTCATATTTTCCAGAAGGACATTGTTTATAGATTCTCTGCCTAAGCACACTCATAACACACTAAGCTTACTTAGTAGTAGCAGTGCGAGTACTCTTAAATGAGTTCACCACAATCTATCCTGCTCATTGCATTGTTACTGTAGTTTTGATAGTGTGAAAGCATATTCATTGGAATACAGTATTTGGGACAGTATTCATACTTGGTAACTTAAGTTGTTGACTCAAGTTCAAGTTGACACAGGTTACATGCATGCTTAAGTTAATTTTCTGGATTATTCAGATTATTCATATTACCTGTGTGTAATTCATACCTCTAAGGATGCAAGATTATTCTTTGAGTAGAGGTGTGTGAGATGGGGTTTGTCAATAGGTTTTATACCAAGTAAGGAGAAGTATTGGGTCCAGAAATATATGTTTTGAGCATTGGAAATACATTCAAATAACTATGAAATTCAATTTGAGGTATGTGAAGGGTATAACATTGATTATTTCATTCCAATGGCACCTGTCAAGGGGTGGAATATATTAGACAGCAAGTGAACAGTCAGTTCTTGAAGTTGATGTGTTGGAAGCAGGAAAAATGGGCAAGCGTAAGGATCTGAGCGACTTTGACAAGGATCAAATTGTGATGGCTAGACAACAGGGTCAGAGCATCTCCAAAATGGCAAGTCTTGTGGGGTGTTCCCGGTATGCAGTGGTTAGTACCTACCAAAAATGGACCAAGGAAGGACAACTGCTGAACCCACGACAGGGTCATGGGCGCCCAAGGCTCTTTGATGTGCGTGGGGAGCGAAAGCTGGCCCATCTGGTCCAATCCCACAGAAGAGCTACTGTAGCACAAATTGCTGAAAAAGTTAATGTTGGCTATGATAGAATGGTGTCAGAACACACAGTGCATGGCAGCTTGCTGCATATGGGGCTATGTAGCTTCAGACCAGGCAGAGTGTCCTTGCTGATCCCTGTCCACTGCCGAAAGCACCTACAATGGGCATGTGAGCCCGTTCTCGGCTCTATCAGATCGAGTATCTGTGGGATGTGCTGGTCCGATCCATGGAGGGCCCACCTCGCAACTTACAGGACTTAAACTTTCTGCTGCTAATGTCTTGATGCCAGATAAGATAGCACACCTTCAGAGGTCTTGTGGAGTACATGCCTGAATGGTTCAGAGCTGTTTTGGTGTTTAGCTGTTTCTATTGCACCTTTCTATGGCACCTTTCTTTCCACCTCAAAAATCAATGTAATTTGGCCAGGGCTGCCCAAACATTTTTTTATACAACTGTAGTGGACACCAAAGCCACTTCAACTTTCTTTCTACTGGCATTGCACCTGCCCCCACAAATAATTACATTTTGGGCTGAAACTGGAAATTCAATTCAATTAAATTTTATTTGTATAGCGCTTTTAACAATGGGCATTGTCACAAAGCAGTGTTACAGGAATAAATACATTCAGGATATAAATTGTAATATAAATTGAAATTAAATTAAATCTAAATAAATTGTAAATGTATGAATTTATCCCTAATGAGCAAGCCAGAGGCAATAGTGGCAAGGAAAACCTCCCTGAGACGATATGAGAAGGAAACCTTGAGAGGAACCAGACTCAAAAGGGAACCCATCTTCATCTGGGTGATAATGGATAGTGTAATTATAAATAAATCCCTTCTGTAACTGTGTACTACATGGACAAATAGTGCAATTGTGTAACCAGGAAATTGATTACAGTTTTCACATGAAGTCTGTTTTGTTGAACCGATCCACTGTCCACTGAGGGAGACCTGAGTGCAAAACTGCTCGAGGCAACTGCAGCCCCAAAGCCACCGCAGCAATCGCAGTCCCAAGCCATCACAGTACAACTGTCAGGATCACTGGTATCTCAGGAGTAGCATGTGTAGCTCGACAGAGAGAGAGAGAGACAGTGAGAGAGAGAGAGAGAGAGAGAGAGAGAGAGATGGAGAGATTGTTAGGTATGCTTTTTGTTCCATAATTGTTAAGAACAATGTACTTTGCATGCAGAGTGCAAGTAGGGACTCTGGCAAGCCTAGCTATGACAGCATAACTAGAAGGGAGAGCCAGAAGGTAACACAGACATGAGGACGCCCTGGGACATAAAGCAGCCAGCCACTCCACCATCAACAAACCTGAGTGTACACGTGAGAGTGTGGGGAGGGGACAGCATCCAAACATCCCAGTTCACCACAACACTCGATGCATGTGAAAAGGTCCTGAACACTAGAACCCCTAGTATGCGGGCCTTATATGCTCTCAGGTAAGAACTGTTCCAAAAATTGTATGCCACATTGATTGGACCCAGTGTTCTAGCCTTTTTGCAGGGGCTGCTGGAAAGTGGCAAGTCCTTGTTTACACTGAAAGTGTATGTGACATTTTGGCTCACCATAGCATAGTGGATGGCAGTTTGCTGGGTGCTTATTGGGCACATAACAGCATTTCTGAGAGGAGCTAGGCACCTTTATCTACCATGCTCCCCCAAGAGCCTGAGGTGAGATTTCCCCTTGTGTTGGTCTCCCTTAAGACCTCTGTACACAACCCCATACAGGAACCTGATCTGAAATAGGTTATCACTGAAGACAGCCTTTTTGCTGGAGATCACTTATTTTGTTGGTGTTAAACTCATCCTGCATGCAATATGCAATGATGTTCTCAGACCCTTCTCCTCATCTTCAATTACAAACACACCCCTGAATATGACTTAGGGCTATAATTGGACAGTGATTGCATGGCATGCAATCCATGTATGGCATAAGTGCAGTGCACTGATGACAAATTCTGCTGATTGTTTTTTTTTAAATGAGAGCTCGAGTGATACGGTGCAGTGCATTGAGGTTTTTGCTTTTCAGTATGTCATTAATGAAAAGCAATGCACTTTGTGTACTGGATTTCACATAAACGGAATCACACAGTGAAAGGCAGTGCAGCAGCATGGATTGGCTTTAATTGTGGATAATATTTACCTGTGACATTCATTCATTCATTCATTCATTCATCTTCAGTAACCACTTCACCTTGGTCAGAGTCATGGAGACTATCACGGGAACATAGCCCACAAGGTGGAAATATTCCTTACATAGGATGCCAGTCTACCACAGGGCACCATGCACTCATTCACATCTACAGGCATAGCATAGCCAAGGCACCTACCGGGATGTTTCTGGGTGGTGGGAGTATATCTAATCTGACATGGGGAGAACATGAGAAACTCCACAGAGACAGTAACTCAAATTCTGTGAGGCCTGGAGCTGTGAGGTGGCAATGCTATATAAGTTACATAAGCGCAATGCAACGAAGTTGTGCTTTTTGGTGTGGCGCTTTGCCCTCATATCACAAAGGAAAAGTGTTCCTTTCACCTGGTGAATTCTCTGAATTGTTATAGCACATATAGAGCTTTATGAAGCATTATTAAATTTGAGAAATCATTAAAATGTTTAAAATGAACCATTACCAACTTACCAATAATTATAAGCACAGTTATAATGATAATAATGAATATGGACTTCATAGAGGTATTACTGTTTCTTTACATATTATTGCTATATACAATTGCTTCTGGCTTTGATAAAACCTAAGTGTTCTCCGATTTCTCAGGATAATTTGAGAAATAATGTGCAGTGGCAAATAAAAGAAAAAGAGTCAAAGTGAAAATAATTTTTCTTCTTCTTCTCCAACCCTCACAAATTTAATTTATAACAGACTAACTGATACAGACCAGTTTATTCAGGCACAGTGATCTGTTTGACTGTGAGAGATAGTAAGCCTCATATTCTAGCAACTTAACAATTTATCATATTCTTAAGGCAAATAATCATGTTCTGCACTAGTGCTATGGTCACATGACATTCAAGAGAGTTCACACAGTTCAAAGAGGAAGCAAAAGGCATACAAAGCCAATTGTTTCAGTTGCTATTTGATTTTAGCCACTCCAGAGACTTCAACCTACCATGATGCCAGTATCCAAGGAGGGCATTTTTGATTTAAGACTGTACACTTAGCTCTTGGAAAACAGTGTTGTACCACTGTTGATGTAAAGCAACACATTTGCATAGGGTAAGACCTGTAATATGAAGGCAGACACACAAGACTGTTGGCATCCAGAGTTTTTTGTACACTGCATTTTTTTTCCCATGAACATAGTAAGATCTTTGGGTCTGGAAAAGAATATGAGGTGCATAGTGTGCTGTTGTGTTTGGAAGTCCTGCTCAGTGCACCAGTGGCAAGGCTTAACCACAATATTGAATTCAGCTGAACTCTGTAGTAGATTGTTTTCCTTGGCTTCCTTGCATATGTATATATGTTTCTGTGTGTATCTGGGTATCTGTATGCATGAAAGTCTGGACATGTTTATATGCATGTTTCAGAAACAGGTTTCTCTCTAAAAATTGGACATTTTTTCTGCTAACATATTGAGACATTTATTTTAATCAGCATATTTTCCTGGTAATATATTTTTCACAGACTGGTTGAAATATAACACTTTATGTAACCATCAGTAGTAATGAGACTACAATTTCCACATTCCCCCCTCCTTTCTCATTTGTATAAAAATGCAGATATTTAATGTATTTTTGCTGAGTATTTGATTATTGTTTTAGTAAAAAGGTATTTATATAAACATAGCAGAAAATGTCCTCTAAAATTTTGTTTCTGTAAGGAAAACTCACGATTCTCATTGTAACTCTGCATAGTCAGTTCAACTGTTTATTTGAATGACGTATATTCACCTTCATTGAATTGCATTGAATTGCATACATGAAACCATTGAGGTCACAGCACCATATTTACAGAGGTGATTTATGCATGGCAAAATTTTCTATGTGCCATAACTTAATGGAACAGATATTATTATTCTAACAGTTCTGGAACTTTTTTAAACAGTACTTGATGGGCTTTCCAGATTTTGGCTCTGCTATAAAACCTGTGTCTGGAAAATGCATGCACATTTCCCCAGCTTGACTCCTTCTCTGACATGCTGTTCACAAGGCCTTGTTTGCAAAAGAAAACTTTCAGCTTTTTACTAAGGGTCTTTTTTCTAGCCCAATTTCTCTGATATGAATTCCTGTAAACATAATGCTTGGTGACCAGTGCCAAAGGCATTAGGAATTTTAACAGTCAGGTAAAAGAGCAAATTCTTTGGCCTTTGGCCTATGATGCTTTCTGTTTAGGCAGTGTGTTCTCTTCTGAGAAGGGCATCCTTAGTGTGATGGTATGCTGAATTGCATTTTCCACCTTTATTACATCCTTGGTCAGATCTGAGGGGAGGCAGCTTCTTGGACTGACCCCAGAGATTTTCTTGTCTGTTACAGAGGGCAATATGTCTTAGCCACATCAACCTGAAGGCAGTCTAGTACTGTTAGCAAATTTTCTTATTTTTTGACTGCACAAAGAGTCAGCAGGCAGCTAAATTCCACAAATTGTCAATATTCTCACTAAATTATGCTCATGCTTACACAAAAATAAAAATGTATTCTTATATTTTATTAGAATTAATATCTGATTAATATCCGATTAATATTGAGGTTGGGATTATGAAAGTACTGTATATTTTTAAAATGGACTATGGGTTTAAATAAAGACTTTCAAAGATCTTTTAGCCAGGAAAATACCATTTTAGACTTGTGCCTTTAAGATAATGAAAATTTCATACCCAGTGTTGTGCCATTACAATCACATCAGAATAATGTAAACTAAGATGGCCATGCAAACAGTAACTGGGCAAGAATGGCTTATTCCCAATTACCAAATTAGCAAGAGTCTCCATTATTATAGTCTTTATTTATAGTCATTATTATAGTGTGCATTACAATATTATGGCAGTGCCTGCATGATAATATGATTCTATATGATTGGGGTATGGAGCTTGGATTTATTTATCATGCAGTTTCTCATGATAGCCTCTGGAGTACTGCAGTACAGAAGAGCTATTGCTTTATTCTCAAATTGCTCAGCCAATATTACCATTACATACTCTGTGGGCCAACGCTAATAAAAATTGTGATTATCTACATGACATAATCTATAAAACAGTTCAAGTTACTATCCCAGAAGTTTCCGAGAAATTTTTACAGGAGTGGTGAGGAACCATGTGCAAGAAGTTTAATACAACAAGTATCCACAATTCCAACATCATGAACAGTGGACAAATCCAGGTCATACACAATATAGGCTTAGAGTAACATCTAGAAGGCAGATCCAAAATCATGGTCAGATCCAAATTCAGGCAAGGATAGGCACACAGGATGAACTTAGCAAATGGCAAGGCTCTGTGTCTAACATATTGTCAATTTGCTTTTTATATTTTCAGGACAGGAAATGAGTTTAACCAATGAGGAAGAGTCTGGTCAGGCTGGTTTGATAGACCCCCCCTTGATGAGCAGCTCCTAAAGCTGAACCACCCTTGTGATGGGGCCTGCCTCTGAATATAGGAGCAGGACGGTCTGGTTGTTCCCTGTGAAAGTCAATAAGAGAAGGGTCTAGGATATCTATGACAAGAACCAACTCTTGTCAACTGGTTTTGGGCAGATGAGACAAATGGCTTTAACAAGGATACATTAAACATGGGTGCAACTCTGTATGTGGGTGGTAATTCTAATTTGTGTGAAACTTGATTAACTCGCTTAATGACTTTTAAAGGATTTTTAGTAACTGGGGATTTAATTTTCAGGAGGAAAGTTTGAGTCTCAGGTTGTAGATAGTCAGAGCATTTGTCCTGAGTGCAGTTGTGGGTGAGGGTGGCAGTTGTAGTCTGCTTGTTGCTTCTGTCTGTGGATTGCCCTTTGCAGTCTCACATATGTGGCTTCCCAGGTTTGTTTACTCCTCTTTATCCATTCATGTCAGAGATGGCTGAGAAATCAGAAGGTTCTCCAGACCAGGGAAACAGAGGTGGTTGATAACCGAGGATGCACTCAAATGGAGTGAGACCTGTGGAGGAGTCAATTAGGGAGTTCTGTGAATAATTTGCCCATGAGAAGTAATGACTCCAGTCATGTTAGTTATTTGCACAGAAGGTCCTCAGGAACCTCATGATTTCCTGGTTGAGATCTTCAATTCAATTCAGTTTTATTTGTATAGCGCTTTTAACAGTGGACATTGTCACAAAGCTTTACAGAAATAAATACATTCAAATTAAATTAAATCAAAATAAATTGTAAATGTATGAATTTATCCGTAATGAGCAAGCCAAAGGCGATGGTGGCAAGGAAAAACTCCCTGAGACGATATGAGGAATAAAAATTGAGAGGAACCAGACTCAAAAGGGAACCCACTCTCGTCTGGGTGATAATGGATAGTGCAATTATAAATAAAACCCTTTTATAACTGTGTACTGCATGGACAAATAGTGTGATTGTGCAACCAGGAAATTGATTACAGTTTACACATGAAGTCCGGTTTGTTGAACCTATCCACTGTCCACTGAGGGAGACCTTAGTGCAAAACTGTTCATGGCAACCGCAGCCCCAAAGCCACCACAGCAATCGCAGTCCCAAGCCGTCACAGTACAACTCACAATATGAGATCCCCAAGCCATCTCCACGGCCCCCAAGTGGCACCAGCCCCAATGATCTTCAGGCCGTCCATGTGGGGTCACCCCCAGCAGCAGCGAGTGATCTCTGACTGATGAGAACTCCAACCAGAAGGAGGGCCTCAAGATGGATCAGGCAGGTCCGGGGAGCAGAAGGGATCAGGATCACTGGTATCTCAGCAGTAGCATGTGTAGCCTGACAGAGAGAGAGAGAGATTGTTACAGAAGCTTTTGTCGCATAATGGTTAAGGACAATGCAGGCACAGTGCAAGGAGGGACTCTGGGAAGACTAGCTGTGACAGCATAACTAAAAGGGAGAGCCAGAAGGTAACACAGACATGAGGGCACCCTGGGACATAAAGCGGCTAGCCACTGCACTGTCAACAAACCTGATCGAAAGCGTGGGGGGGGGACGACAGCATCCAAACATCCCAGTTCACCACAACACTCTATGCCTGTGAACCCGCCAGACCTGCTCCTTTACCTAAGAACATACTATTCACAAAAGACTTGACTAAACAAATATATTTTCAGCCTAGACTTAAACACTGAGACTGTGTCTGAGCCCCAAACACTAATTGGAATGCTGTTAAATAACTGTGGGGCTTTGTAAGAGAAAGCTCTACTCCCTGCTGTAGCCTTCAATATTCTAGGTACCAACAAATCGCCTGCACCTTTTGATCAAAGTACGCGTGGCGGATCATAAAAGACCAAAGGTTCACTCAGGTACTGTGGTGCGAGACCATTCAGTGCTTTATAGGTCAATAGTTGTATTTGGATTGGGAGCCAATGCAGTGTGGATCTGGTCATATCTTCTGGTTCTAGTCAAGACTCCTGCTGCATTCTGAACTAACTATTTCTTATCAATATTTCTGAGAAGAAAGAAGGCTATCCTAGTATTATTATCTACATGAGCTTCAAATGATAGACTAGAGTCGATAATCACACCATGGTCTTTTACTGCTGAACATGATAAAAACAGAAAGGACATCCAGAGTTATTATGTAATCAGAAAGCTTACTTCTAGCTGCATGTGGTCCTAGTACAAGTATGTCTGTCGTGTCAGAATTAAGTAAAAGAAAGTTAATAAGCATCCAGCATCTAATGTCCTTCACACATTCCTCAACTTTATTAAGCTGGTGTCTGTCATCTGGCTTTGCTGAAACATACAACTGTGTGTCATCAGCATAACAGTTCAAGCTAATACCATGTTTACGAATAATTTTTCCCAGAGGTAACATATATAAAGAAAAGAGCAGTGGGCCTAAAACAGAGCCTTGCAGAACACCAAACTTTACCTTAGTACGCGTAGAGAAGTCACTATTTGCATCTACAAACAATCAGTCAAATAAGACCTGAGCCAGGAGAGGGCCATTCCATTAATGCCAACAACATTTTCTAGTCTATTAAGGAGAATAGCATGATCAGTAATATCAAAAGCCACACTAAGGTCAAGCAACACAAGCAAGGAGACACAACCCTGATCAGAGGCCAGTAGTAGGTCATTTACCACTTTAACCAGTGCTGTCTCTCTACTATGATGAGGCCTAAATCCTGACTGATACACTTCATGAATGTTATTCCTATGTACAGGCATGTGAAAAAATTAGGACACCCCGTTAAATATTCAGTTCTTTATTAAGAAATGTCAACATGTCAATTTCTGATTTTGTTTTAATTTGTACCTGTAGATGAAAGTGATGTAAGTGCATGTAAACAAAAAATCACTTTGTTTTCACTTATTAAACAAAAGAAATCAACAAAAATGAGTATTTCAACTGAGGAAAAAGTTATTACACCCTATGCCCTAAGACCTAGTGTTTCCCCCTTTGGCTGAAATAACCTCAATGAGACATTTCTTGTAGCCATCTACCAGTTTCTGACATCGACTGGAAGAAAGTTTCGCCCACTCCTGCAGAATTCTTTCAGGTCTGTGACGTTTGAGGGGTTTCTTGCATGCACAGTCCGTTTCAAATCACAGGATCTCAATAGGATTTAGATCTGGGCTTTGACTTGGCCATTCCAGAACTCTCCATTTTTTTACTTTTCAGCCAGTCCTTGGTGGATTTACTGGTATGTTTTGGGTCATTGTCATGTTGCAAGGTCCAGTTCCGCTTCAGCTCCACTTTTTTGACAGATGGTCTCACATGTTCCTCAAGCACCTTCTGATACAATGTAGAATTCATAGTGGATTCTATGATGGTGAGCTGGCCAGGTCCTGCTGCAGCCAAGCATCCCCAAACCATAACACTTCCACCTCCATGTTTCACAATTGGTATGAGGTTCTTTTGCTGAAATGCTGTATTTGGTTTACGCCAAACATGCCCTCTGTTATGGTGTCCAAATAATTCAATTTTAGACTCATCTGTCCAAAGCACATTATTCCAGAAGTCTTGACCTTTGTCTATGTGTTCTTTGGCAAACGTCAGTCTTGCCCTCATGCTTTTCTTAGACAGCAAAGGTTTCCTCCTTGCACACCTCCCATGATAATTAAAGTTGTGTAGTCTCTTTCTGATTGTAGATTCATGCACTTTGACATCAACTGTAGCAAGAGCTTGCTGTAGGTCCCGTGATGATATTTTAGGGTTTTTGGAGACTTCTTTAAGCATCTTGCGGTCTTGGGGTGAATTTGCTTGGACGGCCTGACCTGGCCATGTTGGCAGTTGTTTAAATGTTCTCCAATGATTTTCCGGACAGTGGAATGGCTGATTACAAATTCTTTTGAGATCTTTTTATATACCTTACCAGACTCATAAGAATCAACAATCTTCTTTCTGAAGACCTCAGAGAGCTCTTTGGATCTCACCATGGTGATACCTCTCACTTCAACACTTAAGAGCAAACCAAACTAAATGTCTGAGGTTTAAATAAGGCAAGCCTCCTTCAAAATGCTCTGTAACTAATGTTCTAATAATTTGCACCTGATGTGATACACCTGTAGGTAATTTTAGTAATTTTAAGTACAAATAAATGTGGGGGTACCCTTACTTTTTCCTCACAAGAAATTGGATTTTTTTAAAATTACATTTTACAGATCATTTTAAAAAGACTTTTCTTTGGTTTTATTTGTTTAGTTATATTATTTGAATCTCCCAATATTGTTAAAATGAAGATCAAATGTCCATATGTTTAACTATGTTTAAAAAAAAACAGGCTTTCATGGGGTGTCCTAATTTTTTCACATGACTGTAGGTATGAGCATAACTGCTGTGCTACCACCTTTTCTAGGATCTTGGGGGTCTGTAAATAATAATTAGTGGAATCGTCTGGGTAGACTTATTTTTTGTGGTTACGTATATTGGAATAAAGAACTTAAAACGCTTTGAATTTATGACTAGGTTTTTGTGTGATGCCTAGATTATCATTATAAATAACTGCGACACCTCCTCAGCCAGTTAGGCGGGGCTGATGTATATAACTGTATCCAGGTGGACTAGCTTCATTTAATGCTACCTACTCATTTGGTTTAATCCACGTTTCTGTTAAACACAGTACATTAAACTCCTGATCAGTAATAGTTTCATTAAGAATAATAGGTTTAGATGTAAAAGATCTAATATTTAACAGTCCTAGCTTCAGATCAAAGGTGCTGGCTGTGCATTCAGTATGATTTAATTTTATGTTAATTAGGTTACTAAAACAAACTTTCTGAGTATTTCTACATTTTTGTTTGTCCCTAGCCTTGGCTCTGGATTGTCACCGATTAACTAGGCCTGTTCTGAGACTATGTGGTATGCTACAAGAAATGAAAGCATCACCTTCCTGAGTGGGATGGACACCGTCCTGCCCTAACAGGCCAGCCTTGCCCTCAAAACTACTCCTGCTGCAAGCTACATCGCCATGCCGCAATGGGATGGGGCCAGAGCATTCTACAGCATCGGACATCACCTTCGCTAATTTACACACCTCTACAATGTTACTCTTAGTAACCTCTGACTGACGAAGGTGTATATCATTAGCTCCTATGTGAATAACTATCTTTGAAAACCTATGCTTGCCTAAGACCCTAAGATTACCTGCTATGTCTGGCACCCTGGCTCCCGGGATACACCTAACTAGTGCTGCTGGTGCCCCTAAAGGCCTAGCTAATTTCACGTGCCTTTGGATAGAGTCTCCTATAACCAGAGCTCTTTCTGGTTTCTCAGCAGGTAATTCACTGAGGAGAGCAAACCTGTTAGACACGTGAAGTGGAGAGGAGTGGTACTCCTGTGGGCAAGCCTTAGAGTTAGCTTCGGCTTTGCGATTATGCCGCCGAGTTGTCGCCCATTCACCCCTCTGTGAGGGCTCTAATGCCGGACTTGGGGGATTGCTAACTCCACCTAAGGCATCCAGAATTCCCCTACAGAAACTATGCTGCTCACATTCTCACTAACCCTCTCTAGAGTCTGGATGCGCACCTCTAATGCTGCAGTCTTCTCCGTCAGAGAGCTAACTAATAAACAATAGGCACAAATAAAGCAGTTTAAACACTGATGCAGGCAAGAAACTCCTGGCAAATGATTTGAAAACAGGAACTACGTCACATATTCCTATTTAAGACATTGGATTGGGGTGAAAACATGACAAAAGACTGACATTATTTTTGAGATGTTTGTAGAATGCCTGCCAAACCCGTGAGGTGAATTGATTGAACACCCCGATTAGACCCAATGTCTTCACGGAGGCTGTAGTACCTAAATATGTACTTCAAGATTATTTTGGTGGAATCCACAGCAGACAGGAACTTAGGTAGAGGTACCAGACAAGAGGCTTTAGAAAAAGGATTGATTGTAGTCAGAATTGCTTTTACCTTGGGTGGCAGGAAGGTCAAAGTTTCTACTTAGCCATCATAGAGAGTGTCCTCACTACCTCCATCAAAATCAGGTTCTCCTCTGCCTCTTCCATCTGCAAGACCAGACTTGAGTGGTCCACTTGGCTGAGATGATCACAAGCAGTGAACTCAACAGAATCAAGGACTTATACACCATCATAGCAAAGAGGAGGGCAGTGAAAATTGCTGACCCAAAATGTCCAAGCAACCACCTCTTTGTCAAGCTGCCATTGTGAAGGCACTACAGGTCTGTCACCTCCTGATCCACACACCATTGGAACAGCTTTCTGGACACTATCCAGAAACTTAAATGCCCCAGTGCATAGCACCCCCTACCCAACTACCTCAAAACTTTTTGTGTAATCATAGTGCTATTGCAATGTCTATTGTCTGATGTCTAGTCCACTGTATAATTTGTGGTTACTGCACTATATGATCCTGCTGCACTGTTTGTTGCATTGTCTGTTGTTGTTCACTGCAATTTATATTTTGATTTACTGTTTAAAGTTACACATGCACCAAACTGAAACAGATACCTGTGAGCACAATGCATCGGCAATAAAGTGTTTCTGATTTTGATATATGACCATGTATGTTGTGGGATGGGCAGTGGCTCGAGGAGACCTGCTGGTAACTAGCATGAAGTACGAGACTGGGCACAAAATGAAAAGGCTTTGAAAAAAGTTCTCCACTAGAATTTATTTCCTACTAACATTTTGGTTCTTTGAATGCCAGGATGCCCGGAGCTGAGTGCTAGACTTTTTTTTTTTTGCATGTTCTGAGGTACATACGAAGTTTTGATGAAGGCCATCTTCCACTCATCGTCTTCTCTGATGCAAATGATGTTGTAGGCACGTTTGAGATCCAATTTTATGGAAATCTTTGCTCTTCTTACCTGTTCAAGAGGTGAAGGAGCTACAGGGGGAGGACACTGGTACTTGACCATGGCAGAGTTCAGACCACAGTAAACTATGCAGGCCACCATGTTTTTGTCCACAAAGAAGAACTCGGCTGCTGCATGTGAAGTGCTGTTGCTTCTTTGATGTAGCCTTCCATAGCTTTCATTTCAGGAGACAGAAACGATATGCATGACATCTAGGATGCACAGAACCAGCTAGTAGTTCTCACAGTTTCAGGGGCAGTGAGGAAGATGTTTTGCAGCTTTCATTTTGCTGAACACATCAGCAAAGTTGAGATATAGGTGAGTAACAGAGAGAGACAGTTTTTAAAACACTGAGGGCTCCAGGATATGGGCTCACATTCTTTCCAGGAAGTTATTGGGTCATGGGTGGTCAGCCAGGGTGAGCCAAGAACAATAGGATTCTGGGGTGATTTGGTCATCATAAATGAGTTTCAGTATGTAAGATGCCTGTGTGCATATGAAGGAGAAAAATGCTCTCTACGATTTTCCCCCTCCCAGTGGAGTGCCATCTAGAGCTTTGACAGTCAGGAAGCCTGTGAGAGGGGCACGGGTAATATTCATCATCTTTGCTACCACTTCATCCATGAAGTTACAGGCTACTTCTGGTAAATACTGCTGGAAAATAATTTGCATGTGAACACCCTGATAATTTTCAGGCAGGGTAATTCTTTTACTTTCAGTCATTGGTGTAATGGTTTTGTTCACCTGGTTTTGTCGGTGATTTTCAGCTGTCAAAATGCATTTAACTTAAAATGTGCCCCTTATTTCCAAGGTACAAACAATCCAGTTTAATCATCAAGTTAACCTTGGTGAGGTCCAGCCACAGAAAAGCCAGGTCTCCTTTGCCTTCCTGCACTTTTCGGATCAGATGGGCAACAAGTCCTGTGCGGTCAATGCAACCAGACACCTTTGGGACTCCCCCACCTTCTGCACAGAACTGTTGATATAGTATTTCCTCGGAAGAAACTCTGTCAGACATCAGGGAAAAATACTGAACGATACTTTGCCTTCAACACTGAGGAGAGAGATTGTACTGAACTGCTAAATGTTAATTGATTTCTCCTTTTTCATAATCCAGACACCATCCATGAATTTCTACTGCTGGGTAACTTTCCCCCCTCCTCCATACCAGCTTGATAAATCTCCACAGACTGTGCAAATGCCTGGGGCACCTCTTATAGACCATGTAGGGCACTTTGCTGGGGCTTGGTGCTGAGCTTGTTCTGGCAGATCTAACAACCTCCTGCACCTCCTTCAGGGTGGGCTCCTTAATATTGAACTGGAAGGTGGGTTCTGTTGGAGATATCAATGTCCTACAATTTTCCAGCTCTTGCTCCCTTGCTATATCACTATAAGTGTCTTGGAGGTGCTGGTCAGTCTGTTCTTTGGAACCTGCAAGGTGGCTGCTTCATTTTTGCACAAGTAGCTTCTTGGTAAATCCAAAGTGGTTTGCAATGAAGGCTGCACATTTTCTGGCCTTCCCCCTGCTTCTGTGCAAATCAACATGGTGCAGGATGATAAGCTTCTTCCTCACTGTGTTACGGAGCACCACTAGCACAGCCCTGTCCTCTTGCTTTGCCTCCTTGTACTATCACCTTAGCAACCTCAGCTCTTGCCTTAGGTGGTTGATCTTTACCTTCTGACAGTTAGGCCCCCCATGATTTCTGGTCACCTGCTCCTTTACACCAAACCTGTCAGGGGCTATGCTGATGATGATTGTACATATAGACCATAGCTTCTGGTCTACATCACCTCTGCCTGTGGTTTCAAGGACCCTATCCACATCCTCATCAAATTGCTACCATTCATTCTCCTCGTTGGCTGCAGGCCAAGTAAACCAACAGTGTTCTGATTACATGCTCTCGGGTTGGGCTTGTGATGTTTGCAGGCACCTGGCTCTGTGGAGTGATTCTGGACCTGACTCCTCCTGAGTCTTACCAGGTGCTTGACCTGTGCATTGCACCACTTGCTACCCCATCAAGTATCTCATTTTGGCCTGGTGGATCTTCAGGGGATGCAGGTTTTTGCAGACTTTGCCACATACATTCACTGCACTCATAGTCATAACGCAATTTGCTTGGATCATTGCCTGTATGTCCGTCCTGTTGCCCCTCCTGGGCACCCCGGGAGTATAACTCAGTGGGGCTTTCCATAGCTTTGTTGTAGGTTCTTCCTCACAGGAACTGCTAACACTCACTACCCTGTGTAGAACCCCAGTGTGTGAGGGTGTGGAGGAAGATGTGAGAGACAGGTGGAATCTTAACTGAGCTCCTGGCTCACATTTATTCAGACCATGTTTTTCAGTGCACTTTCAAAAATCAAAAGAAAACACTCACAGCTTTCACTCTGTAAGGTTCAAGTTCATGCTTTTTGGCACAAAACTGCTTGTATCCAGCAGAAAGCCTGCTCGCATGACTCCGTCCAGTGGACTGGATCTGGCGCGCCCTTTTTAATGAGGGCAATCAGCGGGCTGGAGACATCCAAAAATTTAGGTACAAACCTCTGATACCAGAGCCAGCCAGCCCCAGGAACTGCCTCAACCACTTTTTGGTCTTGGGTGTCAGGCAGGCCGTAATCGCTGCTGTCTTAGCAATTTGGGGACACATCTGCCTGTGGCCCAAATGGATGCCCAGGTACTGTAATTCCACCTGCCCAATCGCACACTTCTTTGGGTTTGCTGTGAGTCCCGCCGTCTCAAGGTTCTGAGGACAGCCCTCTGATGTTGTAAGTGCCGCTGCCAATCATTACTATAAATGATTAATTCATCTAAATAAGCAGCGGCATATGCATTGTGCGGATGGATGATTCTGTCCATGAGACATTGAACAACCCCCAAACAACCCAAAAGGAAGGGTGACAAATTTGTGTATCCCAAATGGTGTGGAAAGGCCGTTGGAGTCAAGGGAATCTGCCAGTACCTTGTGGTTAAGTCCAGTGTTGAATAAAAGCGAGCTGCATCTAACCAATCAAGCAGTTTATCAATTCGAGGCATTGGGTATGCGTCAAATTTAGACATCACGTTGACTTTTCTAAAGTCCACACAAAAACGGACCGACCCATCTGTCTTGCGCACCAAGACCACCGGGCTGCTACAATCACTGTGGGACTCCTCGATTACCCCCATGTCTAGCATAGCCTTGAGTTCCTCCTGCACCACTTTTTTTTTTTTGGGTGTAAAATGAGTACTCTATCTCCAGGTGCAAATTCCCGAAGCTGAGTACCCCTGTTATACAGCCGGGATTGATGTTCTTGTAGCAAATTCTCCTGTGTTAATTGCCCCAATGTGTGGAGTTTTGCTTTCAGTTCAAGAATGTACTGAATTTAATTTTTGCTGTTAGAAGTTCCCTCCTCCCAATTTTCTCTAATGATGTCTAAGATGCCATGAGGCTTGCGCCCATACAATAACAGATCTGGCCTTTAAGAATATAAATTTTTTCATGTGGTTTCACGCTATTTGTCACGTGTGATCACACGCCACCCTGCAGGCACGGTTCTTAGAATCTAAATTCATTTGCTTCACACAATATCCACCAGGTGGCACATGGAACAACATACTGTAGCTCAACACACAGTACACTGAAAAAAATGGAATGTGTGGTTGTTTAGATTTAAGAAAAAATATTACGCATAGTTTACATAACAATATTATATTTTTTATCAAAACATGATTTCATTGCTTATGCTAAACTTAATTTAAACAAGTTTCTAATTACAAGACTGAATTATATAAACTTATCTCAATTCCGCTTATCCTCATGAATGAACTTACAAATCATATTTTTAAGCATTTGATTAAACTGTTCAACCAGTCCATCCGTCTGTGGATGGTAAACACTGGTGTGAATGGATATAATCCCCAATAGTTCGTAAAGTTCGCGAAGTGTCCTGGTCAGTCAGGATCTCTTTTGGGATCCCGACTCGGGAGATAACATGGAAGAGTGCCTCCACAACACTGCATGCTGAGATGTTGCGCAGAGGCATTGCTTCTGGATATCGCGTTGCATAAACCACCAGGACTAAGACAAAGTGATATCCTCACATGCACCTTTCTAATGGCCCAATGAGGACCATGACAATTGTTTCGATGGTGACTTCGATTAATTGATGGGGGCACAATGGCACTTTTGGGGTGCCCGGCAGATTCACCAGCTTCACATTCATGCTCACCACTGGCGAACATCATCGCAAATGCCCAGGCAATAGAAATGAGTCATTAGACGGTTCAGTGTTTTATCCTGCCCCAAATGCCCAGCCATGGCGTTGGAGTCTACCTCAATCCTGGGTTTCGGCAACACTGTAGAACCCAAGTGTGTGGAGGTGTGGAGGAAGATTCAAGAGACAGGTGGAATCTTAACTGAGCTCCGGGCTCACATTTATTCAGACCGCGCTTTTCAGTGCACTTTCAAAACTCAAGAGAAAACACTCGCAGCTTTCGGTCCGTCAGGTTCAAGTTCACGCTTCTTGGCGTGTGTAATTGTGTGTGTGCGTGTGTGAGTGTGTGTGTCTCACAAGCTTTGCCAAACGGTCTTGCACTCTGTCTCTCTCGCTCACGGGTTACAGACCACCCTGAAGGCAAAGACAGACACAAATAAGTAGACTGCCAGTAATCAGACACAGTTGAGAATCATCACGCATTACCTGCTGGTCGGACCCGCCTCCTCTTTTTCCACAGCTGATGCTTGACCATGCCCCTGCTGCCACACCCTGGTTCCCATCTTTCTGTGCTGTCTTTCCAGCTGTCCTCACATTATTCGTGGTGGTCATCCAGCTTATTCCTGAATAAGTCACTGGCCTAGCCATTCAGACTGGTTTTAGCATACACCTTATGATGCAACTTGCACTCATCATCAGTGATGTAACCTGGGGTCATTGGGTGTTTTGGATCTTTCAATACAGACACCCTTACCCTTGTGACCTAGTGGGGGTGAGCAGGCCTTGGCTAGCTTATGTGTTCCACAGATTACCCTGCTTGTCCTATAGCATCACAAACATGTCTAATGCAACCAGAACCATACAGGCTCCCAAGTGACTAAGGCTATAGCAAATCCCTCTGGCACCATTAATGCATGTTCAGTGCCACTGGTTCCATATGGATTCCTTACACTGCACAAACATGCCTATCTAACACAACCAGAACCATACATGCATTAGCATATGACATCAGCACAGCCAAACCTCCTATGGTGTTCTTTTTCCTTGGCAGAATGTCTGGATTCAATGTCATTCATGTTTATGGCAGGCTTGGGTGACATACAATTTGGGGTATGTGGTCTCTGTGTTCTGGTGAAATTATCGGTACAGATGGCTAGCTGGATCAACTCGCTGAGTGAGAATGATTCACCACGGCATGCTAATTCGTTTTGTAGCATGTCATTAAGGCCCTGGCAAAACACCATCTTCAGTGACAGTTTGTTTCATCCACTGTCTGCTACAAGAATGCAAATGTTAGTGCATAGTTAGATGTTGATTGTTTACCTTTCTTGAGGGAAAGATTTTGTCCACTTCTCTAGAAAGGTTTGAGAGTGCATTTGCAAACATAATAGCACATTGAATAAGAAATACTTTACATTTTCTAGGAGAGCCATCATTTGTGTTGGGTAAAACTAGACTTGAGCAGAAATGTTTAACTTCCAGATTAGTGGAAGGGGCAGAGTTACTCATGTTGGGACCCAACTACAGAGCTTCGTATTGAGGTTACTGCCTATAGACCTTTATGATCTATTCCTTAACGGTGAAAATGTTTTGAAGCTGTTGAGCATAATTGCATGATAGTAGCTGATCTTGGGATGAGAGGGCAGAGCAGAGTTAATGAACATCTGCTGGATCCACATTATAAGGTGAGGGCTTTTGTAACAAACAGGACTTAGAGAAGTGTTGAGGATCCATAATGCAACAAGTATCCACAAGCCCAATATCATAAACAGTGCCCAAATCCATGCCATACACAATATAGGCTTAGAGTATCACAATCCAGAAGACAGATCCAAAATCATGGTCAGTAAACAGAGGCATGGGTAGGCACACAGGATATCAGTAAAAAATAGAGCAAGGGGTAATTCAAGATGGGAAAAAATAGACACACAAGGCATGGTCATATACAAGAATCATTCAGGATAACAACTGCTCAGATCTTACTCTAATAAACTTAGCAAATGATAAGGCTTCATGTCTAACATATTGTCAATGTGCTTTTTATATTTTCAGGGAAGTAAAATTTACTGTGGCTGGTGTGACATTGATCAGTGGTTCTCAACTGGTTTTGCTTCAGGGTGGAAATTTTATGTTGCACATCAAGTTGCGACCTGACACTACACTAAAATTGTTTATCGTATGGAAGTAAATGAAGAAACATATATTAATTTTGTATAATAATGTTATTAATATTATTAATAATTAGCCATTTCATAGGCCTAATAAAGTTGGATAATAGTCGTTTACTACTCAGATAACAAGAAATAAATCAACTTACATATTGAGTTGTTAAGGTTGTACCTCATAAGTATGTACAACAGAAAATACCAGTTTAGTAAATGCAATGTATATGCTTAGTGCAAAATTAATTTTTGTTAGGTAGCAGAGATGGTTGCAGATGCAGGTAAGGTTTATTAAAGTTTAGCAAACAGTCCAAGACATTAGGCAAGAGCAATGTCAAAAACAGTCAGGGGATCAGGTGATCAGCAAATAACATGTACTAGATTAATCCAAACTCGTGAAAACCAGGAACAAATAAAGTCAAAATAACAGAATAACATGAACAATAAACAAAGGCTTGGTAAGTCAGGCTATGATACACTTAGCATTACTTTGCAGTGAGTGAGTGTTTTGTATGTATTTATATAGTGTTGTGGTGATTGAGTTCAGATGTGTGCAGTTAGTAATCGGGTGACTGTGAATGTGAGAGTCCTGGTGAGTGCTGGGAATCATAGTTCGTGGTGGCCATGTTTGTAAGCTGCAAGGTATTCTGGGAACTGGAGTTTGATGCCAAATCTGGTGCTGACAGGACAGAACCACAACTCCTCCCCCCCAGGGGACCTCTCTCTGGGAGCACAGTTCTTTTGAGGGCTACCTTTAGGGTGAGGGCCTGGACATTCAGGGTGCTTGGTGTGGAACTCTTGGCATAGGAGGGAGTAGAGAACATCATTTATCAGGATCCAGCATCTTTCTTTGGGGCCATAGCCCTCACAATAAATAAAGTACTAGAGTATACCTTTCTTACAACATGAGTTGAAGATGGTTTTGACAATGAAGGCTGGTTGCCCCTCAATGTCTACGGATGCAGGTGGTGTTGTTGGGGACACATCTGTGGGTAGTGGTCCTGGTATGTTGGGGTTTAGGTGGGATACATGGAAGGAGCTAACCTGCAGTGGCGAGGTAGGTCCAGCTTGTACGTGACCTCATTCATGCGGCGCAAGATCTTGAATGGGCCAATGTACCAAGGACTCAGTTTTTTTTGCAGCTCATGGTGCTCCTGATGTCCTTGGTGGACAGCCATACTCAATCACCTGGTTCATACTGTGGGGTTTCTCCTCTACGTAGGTCTGCAAAGACTTTGTGCTACCTTTTCGAGGTGTTGGTGGGTGTGCTCCCACACACGCGTGCTCCGCCTAAACCAATCATCTACTGCAGGGCAGTCTGTGGGGTTAGCATTTCACAGGAACAGGAGTGGTTTGTAACTGAGCACACACTGGAATGGGGATAGCTGAGTGGCAGAATAACGTAAGGAGTTGGCCCAGGGGAGGAATCAAGCCCAGTCATCTTGGTTCTCAGTAAAGAAAGTCCTTAGAAATCTAGTGATCTCTTGGTTGGCCCATTCTGCCTGCCCGTTAGCTCATGGGTGATAGTCTGAGGTTATGGTGACTGTGAATCCCAGCTTCTCCATGAAACTGGTCCATACCTAGGCCAGACAGTGGAATAAGGTGCATGGACTTAGAGAACCAGTCGGCAATCACCATAATGACAGTGTGGGTCAGAGATTGGGGGAGATTGGTGATAAAGTAGACCGCTGGATGGGACCATGGTTGCTGTAGCATGGGTAAGGGAACAAGTTTCCCTGCAGGAAGGGTTCTAGGAACTTTGGCTTGGGCGCATGTTGAGCATTACAAGATGAACTTATCGTTGAGCATGTTGGGCTACCAGTATTTGTGCTGCAGGAGTTTTGGTGTGTTCTTTGGGTACCTGGGTGGCCAGTTGCAGGGGTGGTGCCACTCCTCTAATGCCAGTTTAACTGCCAGGAACTCACAACTGCCAATGTCATAATTATGCTCAGCAGGCAAGAGTTTCTTAGAGAAAAGGGCCACTGGGTTTCAAGTGCACTTTACCTAGCCTAAGAAACACTGAAACCAAACACTGACCCAAATTTTGAATGACAAGTTGTACACTCAATATGAAAAATGTACAACTATTAAATGCATAAAAATAACAGTAAGATTTAACAAGAACAGAGCTCAAGCCGTAGTCTATGCAAATCAGTGGGACACCTGAGCGTGTGATTTTTTATTTTGATAAGTGTCTCAAAATCAGGATGGCATGATCAGATACATCTGTTGATTCATCTAATTGGAGTGCATAATAGTCATTTGCATGGTACCTTCTGCTGCATTATTTCTCAGATATTCCTCAGACATATTTTGTATTCTCCTCCATTGGAGATCAGGTTTTATTCAATTGATCTGTGGCAGATTTTTTCCTTTTTGCAATGCGATGAGCGAGTTTGTACGATGCAAATGCTCGCTCTTGAACAGTGTACATGTTTTTGATAATTTTTTGAGATGTGTCCAGCTCCCGTTGCTTTCTTTTGAAAAACTCAACAGGGTTGACTTTATGTCTTTTTTCGTTTACTTTGCATAGTTTCTCCAGCCTTTTATAAGAAGAGGGAATTTCACTCCATTTATCTATGTTAGCACCAACTGTTAACAGATAAACTGTGACATGACTGAATTTTTCATTGGCTATAACAACAGCCAAAGAGAGCATTCCTTATTATTATTATTACTATTATTACTATTATTACTATTATTATTATTATTATTTTATTTTTTTTTGAAGCTATAATTTTTTTCCATTTTGTTATGTTTTATGATTTGTATTTAGCAACATTTCTTTTCCCCCAGCAGTCTGTGAGCCAATCGCAAAGGGTCCATGACCAACTTTTGGGTCACCTCCCACCAGTTAAGAAACACTGCCTTAGATAACTACATTTTAAGTAGCATGGCCAACCACTGAACAGAAAGGTGCAGTCCTGAAATTGCTGGCTATATATTTTCTCCATAAGTATGCAGAAAAACTTACATGGACCTGGTGTCCCAGCTAGGATCTATTTATCCCTCACACCCAATTTTCCCAGGAGGCTCCCTGGTGAATGGGTAATAAAAGCTTATCTTTCTTATTTGATAGGTAGTTATTTGACTGCCAGTCTAGTACAGAATACAAGCACTAATGATTGTGGCACTAGGCTGTGATTATGAGTAGCTGGATTGTCAGCTTATTACAACTTTCCATGGTCCTGTTAATATTCTACAAGCTAGCCTAAGTTAACTGAATATGCTGCCATATACTTGTTTTGGCATATGTTTTGAGGAATGTATTAAGTTTTTCCTCCTCCTTATCATGGTTATTAATATGTGATGTATGTCTTATTTTCTAAGAAATTTCAGAAAAAAAAACCAACAGAAATTTCAGTCCTGCAGATCATGGATTGTTCTACTACAACAACAACAACAACAACAATAACAATAATATGAAAAAGAACTCATTCATTCATCTTCAATAACCATTTTATCTTGGTGTCAGTGGATCCATAGGCTATCCTGTTTCTATCCTTGGAGCAGACAGATGCACAAAATCCCAACGCTTAGTCTGCACTGGGTCTGCTGCCACAGGAAACTGGAAAATTTCATTTGATGCCTGCCCTCTTTTTTCTCCCCTGTTTTTTCAGTGTTTGTGTGACACAATGGTCTATTGCGTCTGGCTCCTGCATTAAGGGCATGAAAAAGCCCTTAGCAATTTTTAGTGATACAATGAAACCTTTCCCTTCACTACAACAACTCCCGACTGTTTCTTACCAACATTTCTCATATTAAAAGCTCTGATTCTAGTTTATCTTTGTGCATATGAAAGCTGTTTCTCTAAGAATTACAGCAGATTCAACCACGGATGGGGCTACCTGTAAGAAAATGAAACTGAAAATGAAATGATCACATTTTCTGCCTGTAGGTTTAGTACAACATGACCTCTGAACTCTATTAAAGAAACAGTAAGAAGACAATAATTTCAAAATGCAATCAGCCTGAAGTGCCATCTAATGACTCACAGAGACTGAATGTAGAACATGAGTATAATGTGACAAGCAAAAAGGCAGGTATGAGGCCATTAGCTATCCTGCTGTCATTGTGAAGCCTTATGTGGATTACTCCTCTTTGTATTCATTATTGTGTTGGAAAAAAACACCCTGAGGACCAGGTCCTTATCCTGTTGCTACCTCCAGATATGGTCTGACAGTAACCAAGGCAACATCCTATTTAAGGGACAAAGTGTTCAACACATACCAGAGATGTTTAGTCAGAATCAAGTCTCAAAACTTTAGTTGCACATCATAGTTAACACTCAGATCATTTGCTGTATGCATTTTATTTCACATAAATAAAAGTCTGCTATATTGTCTGCTGTATAATTTTATTGAGAATATTATACAAGGTACAGCCTTACCACCATTCAATAATAGCAGACTAGTGAGGATTTAATAGTGAAATTGTGCAAGTTGGTATTCAGACCTCAGACATAACAGACTTAAGTGCTATTCAGAGAATTGCGAGAGAGTTGTGCACGTAGGGCAGAGTTTGACTAAAACAGAGGCATGTCTCTGTTATGTGTGATTATGACCTTAGATGTCAGCCCATTTTTAAGTAAGTCTAGCGCAATTGTCTGACAGGTATTTTGGGCTGTCAGTACACTCACAAACTATGGAATACTATTCAAGGCCAATATTAAATACATAAATATGGCATTATTAATGAATTAATAGTATCATCCACTAAAGTCCATACCATTTTTTTCCCATGGAGGACATCAGAGGACACAGGATCTTGATCAGAGGCATTGCTTATCTTGAGGAGAGAATTTCTTATGGAAAAATTATTAATTTAAAGTGAGCTGTAAGCGTAGCAGATGAGTGCTCAGTCAGCTTATCCTTCAAACCCAAACCATGGGCACACTTTCTTTACAGGAGTGTGCATAAAAGCATGATAAAATTGCCTACATTGTGTGCACAATTATGATTTAATGTCAACTTCAAGTGAGCTATAAGAATAGCAGATGACTGCTCAGTCAGCATATCCTTCAAACTATGGGCATGTTTTCTTTATAAGAGAGCATAAAATGTAGCTTGCATAAAAGCGTCATAAAATTGTGTGCACACATTGCAATTTCATTTCCTTTTTTTAGTATCTCATAGCTTCCTTGAGTTGTGTGCACAACTACCAGCACACAACGTTAAAAACAAATTCATAAAATGCAAAATTATATAATGTGCTGCATCAAGTGCTATTATATAAGTTCCAGAGTAATAAGGGGGAAGCCATGTTGTTAAATTAAAGTGATTAATGTGATAATTACAACCAGTACTATTCAAGCAGCAATATGTTTGCAAAATACTAGAGTCCTATTAAATGTTAATTTGAATGCTTGCCATCTTCTCATTTTTATATCATAGTATTTGTCTTTTTTTTAATAAATTGAGTCTTGCGTTTATGTTACAATATATTACATTTGTCAGCAAAGAAAAAAAATGTGATGTGCTTCTCTAATCTGCATTTTCTATCTCCCAAAATTTTCTCAGGATAAAAGGCAAGTGCTTGGGTTTAAAGGCAGCACTCTAGACACAATTAAAACACCTGTCTTTAAAGCGACCATACTATTAATTAAATATTTAATAGTATCATAGTTATGCAGGGTGAATTCAGGTATATTGGGTCATCAGGTAAATTGGGACAGTTAAACGTAACAGGATTTATCTTTTGGCCTGATAAGTGAAAATCAGTACTGAGCTCTTGCAGTGGAGCTGCTTGATAGAAACAACATGACTTAATTAATGTGACATATAAGGGGGTGTGGACAGCATCAAAAAGGAAACGGTTACACAATTGCACTATTTGTCCCTGTAGTACACAGTTATAGAAGGGATTTATTTACAATTGCACTATCCGTTGTCATCCAGATAAGGATCGGTTCCCTTGTGAGTCTGGTTCCTCTCAAGGATCCTACCTCATATCGTCTCGGGGTTTTTTTCCTTGCCACCGTCGCCTCTGGCTTGCTCATTAGGGATAAATTCATACATTTAAAATTTATATCCTGAATGTATTTATTTCTGTAAAGCTGCTTTGTGACAGTATCCATTGTTGAAGGTGCTATACAGATAAAATTGAATTGAATTGAAATAGACCCTAAAAAGCTTGAGGTAGGTAAAATGACATATGCTTTGGCTGATTTTTCATAAAATGTAAAAAAGTTATAAAAATTGTTATGACTATTATTTTACACATATTTATGATACATGTATTTATAAGATTTACTACTGTAACAAAATAAGCATAAAGGTAGTATGTACCTATGCTTATAATTTAATAATTTTCAAGATGTCCCAAATTACCAAACATAATTTGAGACACCATGGTTCAGGTTAATTGGGACAGTAAGTGGAGAAAGAAAAAGTGAAGGGATGTAATGGATGGATGAATGGATGGATGAAACACTACTACAAAACTTAACTATGCTTAAATGCTGCACTGATAGCTTTTATGTACATTAGATGGTGTTTTTATGAAGCATCATATGCAACTGGGTAAATAAAATGGGAAATATAGAATGTTACTTAGGTCTACCACTTATTATCAAGGATGTTATACTTAGTGTACCGCATTCATATAACTTTAGAGATTTTTATGCTGATGTTTATTTTTTTGTTAAATCCCCTGTTATGCGGCTACTGCAAGCAATAAATAATAAAATGTTATTTACATTTTAGTGTGTTTTTACTATGATTCTAACTTAAGCTATTCATATTGAATTTTAGAAAAGATTGGTTATGAATTATTAAAAATATTGGAGATTTTCTAAATCCTGTTATTGTTTTAATATTAGAATATGGTGGTGACGAATTTGTCAAATCCTATTGTTGAAACTTGATCTATTGATGCCAAGATGAAGTATGCTGTATAAGATGAAGTATATATTGGATCCAAATGTATTTCCTGGCTTTCTCTACAGACATTCTCTAAACAAACTGACAATGACAATAACTGATAAATAACAACTAACACTTTATTATATTTTTTGTATTGTTTTATTAATAACAGACTTTTCTGTTGCTGCCTTTCATTTTATAGAAAATTCAAGGATCAAATAGTATGCTAACTTAGGCGTTTAGACAATACGCATAAACAATTGCTTTTGAAACAACAATTTAAGATCACAGTTGAAGGGTTTTTTTTTTCTTTTTAAAACTGATAGAATTTAAAATGAATTTTATAATTCTGTCTATGATCTATCTTGCTCCATGCCACACTTCCACCGCCTACTTGGAGGCCAATAAAACTGGAACCACTTTACAAAATCTGCTCGAGATGAGTTTCTGTCTGCCATTTTCTGCCAATGCGAGCTGTTTGCCACATACTGCAAAGTCTTCATAAAGTCAGCAAGAGCTGCTGCAATGTTTAGCACAGTACACCAACATCCCCCCACCACCCTCACGTTGCCAAACACCCTAACAGCTGCACATTTTATTATAGGTGTATACTTGTTTTTCAGTTACAGAGACTGATTTTTTTTTTTTGTGATTTTGTTTGTGAATTTAATAATCCTTAATCTTATTTGGGGAATAAGATGCAAATGGATTTTATAATGACTTGAAGTACAACAAATTATATCATTCACATGAAATATGTAATGTAGCTTCGGATGGAGCCATTGTAACTAGATCAAATATTAAAGATAAGTTAGGCAAGGATGGTAAATTTAGGTGAATGGTTGTATCCATGGATCTCAACTACATTCAGTATGAGGAAAAAAATGCTATACCTTATGGCCTTGCAAATTAAACAAATGATCTATGATTATCTCAGAATAAACCAGTCTAAGTTTTACTGCCAGTCAGAAGACACTTTCACTCCATCAGTTCCGCTAAAATACAGTTTAGTCCTACAGGTTTGACAAATATGGATAAGATGATCCAACTGTCTCTTGTCCTAATTCATCACTCTGTTTATTGCTGATACAGATGACAGTTGGAAAGTGATCTATATACTATCTGTAAAGTAAGCACTGCACCAGACAGCAGGGCTAACTAACCATTTCACTACAAGAGAAGTTTCATGGAAGCCCATATTGACAAACTAGAGCTAACTAGTTAAGCCAGCAGGTCTAAGTTTAATAGGACACAAATTGTATCACTCTGACAGAGGTGTGCAGTTAAATTATCCACAAACCCAACTCTATTGGAGTGTGGTAGTGAAGTTTTGATCTAACCTGCCTACAGCAGATGTGTTTTTGAGTACATTCCTATCACAGCAGTTTCTTTGCTCTGTACATTTATCCTACCTGATTCATCCTGATGCTCTATTCTGCCCAGAGCTTCTGTACTTCTGACTCACCTTCTGCTGTTGTGGATGGTCCCAATTTTTATGTCCAAGACTCACCCTTGCTTCAGTGGATAATGTCACTTGGATACTTTAGTCTGGTACATAAGAACCGCTGGTTCTTATGACTTTCTGTGCTTTTCCCTGAAATCTTATTCCCAATATGCTCATACTGAATATCCTTTCACCATACATTATGTCTGTTTGTCTTTATAGTATACAGAAGTCAAATAATAATTTATTAATGGGTTCCCTTCTGAGTCAGGTTCCTCTCAAGGTTTCTTCCTCTCTCAAGAGTTTTTCCTTGCCACTGACACTTACACTTACTGGCTTACTCATTAGGGATCTAAATCTACATACAGATTTCTGTAAAGCTGCTTTATTACAATGTCTATTGCTATAAGCACTATACAAATAAAAGTGAATACAACTGAATACAATACTGGATACAATGTTAAGGTATGACTGTTGCAAATTCTTTTTCTATTACTATTATTATTCTAATTCTTTAATTAAAATTAAATCATTTATTTTTTACAGATTACAAAGCAAACTAATGTCACAATAGAACTAAATATAAGTTGAAATTTAGCCAGAGGTTTCGTGATGAATAAGTTACTAGTGGTTACCATGATGATCACCAGAAATGACTGGCAATACTTTTGAGGTTGATTGATGAATTGTTTCCAAAGTCATGGCAAAGTACCTGTTGGTGAGTCAAAGATCTGTGCCACTTATGGAGACCAGAACAAACAGAGTGCAACTTCTGTGAAACCAGTGATTAAGTGTTTGTATTATATTGTTCTCAAAATGCTGCCTGGATTTTTCTTGACCACCAGTCATTTCTAGTATTCCATTGTAGAATACAAACAAACTTTTATCCAAAATTTGTGGCCTGAGATGCGGCTGTAAAAGCAACAGATGCATGTTGGTGCATGATCAGATTTTTTTAGTTGAAGATCCTCTGATGCTCACTATAATAACATGAAACAAAATTCTGTATATTCCAACAACTGGGTAAAATCTGAGGAGAGAATATTGACTGTTGTGGAGGACTAGGATTCTGAAACCAGATTACATCTGCCATTGGCCATGCTGACTTGTGAAATTAGCAAATTAGAAAATGTGTAGAGCAATTTAAATGATACTATTCTCACTATGGCAGATTTGTTGTCACAAGAATATGTAGTCTATTTATGTGGTCTATATAGCTTCTGTTACAGAAACTGTTTTGAAATATGCATTCACCATCCCATGCCCCCCCTCCCCCTACTCTCTGTCTCTCTGCAGAAAAGCCACTGGCTCATGGACCACCAGGAGGTGTTCTTGGCATTCTGGGAGTAGTGGTTGTGTTTGGCTTGATTGTAGGTGTCATGGTCACCATCTGCATGGTGTACAAGCGTGGACAGAAAACCCGCACTGAGACTGACAACGATCTGTAAGTATGGATGAATGAATGCGAAACAACTTGGAAAGAGTGACAATGAGTAAAAAGTTAGATAACTGAGCTAAAAGACTGTCAACCTCACTATGAACAGCACCCCAGTTAAAACAAGAAACCTGCTGATGGAATAAAAGTGCAAAGTGGAATGGATGTAGTGAATTTGGATCCATTTAAATGAGTGGAATCCAAGACACAACGGTACAACTGAATATAAGGTGCAATTAGGAGAATGTGCGAGACTGTGCAAACTGTTTAAGGTTAGTCCATGTGCAGAAGGAGGGGTGCATGTGTACAGAGGAGAAGTATGTACAAACTGTGCAATGGTGTAAGTTGATCTGAGTGCAAACCACAGTGTGGGGGTTGAAAAATGGGGCATTTGTGGCATTGTGAGAGGTTTTGTATGTTGATTGCCAGGGGGAAGAAGCTGTTCCTTAGCCTGCTGGTACAGCAGTGAAGGCTCCTCTAGTGCTTCCTGGATGAGTGAACAGTCTATGGTTGGGGTGCATGATGTCGTTGATGATGCCTTCACCCTTCATAGACAACATCTGTGATGTCCGTGATGGAGGGTAGCTGTGCACCAGTAATGTGTTGGGGGGTGAAAACCACCCTCTAGTCAGAGACTGAGCAGCCACTGTACCATATTGAGATGTAGTTTGTCAGTATGCTCTCAATGGTACAGTGATAGAGCTCACTAGTATCTGAGTAGATAGGTGAGTTTTCCTCAGTCTCCTAAAGAAGTAAAGATGCTGATGTGGCTTCTTGATCAGGGTGGAGGTGTTGACGGCCCAGGTGAGGTCCTCAGAGATGTGGACACCCAGGAACTTAAAGCTGGCTAAACGCTCTAGCTCAGGCACATTGATATAGATAGAGGTGTGTGTGGCTCCTCTTGGTCCACTGGTAGTCCACAATGAGCTCCTTGGTCTTCTGAGTGTTGAGAGTCAGGTTGTTGTCAGCACACCACATCACTAGGTCCTGGACCTCCCCTTTATAGGCCATCTCTGACACCACTGTGGTGTCGTCTGCAAACTTGATTATGGAGTTTGAACCATGAACAGGTATGCAGTCGTGGGTGAACAGAGATTGGAGGAGAGGGGCAAGGCAAACAGCCCTGTGGGATGCCAGTGTTCAGTATGAGGGTGGAAGACATATGGCTGTCAAACCTAACAGACTGCAGTCTGTTAGTATACATACTGTGGTCTGTTAGTGGGAAAGTCCAGGGTCCAATTACAGAGGGAGGTTTTGATGTCAAGGTTGGTAAAAATGGAGATTGAATGGGTTAACAGTGTTAAAGGCAGAGGAGAAGTTGATCTAACACTAGAGCTTGCCAAAGCTTTATGGGACAAGATTAGGATCCATGTGCAGGAGAGTTATTATAACAGTCCACAGTACAAAACTCAGACAAAAAATAGGCCAGGGTCAATACACAGAAATATCTCAGAGCAGAAGGGAGATCCAAAGAGCATTCAAAAGCCAGGAACAGTGCAAAAACCATAAACATCAACAGATAGCCAAATCCAGAGGGGTAATCCAAACAGGAGAACAAAGAAACTATGTCATACACAGAGAACTTACACAAATGAGAACAAACAGCAAGGCTTCATGGCATGTGTGTGAGTGTCCATGTGCAATATATCTAAGTGACAGAAAATAAGCATGACAAGCATGAAGAAGAGTCCTAGAATTGGGGTAAGGGTGCCCTCTGGTGGTGTGGTTGTGAAATGTCCCAGGAAGACATGACATACTGTGACATCTAATCTGCACCAATCTTTATATTCTAACCTGAGACAATGGTGGGTCAGTAGTTGAGGCAGTACAAAATTGCTATTGTTGGGTCCTTGAACAATGCCCTTAACTCTCAACTGTTCAAGCTCAACTGTAAGATACTTTCAATAGACTTGTCTGTCCAGTGAATAAATGCAAATCATATTGTTTTTCTTCACCAAGATGATGATAAAAAATAATATAAATAAGCATGTAAGTAGTCCAACCATGTGAAGAGGTATGAAGAGGCAAATGAAATAAAATGGACATTTCAACTTCCAACTTGCACAAAAAAAGAGACTCTCTAAACAAATGACATTCTCCCTTGCTCTTCTCGCCCTCATTCGCTTCTCTGTTTATCCCCCTTGTAAACAGCAGCATTGTGGCTGATAGCTGTGTGACTCAGACTCCAGCCCCTGAGTTTAAGGCCCCAGAAAAGGTTGAGCTCCTCAGCAGGAAAGTAAACAGCTGAGCTAATCTCTTCTGCTACCCAGTCTTCCCCCTAAGTTCCCCCATGAAAGGATACTCTCAAAGTCTATTTAAGACACTCCCTGTTGGCATTATTTGAGCACATCTGGTGTGGCAACTTATAGGCTACTAATAGGAAGTGGTTGGAGAGGACTACTGAGGCAAACTGTGCTTAGACCTGTAGACCTTAAGTATAGTACAGTATTTCAGACAAACAAATTTTTGTTAGAACATTTTATTATTATTATTATTATTATTATTATTATTATTATTATTAACTGCCTCCTTAAGAGTGATTCATTAACTAATTCAGTAAATTAATTATAATTCAGATAAAAATATAACTGTACTGTATGCACTGTAGAAACAGACAATAGATCCACTTTGTTCAGTATGTCTATATTATTTCTCCTATTTCTCCTGAATTTGGTTTGTATTTCTCTTTGTGTTGTTTTGCAAGCATGGAATTGTTTGCAGTTTATCCTTGGCCTGTTGGATTGCAATGTTTATTGAAATATCAGTGATGTTGCAGTGACAATGTTGGTGTTTGTAGCTGTTTTTGTTAAGTAATGTAATGTTTTACCTGTTATATGGCATTATAAACTAAACAATATTGAACCATACATAATCAAAACCTGAAAAATTGCCTTAATTATTTGTTTTAAATTTGATTTTTGTGCCATGAGGCTGGTTTGTGCAATTTCGCATATCGTATTAAACATGTGGGCAAGTACTAACAGGACCAATATAATCTGCAATGTTTCCTGAGTTGTCTCACCAACAAAAAGAGAAAGAAAATGGACATTGTTCTTTATTGTGTTGAATAAGTAGCATGCTGCCTATTATTTAACCCTATGCAGCACTATAAATGGATGGAACATTTGGTAGAATTGTTTGTATAATTTCTTGTTTCCAGTGTTGGTAATATAGATGGTGTTTTTTGCTGAATTATTGAATTATTGTGGGGCATTAAATTATTGTGAGGAAGCTGGATAGGAAAATAAACTGGCTTTCATTAGCTGTGCTGCCTGGTTTCTGTGTTCTAGCACGTGCTTGAAATAATCTACACACAGACAGTTACACACATCCCAGTAAACACGCTTTTTGAACACCATATTTTTTGCATGTATTTGCACATATTACAGTTACACAAATTATATTTGCACATTTCTCAATCACAAGTAAAATTAACACATTTTAACATATTTTCAAGTCCCTTGTCTGTCTGTGTGCTCTAGGTGATTTTCTGTGTGCACCTTTTCAGCAAGGATGTGATGAGGTGGTGAGTGAGCTGAATCTATGAATGAATTGCCTATAATAAATGCCAAAGTCTAGGAATTTCTGAAGCTCTTTGATGATTTTGGGAACTGGCCAGTGACAGCACTGACAATGGACTTATCTATGAATAAACCCCCTCCTTACTGATAACATTGCCTAGGAATGTGACCTTGGGGACAGGAAATTCATATTTCTCATTTTTGACATAGAGCTGGCTCTCCAAGAGTTATTTTAGGATGCTCCTGACATCACTAACATGGACTTCCATGGACAACACAAGGATGTCGTCAATATAGGCAAGGATATATCTCTCCAGAATGCCATTTACAAATGCCTAGAAAACAAAGTGGGTTCAATCCTGGTGTTGGGTGACTGTGTGTGTGTGTGTGGAGTTTTTTGCATGTTCTCCCTGTGTTCATGTGGATTTTCCCCAGGTTTTCTGGTTTCCTCCCAGTGTCCAAAAACATGCCACTAGATGGATAAACTAAGATAAATTGCTGGGTGTTTATGCATGTGTGAGTGCATGGTGCATAGCAATGGACTGGTGTCCCTTCCAGAGTCCCCTGAGATAGGCTCCAGGCTCCCCAGTGACCCTGTGTAGGATAAATGGTACAAAGAATGGATGGATGGAATGGATGTGTCGTTCATTAATAAATCACTGGCAAAACACTGTGGTATAAGAGGAGTACTATGTCTGACATACAAACTCAAAATCTACACAAAATACTAAATTTTAAAGTTTGTTTAGCCTGTTTCTTTATTTGTTTATCTATATTATTATTATTATTATTATTATTATTATTATTATTATTATAGCAGTTGCAGATGCATTTTGAGTTAAAGGAAAGCTTAAAGTTGGAGGTACTGCAGCATACTCAGCATCCGTACTTGCTGCGTCCTTGGTGCCCCCAAAACTCCACAATATGTCAAGTGCACAGAGGGCTGGAATCCCAAAATAACTACTCCAATGAAAGAAAAGGCAGAAAGACAGAACTGGAAGTTATTTTGACTTACTTCAATGCCAGAAAAAATATTTAGCATTGTAACATCACATGAAAAGTTCAAAATCTAGAGACAAATTACAGAAAACCTGAATTAGGTGTGGGGTGAGAACAAAATGGTGTGGCATGAAAACAGAGGGGGAAAAAAAAAGATCTACGCTGTACCCAGGTGATCCTGCCCACCAAGCATGTCACCCAGGTAAACTGCTATTTTTAAAATGTCTCAGCCTACATGCTGGAAGTGTTCCACAGCATTAAAAGATAATGCTGTGGCAAACTGAACCAATTTAATAGCCAGTTTTGTGCTAAAATTCCTGATGTGCACTAAATTTTCCATCAGCTGAGGCATTTGTTTACAGCTTATGGCTATGCACAGATCAGCCCTTCCTTCATTTATACAGTGGCATTTCTTTTGTTATTATTGAATGACTAGTTTTTGTCTTATGGCTTGTGTTGGCTCACTTTCCTTATTTTTCAAATTCTTTAATTAATATCAATAATATAAAATGAACAGGTTTTACAAAATTTTCTCGATGGTATTCTTAGTCCCTGACCCAGTGAACTACATGAAGATGTGCTTTTGATAGAGACTATAAAGCATTTCTATAAGTCATTCTGGATAAGGGCATCTGCTAAATGCTGTAGTAAACATAAAAATAAGCAGTTTACACTTGACAGTATAATCCATATATAAATGTGCAGTATTCTGTGCAAATTATAAGAATTGAAGCCTAATAATCAATTATTATATTATTTAGTCTTATGCATAAATTTACACTAATGAGCATGAAACGAACATTTTTCCAAAATTTTAGGATTTTCATGAATACTAATAATAATTCATGAATAAACAAATAAATCCATTCATATCCAGCTTGATAAATGAGGCCCATTGTGTGTGAAAGTCTGGGTTAATTTCTCAGAGTTTGTGAATCGGTGACAGATGTGCATGATGAGTAATTAGGGGATTGTGAAGGGAGATGGGAGTCATGTGACTGTGTACGCTGTGCTGGCTGTGATGATAGAGCAGGCAGATGTGACACATACATGAAAAATGTCTTTATTTTTAGTTATAAAGTCATTCATAGATTATATAATATGTTGAAGTGACTAGAAACAGTACTGAAACAAGAAGCAAGTGATTTGCTGCCCAGATTCAACCTTAGTCTGAATACAAGTACATTCACTGGTGCATGGTAAACGGTGCATCTCATGTCATGTATTGATTTGTCTCAATCTGCTGACCAATTCGAAGGGAATAATCATTTAAACCCACAGAAGTCATTCATAGAACTTTTGAGATCTGGCCATTGCAAAGTTTTCAACATCAACTGTTCTGCTTGCAGTTGAAATAAACTTGAGATTATTTCAACTGCATGCAGAACAGTTGATGTTGAAAACTTTGCAATGGCCAGATCTCAAAAGTTCTATGAATGACTTTATAACTAAAAATAGACAGTTTTCATATAATTGTCAAATTTGCAGCATAGTGGAATTTAGACTTGTTGCCCAGCCAACTGCATGGGCCTTCAGTAGATAGACTGAGATAAATTGGGGTCTCCTGTATGCAGCCTCACTGCATGATGGTCAGCCAGGAGAGAGTACAAAAGAGCGAGGCTTTATTGTCTTTTTTTTACCCTTGACTTTGGCAACCTCAGATGTGTGAACTGTAAGCAATAAATTAAAGGCCTGTCCAGAAATTCAAGATTTGGACTTGAAATGAGTGGTGAATACAGAGAACTTTTCCTGAATAAATATTGATGTATGTTTTGCACTTGAAACATTGACTTAAAAAGAAACCAACTCTGAATATGGCAAATAATTTGTGAAGGGGCCCTTTGATACCTAGGTATTAGCTCATGGTATATGCATATGAATGTAAAAAACTTAAGCTTAGTACACCAGAGAAATGGGATGTTTTAGACAAAGTTATAAAAATTCTTTACTCTTCCTCATTTTTTACTACAAATGCTGTTCTGAAGAGCTGTACTGAAGAGCTATACTGCATGTAGGAATGGGAGTCTGTAGGTTTACAATGGAAGATACACTATATGGCCAAAAGTATTGAACATCCCATTTCAAAACCATGGGCAGTAATATTGATTTGTTCCCTCTTTGCTGCTATAACTGCCTCTACCCTTTTGGATTTGTGCCCATTCAGCACCAAGAGTGCAAGAGGTCAGGCGCTTCTGTCAGGCAAGATAGTCTAGTGTGTAGCCATCATTTCAATTCATCCAAAAGGTGTTCAGTGGGGTGCAGGTCAGGGCTATGTGCAGGCCACTCGAGTTATTCCACACTATTATTGGCAAACTATGTCCTTATGGATCTCATTTGTGCACAGGAACAGTGCTGGAACAGATTTGAGCTAGGCCTCTAAGTTCCAGTGAAAGGAAATCTTAATGATGCATTCAGCATGCAAAGACCTTCTAGACAATTGTATGCATCCAACTTTGTGGCAACATTTTTGGGAAGACCCACATATGGGTATTATGGACAGATGTCCACATTTTTTGGCTATATAGTGTACAAAGGTACATCCAGGATTGTTTTCCTTTTGTATTTTGCAGAGAATATAATTTAATTTTGAGTAGTGGTGTGGAGTATGATTATGAAAGTTTCTTGTGTTAAATGTTATTTTTTTAAAAAAATAATTTCCTTGAGCTGTATGTATTGCAAATAACAGTAATCGGGTATGCTGCATTTTTCTTTGATAATGTTGAAGGTCATGAACAAGCCATCAATAAATAGCCGTAGATAAGACAATGGGCTGAGAATATGAAGGGCTAGTTGTTGATTAGAAACATTGGATTGTTCCATAATGGAGTGTGATCAGGAGCAATAGTTTGAGTATTCATTAGGATTTTTCTATGGCTTTAAGAGATAAGTGTCATAAGTGCAGTGTTCATATGATATGTTCAGTGTTACTGCATTTTTGGAAAATTTCTAAAGTTACTTTGAAGAACAAAGGTGAGATAAGAGGCTAGAATTTTAGGTCCAAGTGATTTATGATTGCGCATAAGAGAAAATGGCCTTAATGATTTCTTCAGTGGAAAGAGGGGTGTCCATTGATTCTGACCAAGCTTTAGTTAGTTTGGGTAAGGAGACACTGTTCAGAAATGTTTGAGCTTCTTCCATTAATGTTTTTTGTGTCTGAGGTGTATAGATTGGAGTAGAAAGATTTGAAAGCATCATTGATTGCTGAGGGGTCATGAATAGTCTCCCTAGATGAATATAGGATTTATCTGATTATTGATTTTTTTTTTGTCTGTTTTAATTGAATTGCTAAGAATTTTCCTTTTTTATTTGCAAACTTGAAGTGCTGTTGTCTTAATATAACAATGGTATATTCTGTTTTATATTCTGTTTTTTTAATATATTCATATTCTGTTCCTTCTTTTTGTTACAACATTATTTTTATATATCTTTTTCTCTCCCATTATGACATTTGCAGTTTTCCATAGTGAGCATGCTTTAATGGCAGGTTGGTCATTGATTTTGATAAGTGCTGTCCATTCCTATTCAAAGTATTTTAGAAATTCTTTATCATTATGTAAAGAACTGTTAAAAAAACATCAGGGGGAGGGAGGGCTTGATATTGTGCCAAGAAATTAACATTAATTGGGGTGTGAGCTTATACAATGGATATAAAAAAGTCTACATGCCCCTGTTAAAATTGTAGGTTTTTGTGAAGTAAAAACAATAAACTAAGATAAATCTTGTCAGAATTTTTTTCCGCCCTCAATGTGAAATTACAATGTATAAAAATGAAGTGAAAAACAATCAGAAACATTTTAGGGAAAAATAGGAAAAATAAAGTTTCAATAACCTGGTTGCATAAGTGTGCACACCCTTTTATAATTGGGTTATAACTGTGTTCAGAATGAACCAATCACATTCAATCTCATGTTCAAAAGTAATTATCATACAGCTGTCATCAATTAAATTATTCTGATTAACACCAAATAAAGACCAACTGTTTCTGTAGGATTTTCTCGACATCTTGGGTTCATCTGACTGCTGAAGCCATGGTCCACAAAGAGCTTACAAAGCCTGTATGGTATCTCACTTTTCGAAAGATATTGACCAGGAGAGGGGTGTAAAAGAATTTCCAAAACATTAGATGTACCATGGAAGACCGTGAAGGCTATCATCAACAAGTGATGGCTTAACGAAAAGAAGATCAATGTTTTTGAATGGCCTAGCCAGAGCCCAGACCTGAATCCAACTAAAAATCTGTGGGGTGACCTGAAGTGAGCTGTGCACAGGAGATGCCCTCACAATTTTTATATCTACTGTATAATAATGCTACTATTTACTGGATTGATTATTTTGTGTGTAGCTGAATTGTTGGTTAAAAAGTAGTCTATATGGGAATATGATTTGTGATAAGCAGGAGGAATATACTGTAATTTGCTACTGGGGATTTGTTATATCCAGATATCCACCGGTCCATAATCTTAAACATATATTGTTTAAGCAAAGATGCAGAGTGAGTTGCTGTTTTGATCTGTACTGATGATGAATGATCTAAGCTTTGATTCAGAACTATGTTGAAGTCAACACCAAGGATAAGAGATCAGTGTGGAAATGTAGATATATTTGAGAAAAGTGAGTTGAAGAATCTCTCCGGAAGGACCATAAATGTTCAGCAGAGCTAAGCTGTCTTTTCCAATGGTGCCTTTAATAATAATGTAGCAGCCATCTGGGGCCGTCAATGTTGTGTTTTCGGAGAAAGGTATATTCCCCCAGTCACACCACATTCTTTGAGCTATATATGGAATGGTAAGTCTGCTCAATCCATTTGGCCAGGGGTTTCCAAACTTCTGCCTCTGTAAACTGGGTATATTTCTGAGCATTAAAAGGTCTGAGCTTGGACTGAATTTGCCTTTTTTGGGTCATGAGCGGTTTTGTGAGTGGGCATTGAGTCAACATGATGGTGGATGCAGCAATGATGCTTTTAACAGTCTGAACTTGTCAGCTTGGTTTGCAAGACTTTGATCAGTGTTTCTCACATACTTCTGGTTTGTATGCCCAGAATTCTCTCTCTCATTCTCTCTCTCTCTCTCTCTAGTTGTGAGGAAAGTGACTGAGTTTTGGAGTTCTTTGTTGGAGTTCTTTGAAGGTTGTTATCTGCTGGTATGTAAATTCTACGCTGGTGCATAAGCTTGACTTCTTGATGTAATATCCCAAGGATGTCAAGTTTTTGGTTGATCAAATCCAATACACTGAGTTGTATTTTGGTGATGTCCAGGAGATGTCCTGTTAAAATGGCATCAGTAATAGATGTCTGAATAGAAGACTGCACCTGGAGAGTGATGTCATTGCCTATTGAAGCTGGTATCAGAAAGTTATGTCTGCTTTCTGCACCTTTATCTGTTGGCGTGATCACAATGTAATTTCTTTTGCTGAGATCTTTCAGGGCTATGTATTCTTCTCTTGCTGACAGTGTATAGAATTATTTAGTTGAATTATATTTGGAGAAATCAACAAGGTTCTCAAAAGCTTCAGGAAGTGTAGATAATGTAGTTTGGTCATCCTTAAAATGTAGTCTGAAATGCCAGAAAAAATCTTTACTGTCAATAATGGCAGTAAATTAACTGGAAGGAAGCCTCATAGATATAAATTTAAGACTTTTGGATAACACAGTGAGCTCTGTGGACTGACTATGGTACTGACTAGTTTCTGGTTAGAATTAACAGGTGGGTCAGTTCTTCTGGCTTCATTGTCTTCATAAGTCTTCTTAACTGCAGCAAGGTTTTTATATTTAGTATTTTCTATTTTAAATGGCATAATTTAATTCATGAATTTAATTCTGACATTTACAATTCATTGAGAATAATAAAAGTATGTATAACAACTCAAAACATATGAGAAACTAGTGTACAAATGCACGAAGACTTTAGTAATAAATGTAACATTAACAAAGAACTAAAATACTGGAAAAACACACATGGCAATTAGGATGGTGAGTAACGGGAACACGCAATAACAGAACGCAAACCGGAAATAAATACACATCATGATTAACTAGATACAAGACACAGGTGACACAGATAACACTCTGTGACGAGGAGGAAGGAAGGGCCAGGCTGTGAGGATGCACACCTGGCACTGAGTTGTCTAATTAGTGGTAGAGAGTAATAAAGGAGCGGCTGAAAACGCCTGAGGGGGAGAGAGAGAGAGAGAGAGAGAGACTCATGCATGTTTTATGTTGGTGCTACAGCTGCGGTTTCTGTTATGTTTGAGTTCTATTTATTACTAAACGTCACGTTTGAGTTCACTCGGTTCCTGCCTCCTCCTTGCCCGTCAGCTAGGATTGCGGTGCTGAGGAAGTGTGGTGCTGGAGCGGTTGCCAGAGGATGGAGGAATCACCACTGTCGGCCTGAAAAGGGAAGGAGCCGCTGCTGTCCACCTGGGGACGGAGGACCCACTGTGGTCCGCCAGGAGGCAGCAGTATGGCTGCCATCCGCCTGGAAAGGGGAGGAGCCGTAGTCGTCCGCCAGGAGGTCCAGTGCCAGCGCAGGGCGTCGTGGGGGATCGCTTCCCGGCTGGCCGAGGACCGGATGACAGTGTGTCTGGGCACGGCTCTGGGGACCCCAATGTAACAAGCTTCACAGATGGGCAAAAACGGAGGTGGGAACCGAGTGAACTCAGACATAACAGAAACAAATATAGCACCAACATAAAACACACATGCATCTCTCTCTCTCCCTCAGGCGTCTCCAGCCGCTCCTTTATTACTCTCTCCCACTGATTAGACAACTCAGTACCAGGCGTGCATCCTCAGAGCCTGGCCACTCCCTCCTCATCACACACACACAAAAAAACAATGAACTAGAAGGAAAGGAGGAATCACTAGAGGAGTGATTGTGTCTGCGATTGTGTTTGCTGCTATTTACTGGAATCCATTCTTCCATCTGTCTGTGAAATGTTTCCTGTGCCACTGGCTGCCACACAACCCCAAAGCATAATAGATCCAGTCCCATGCTTAACAGTTGGCAAAGTGATCTTTTCATCAAATGCTACTCCTTTTTTCCTCCAGACATACCTTTGGTGATTGTGGCCAAAGAGTTCAGTTTTTAATTCATCAGGCCACAGCACTTGTTTCCAAAATGCCTCTGGATCTAGATATCTTTTAGATATCTAGATAAGTTCATTCACTTTTTTGATGAGGTCACAGGTAAGGTTTTCTTCTGATGACCCTTCATGCAGATCAGGTTTGTGCATGCAGTGCTGCAGAGCAGAATGGTGCACTACTACTCCTGTGTCCGCTAAACCTTCCTGAATGTCATTAGTGTTATATGGGGATTTTGCTTTGCCTTTCTGGCCAGCATACAGGCAGTTCTGTCTTGGTTTTCTTGATCTTTCAAATCTTGCCCTGACTTCCACAGGTTCCCTTAACAACACTTTGGACAGTGGAAATTGTAAGCTAGAAGCACTTTGATATATTTTTATAGCCTTCCTCTGCTTTGTGGGCATAAATTTTGTAGGAAACAATCAAGTTTCATTTTCAGATCCTCAATCAGCTGCTGAGTGTTATCACAAGGTTTGAAAAGTGAATTTATTATGCTCTGAAATTCTTATCCCTAATGACAATTCTTGACCTGCCTAACAAGTACTAATGAGTTAATTAAGGACTGACTATTTAAATAAGTTCTGAGACTTCACAACTTGAAGGGTGTCTAAACTTTTGCACATGCCACAATTGCTATTTTTTTCTATTTCTTTTTTTAAGTTCATCAAATATAAAGTAACTGTTCCTTAACTTTTGCAGAAAAATTATATTTTTAAAATAGATTGCTGTAGCTATTATGCTTACTACTTTTAACCTAAAAAATCAATAAAATATATAATTTGGCTGTGGTGCCCAAACCTTTGCATACAATTGTAGCATTAATGACATCTCCATTTGTTTATGTGCACATTTTGGGCAATTAATTCTTTGTGCATGCATAACTCACACGTGTGTTAAGGCTTAGCTGAAGTGCAACAATAAAAATAAGTTTTGGCAAAAACATTTATAGGTAGTCTGCAAAACTAGGTATTTTGGTGAATTCAGTGAAACAGGAATAGTATAAATGGAGTAGGAATAGCTGTCTGAAATAACATAGGTATACAGATTGTGGCACGTTTGTCTGACTATCATTCAGGACATGCATGAACAGGGACTCTAGGCTGTTGTTATGATCACTCTCTCCTCAGCCAGTGAAGCTATTAAAATATTTTGAAATGGCTCCAATTTTAGGATTACTACAGAAGAAGAGAAAGAAGTACAGGGAGATGCAAGCATGATTCATCTGCATATCTGCTTCCAGGTTGAGGCCAGGACTAATATGAAAGCTTAGTGGGTATCACTCTGGTTACTCTTATCTCTTATTCGAATAGGACAGAGATGCCACCCATGCACAAACCTGTCCCTCCACCACCAAAGAAGAACAGTGACATGAAAGGAGGCCTGATATCTGATGACATACAGGTAGGATGGCTTCCTCACTTCCACCCACAATGCAGAGCATAGTTCATACACACATATACAGTATATGTACAGACACCTACAAGGTTCTTTAATTCACAATTACAGACCATGCCCCCAAAATAATCAGAGTTGTCAATACTTATTGTGATGACAGATAGACAAATGTTTTTTTATTATCCCACAAAAAGAAATTAGGATACCATTGGAAAATCAAAGTCCAAAAGTTTTTTAGCTTATAATTCTTTAGTCCTGTATTTGACCTGGTAGTCAGCCTTCTAAATAAAATGCATCATCCCAGTGATCAATCCATGGATGGCATATAGGCATTTCCCCACAAACTCTGATTAAAATGCATACTGCACAGGAAAAATTAAAAATAAACCTCTTACAGTGGTCTGCAAAATACAGTAAATATATATTATATAAACAATTACATGAAGGACAAAATAAGAGAGGTATAAACCAGATGACTGACACATATTAAGGAAACAATGAGGACATCTTTGGCAGAAATGTTGTGGGCTGTGGTAACCGTCATGCTTTGTGTATGCTAGTCTCAGTGGTACTATTCTTGGTCCACCTTGCACACATCTGAATTTGTTTTGAACTTCTTGCCTTCAAGTAATTACAGTGTAGTCTATTGTTTTTTGTGGATAATGGTAGATTTGGATGAAGGCAAGCAAAATCAACTTCTCAGTACTGTTCATGCATTCGTTCATAGTTCATTCATCTTTAAAAACTGCAGTGGATCCGGAGCATATCCCTAGGCATATCCTGTATGCTCTGGAATAAACCAGGAATGGGATGCCAATCCATGCAGCCATATATTCACACACACATTCACACCCAAGTGCAATTTAGCATATTTAGCATAGCCAATGCACCTACCCATATGTTTTTGGGAATTGGATGGAAACCAGAGATCCTGGAGGAAACTCACATGGACACGGATGGAAACTCAAGACAGACAGTAACCAAAGCTCAGGATAAAACTGGGGACCCTAGAGCAGAACATGAGGCAGAATCACTACCAACTGCCACCCCCTGAGGGATATATGTTTTCCATATCACCCTTCAATGTTTCTGACTGCCCATTTCCATTCAGACTCTAGACATTGCATAGAGATTAACATCATAGTGCAGGAACAGCCTCTTACTGACCTACTCTGAAAACTCTCAGATAGGGTCTTTGCATTTAGAGTCTGCAGCCATCTCCCCATTATTGGTGAGAGAAGGTGAGCAACAGAAAGGATAACTAGCAAGTCTAGCTAATACAGCCTAACTAAAAATAGAGGCAGAATGTAGAAATACGGGTATGAGGGCACCCATGGACATCAGCTTCCTGCCACTCCACCATCAACAAACATGAGTCTGTGTGTGACTGTGTGAGGGGGGATGGGGCTTGATAGCATCAAAACATCCCATTTACCATAACTCTTCAATAGCAGCTTTATGTTTATAAATCCCTAGATCTGCACCTTTTTCTAAATAAGGAGCTATTAGCAGAAGGGCAGACTAAAGACATAGGTTTTTTTTTTTTTTAGAATATACATGGAGATTGAGTCCTGATCACTAATGGGAAGTCTGTTCCATTACTATGGGGCTTTGCAGGAAAAGCTTATGTCCCACTGTACATTTTCATTATTCTAAACCTTTTAAAGTGCCTGTACTATTTGATCAGATTGTAATTGTCAGGAATTCATAAATAATTGGATGCCAGATCATGGCTTTTTTTTTTTATTAAGAATAATCACAAGAGACCAAAGAGACATGATAAAAATCCATGAACTATATGTATAATGGACAAAGGTTTGGATAATGAGTTAGACACATGCAAAAAGCAGAAAATGAGATGAAACCTGAATCAAAAAACAGACAGAAAAAGAACAGGGACAAGGCTTAGTAATGTCAGAGAAATGCTTCTTAAATGAGTCTTACAGACTTATATCACATAGTTTACAGTATATAGGTATGATGTTGATGAGAGACAATTGTGCTTGGTTAGAAGTCCAGTTATTGTGAATGAGTAAAGGTAGCTAAATGAGTCTTGTTCAGGTGATGGGGCTTGGTGTTTGTCAGATGACAAGGGGATAGTCTGTGAATTATGGGAAACATTGTTCACTTGGATTGGCATCTCTAAATTGTCCATAGTGTGTGAATGGGTGTGTGAGTGTGTGTGAGATTGTGCCCTGTGATGGGTTGGCACCCCATCCAGGGTGTCCCCTGCCTTGTGCCAGAGTTTCCTGGGATAGGCTCCAGGCTCCCCCCTTGACCCTGTGTAGGATAAGCGGTATAGAAAATGGATGGATGGATAGATGGATAGTTCACTGGTTCTGGTGTATGACTGGAAGCAGGGAAGTGCTCACATGACAATACTATTGCTAGTAAATTGCCTAGACAGTATTTATAATTTGCTGGTAGCTAATGGTAGCCAGGGTTAATAGAATAGGGGATAAAGTTGACAAACATTCTGGTTCTAGTAGTAGTAGTAGTAGTAGTAGTAGTAGTAGTAGTAGTTGAACTCCACATCATGGTAAGTGTGAACTCTTTTACCCAGTTGGCTAATCTCTGAATAACTGATGGTCTGATGAAGGAATAGCTGCTATGCAGTTGTGGACACAGTGGGGAACGTTCTGCAGATTGATATTCATAGAACACTGTGATCGCCTGGTTTGTACAATTGGATGAAATAACCTTAGGCAGGAACACCGGGTTCAGCCACATGGACACTCTGGAATATTTTTCTTCCATAATTTAGTCCTCGCCAATTCCCACCCACCAGTTAGGACTCCCCTATCATACAACAGCTACCAATGTGGGAGGGCGAAGGCTTTATACACGTGAAACCAGCAAAACTTCTGAACTGCTCTTCATGCTGCATCATGGGGTGGCATAACATACTCAGGGGAAAGCACTATTCACCTCCTTCTACATGCATCGCAGATGCCCATGATTGGCTAGTTTTACTGTGATTGACAGGGGGTAGACAGTATGCCACCCCTTCCACCCAGAAAGCAGGGCCAACATGGCAAACATTGCTCTGTTGAACTCCCAGCCATGGATAGCTGTGGCATTGTCGGGTTCATACTCGCGATCTCCAGACGATAGGAAAAGGTTGTCTTCAATGATGCATATTTCAGATCAGCATCTGTATGGATTCATATGGAGAAGGGATTCCAACACAAGCAGGAGATCCCATGCCAGGCTCTTAAAGGAGTGTGATTGATTCAGAAATGCTGCTATGAACCTATACGCTTGTAGCAGGTGTCAGATGGACATCATCGAACCCAAAGGACTAGACAGCCACCACTGATGAGACCCAGTGTCTTTAATACTGTAACAGAGAAATATCACCAGTGCATCAGCGGGCAATGGCTTCTCCTTCTTGGGTACACAAAGTTAATCAAGGGGAGAGCCACACTACATGCACACTCCATTAACCTCAAGGGGTGCTCACAGACTAATCTACAATCAATTAAATAAAATTTAGAAAATAAAATACATGGAAACAAAAAATCAATTACTATCAATGAATTTTCTCCAGTCTTTTTTGTAACACAGAAAATATCGTGCTTATACACAATAATATTGAAATGTTCTATATAATATTAATAGATATGTATAATATGTGTAATATGTAGAATTCAAGTTATTTATATAATACACTGTTCTATAATAATATAAACAACACCATTCACATATATATGTTTCTCTACCTCCATGTGTTACATATCAAATGAAATTGACCAGAACAAATATCTTTTTAGCACTGTATCACATGCGGGGTGCACCATGTGCGTTACAAATGGGCTACATCATGAAATAAAAATTCTTTTCTCTCCTGCGATGCTTTACATGTAACATGCACCATTACAATAAACAATTAACTAGACCTCTTTCATAAAATATACAAACTGGTTAAATAACATACCTGAAACAGGAAAATATCATCAGTGCATCAGCAGGCAATGGCTTCTCTCTCTTGGGTATACTAAACATACAATACTGATTAGCTGGCGCCACAAGGTGTTCCAATAAATCAAGTTGTAAATCAAATAATACACTTCCAATGTGGCAACCAACACAGTCAAACACTACCATCAGCTTATTTCACGTAACCAGCAATAAAAATCATTATAGCTAACAAGTATCAACATACCAAAGTTAATCGAGGGGAGGGCCATAGTACATGCGTCCACTAACCGGTGAAATGAGAGCACCGGAAGTGTTCCACCAATTATACTCCCACTTGACAAAATACCCCAAGAAAGGTTCTGGAACTTCAATAACATACTCCCATAACCCAAGAACTATAACTGAGACAAAGTTTTGTGAAGCTCACTAAAACCCTTCTCATCATGCAATGACATATAAAGCAAAAATAAAATATCGGTAGGGACATAAATTCAAGAAAAAAATACAGGAAAACAGTGAAGTAAATATCACCAGCTACACGCTCCCAGAGAGTTGCCATACATTGAGCTATGGTGAGCAAAAATGGCCACCACATACTCTTTCAGCGTAGATGGAGACTTAACACTATATAGCAGCTGCTGCAAGAAAGCTAGAATTTTAGGCATTGGCCAGTGCACCAGGTCCACAATTTTTAATAGCATGCATTATGTCACACACAGTGCACATAGTGCAGATCCACTGACATGAACCTGTCTCATGGCTGCATGGCCTGAACAATGTCAGATTAGCATATAGCTTCTGAAGGGGGAAGACTTTCACGGGGACCATTTCAGTTCCCTCAAACCTAGAATAGGGTGTAAACTTTTCTGAATGGTATGGCAAATGTGGTTGTTTACTAGCAAAATTCAGAAGGTGAATACCAAGTTCCATTATTTTGCACCTGAAGACCTGAGTTGAGAAAGTTATCAATATTTTCTGGAGTTTAAAGGGACACTCCAGCCAAAATGAAACATTTAACTATCGATAAATTTGTTGTAATCATACCTACTCACATCTTACAGCGATGATGTAGCAGGCTCTATAGCAGTTTGATTACTGGTGAAACCTTGTCCAGTTTACATATGTTGGAGGTGGATGCAAAATTTGAAAGACTACAATAGTTATGGGTGGATATTTGAGTGGGAGGAGGAACTAATAAGTAAATTATTGTAATGAAGTGAAAGAAATGACTCAACTGATGATTTATTTGAGCTACTGTTGCACAGTGACATCAAACCATGCATGTTTGAGCCAAAGTATATAGAAGAACTGTGCCAGCAAAAAGAGCAACAGGAGGCAAAGAGAGAGCAATTGTAGGTCGTTCAAAATTACCCTGAGCCAATTAAAGCTAGCAACAACACACATAGCTACCATAATATCAGCTAGTAATGTTACATGATTATCTACCTTTGCGATAGTGACTTTATTAGCAATCTTACTAGTAGTATGAGTGTGGACAAGCATTTCATAGCAGAAATTAACTACTCAGGAAGGCATAGTGCAGTGGTGGCACAAAGGTTAAGGCTCTGGGTTACTGATCAGCTGGTCAGGGGTTCAAGCCCCAGCACTGCCAAGCTGCCATTGTTGGGCCCTTGAGCAAGGCCCTTAACTCTCTCTGCTCCATGGATGCGGTATCATGGCTGACCCTGTGCTCTGACCCCAGCTTCCTAACAAGCTGGGATATGTGAAGAAAAGAATTTCAGTGTGCTGTAATGTATATGTGACAAATAAAGGCTTCTTCATCTTATTTTGGGCACTGCTGTTTGGAAGAGCTAGGGTGATATCAAGTTTGTCAATGTGTTTCACAACATATTCCATCACCCTCCCAGTAGAAGGTAGTACATCAATGTCTTAATGAATGCCCTAGAGTCTGCATTCATTGCCACATCATCAGGGGCTAAAAGGGGCATGAGTTGGCTGAATAAATTCCTTGATGAAAGGAGAAGTCAGAGTCTCCATTCTGTCCCTGTCAGCATCAAGAGCAACATTCATCAAAGCCTAGAGACCATAAAGATGGCTCAAACCAATTTAACCATCAAAGAGTGTCACCATTGTCTGGAGCAAGGTCTCTTATTCTATTGTGGAGAGGCAACCCACGATATCACCTATTGTCCAGTATAACCCATTATAAAGAAGGCTCAACGATCTGGACAGTGCATTGTTAAACAGCACTAATGTGGTGACTATGCTCTGTACTATTTTACCCATTCCATATTCCTCTCATGGTCCACTATTCAGTCACTGCCTTTCATCCTATAGCTGTCATCAGTACTGGGGTGGCCAGAAACTTCAGAGATAGCAATAATGCCCTCATCATCCACTAAAGGACTGCAATGAAATGGTCCAAGCATTGGAAACCTTCACACAGTTGCTTATCTGTTATAATGACAGCTAGTTAACAGTTAACAATGGTATTTAATTTTATTTTGTATCAAGAAAAAAAATTTTTAAGCTAAAAAGACTAGGATTTAGAACCAGTATAACTCAAACATCTAGGATTCACATTTGCAATAACATCATATTTAACATCACATAATTTTTTTCAAACATTAAACATTCAAGTTCAGATTCTGCTGAATCTGATTTCACTGCATACAGAACTCTCAATTCACATTCTTGGGCTATATCATAAGTCAAGGGAATGTTGTCATGGACAAAGCCAAGGTTCAATCAGTAGCAATGTGGGCCATGCCCCAAAGCAAGGACCTACATATATTCCTAGGGTTTGCAAATTTCTACTGAAAATTTATCTGGACTTCAGCCTCATTGTAATGCCTCTCCTGCCAGTCTTTAAAGAAGGATCAAAGAAACTACTCTGGAGCACCCAAGCAGATCATACATTCATCACCCTAAACCAAGCTTTCACCTTGGCCCCTATATTAAAACACCTTGATCCAAGTTTGCCATTCATAGTAGAGAAGGACATGGTCGGGATGGTAACCCTCCTATCTCAACAGCAATTCTCTCCAACTATGCTGTAGCCCATAGCATACTTCTTCAAGAAACTCACACCCACAGAAAGAAATCACAGTGTTGGCAAAATGTAGCTGCTACCAGTAAAACTGGCACTGGACAAATGGCAATATTGGCTGCAGGGAACCGAAAACTCCTATTTTTTAACTAATCACAATAACCTTAATTTTCTTAAGACATCTTGTATCTTGAATACCTAAATGACTCACACCAAGAACAGCCTGATCAAACTGAAATGTCAATTCAGACACCCATACAGCTCTCCACAACACCATCCTACCAGAGTTATGCTTTGTCACTGCCATAAGCTGGGATATTGACTGACAGATCACTGGGGCACTCTAATATCATCCATCTCCTGCCCAATGTGGGTGGCTATCACCACCAAATATGGGTGGGAAACCATGCTACAAGACGTACATAAGCTTAGTAAGTCATGCTTCTTGTATGCCCAAGCTATGGCTTCACACACTCTCCCAGCTGGAAAACTCCTGCCTTTACCAGTTACACAACACCCATAGTCCCATATCACTGTAGACTTAATCACAAGTCTTTCCTCCTCTCAAATGACAGCGATGGAAATCTCTTTCCATCCAGCTCATTTCCCTTCCTGGCTTGCCTACAGATTTTGAAAAAGCAGAACTTCTGTCAGTACATTTTCCCATGATATAAAGCGCACAATCTCACATCACATGACTTCCAGTAAAGGACCTATCACCACTCAAAGTGACTTGATTAATGAAAATCATCTGGTTGCAATCACACTATGCCCTTTAAATAATCCAGACACTCGGTTTTACTCCGCCTTTGTTATCTGCCTGATTTGATTAGTGTTTTGAACAGGGGTTAAAATTAATTTACTACTTGTACTCTTGAAACTGTACTTAAATACATGGTTCACTGCAACAGTACTGAGTGTAAGCCAATTAAAATACAGTGTGTGCGCAAATTTTAAATAATTCAGTTTCAAGACCCAATCAAAATAAAGTAGTAAAGCTGAAAGTCTGCACTTCAGACTTTCAGCTAACATTTTCAATTTTATCATGGTAAAAATGAATAAAATCAGTGTGACTACATACTGTTGGTATTTGTGCTTGGGTGACTGTTTTTTCCTAGTTAACATACTGTTCTAAATAGAAATCTAGCATTTGTTTCATTTTATTAGAGTGGAGAGATATGCTGATCTCCTGGCAGCCTTTGTATACAGTTGAGGCCATAAGTTTACATACATGAGGCTAAATATATTCAACTCAATTTTTCACAACTCCACATATTTAGTGTTATCAGACATTTCTTTTGAGTAGGCTCTTTTCATGCACTTTGGAAGGCTAACATAAGTTTGTAACCGTTCCCCCTCTCTTTCAAAGAAGGAGCTACTACAAAATATTTTGAGGGAGGGGACCACCAACCACTCTTAATATATGTACCTTAAATAATATTAAATCAAGATAGAAGCTTTAAGGAGATATACTGTCTGCACAAAATCCAAATAAACACACAGATGGGGGTTTACAAAATTATTATTGAAAAGTAGAAAACGGCATGAACAATAAGGGCAAATGATAAAAAAAACAAAAGAGATCAGCAGGCTCAAAAACTTGTATAAATGAACCCAGGTAGCATCAAAGCAAACAACATAGCAAAAGGTGTGAATTATGGATGAAAGATAAACCTGCACCTTGTCCAATGTGAGACACGAATGTCTTTTGATGGATGTCTATTGTACTTATCGTTGATGATGATGATGTTGTCGAAGATGATGATGATGAAGATGCAAAGGTCAATGAGAATCCAATGGTTGTCCAAACGAATCACCATCCACCATGTGCTTCCAGGCAAACATTTTAGTCTTGAGCGAATATTCCCAAGCAGTCCACGATAGGGTGTGAAGTAGAAGTCTTAGCATAGGAATGCTTCCCGTATTCACACAATGAGCATATCAGTAGGAAAACTACTAATATAAACGAGTCCTTCTAGAATACAATATACAAACTGAGGGTTAGCATGCTAACAAACACATTCAACATGAAACAAACATGAGAATCAAATCACAAATCATATATAAAGTCAACTGGAAGAAAAGAACAAGAACAAACCAAACGGAAAAACACTTACATTGATTGAGCTTGAAACACAAACGTTTCTCAATCTGGACTCTTCAGCATTGCAGGTAGCATGAGAAGAAGGCCATGCTTCCTCCTAACCAAACAATACTCTCACTCTACTACTACACCTGTAGTTAAATTAGAGGAGGAGAGCAGCTCTGAACCCCTAGAGGGCTGTAGTAGAACTGCAACCTTTTGAAAATCAGTTCAACATAATGCATTTTATCAGGGTTTTATCAGGGTTTATTGCTGCATCTGTCTGGCACGACTCGTGGCAGTGGTCTGTGTGTTTACACAAAAAATGAATGGTGCAGCAATGCTGTTGTGGTCTCAAGCTACTGTTCGTCGCTGGTGGAGTTTATGACTGTGAAGTGCCGGCCATACGAACTGCCTAGAAATTTTACGACCATGCTCATTGTCATGGTGTACATTCCACCCAGCGCTACTGCAAGGGAAGTGCTAAGTGAACTCTATAGGGCTATCATTAATTTACAGACAGCACACCCCAATGGATTTTTCATTCAAGTCGCCAGAGACTTTAACCACACAAATCTGAAATCACTGCCGTCAAAATTCCACCAGAATCTTGATTTCGCAACCTGTGGTACAAACACTTTAGACCATGTTTACACGAACATTCACAGTGCTTACAAGGCTGCACCCTGTCCCCACTTGGCTTGTTGGACCACATCTCTGTTATACTAATCCCAGCATACAGACCACTCCTGAAATGTGCCAGACCGGTTCTGAAACAGGTGAGAACCTGGTCTGAGGGAGCCGTCTCAGCACTTCAGGTCTGCTTTGAACACACAGACTGGATTATGTTCAGAGAGGCTGCTAAATACCGCAACACCACAGACTTGGAGGCATCAGTAACTGACTACATCAGCAAGTGCATAGATGATGTGACTTTCTTCAAGACCATCACCACATATGCAAACCAGAAATTGTGGATGACTGCTGAAGTGTGCTCGTTGCTGAAAACTGAGGTGACGCCTCGCTCCCAGACGCACTGAACAATTTCTACACACAGTTCAAAGCACAGAACAACAGGCCAGTGGGGAAGACCACCCCAACTTCCACCGACCAAGTACTTTGTCTGTCTGCAGTAGATGTCAGAAAGACTCTGTCCAGAGTTAACCGACAGAAAGCTGCAGGTCCTGACATCATACCTGGCTGGGTGCTCAGGGAATGTGCTGATCAGCTTGCAGATGTCCTCACAGAGATCTTTAACATTTCCCTGAGCCAAGCAGTTGTCCCTGTGTGCTTCAAGATGACCATCATCCCTGTGATGATGAAATCATCTGTGTCCTGCCTGAATACTGGCCGGTTACACTCACACCTATCATTATGAAGTGCTTTGAGCAGCTTGTCATGAAACACATAAAGAGCAGTCTTCCCACCACACTGGACCCATTTCAGCACATATTTCCTAACTGCTCAATGCCATATCTGCTACCATCCACCTCTCTCTGACCCATCTAGACAAAAATACAACTATGTAAGGATGCTGTTCATACACTTGAGGTCAAAAGTTTACATACCCCTTTCAGAATCTGCAAAATGTTTATTATTTTACCAAAATAAGAGGGATCATACAAAATGCATGTTACTGTTTATTTAGTGCTGACCTGAATAAGATATTTCACATAAAAGATGTTTACATATAGTCCACAAGAGAAAATAATAGTTGAATTTATAAAAATGACCCCGTTCAAAAG
>CM040459.1:20106937-20139182 GCA_022758105.1 Pangasianodon gigas | reverse complement strand
ACATGCATTAAGACCCGGGGGGTGAAAACTTTTGAACAGAATGGAGATGTGTACATTTTTCTTATTTTGCCTAAATATCATATTTTTTCATTTAGTACTGCCCTTCAGAGGCTACAGAAGATAGTTACATGTTTCCCAGAAGACAAAATAAGTTAAATTTACCCTGATCTTCAAATTCAAAAAGTTTTCACCCCCCGGCCCTTAATGCATGGTTTTTCCTTCTGGAGCATCTGTGAGCGTTTGAACCTTCTCTTGTGGACTATATGTAAACATCTTTTATGTGAAATATCTTATTCAGGTCAGCACTAAATAAACAATAACATGCATTTTGTATGATCCCTCTTATTTTGGTAAAATAATAAACATTTTGCAGATTCTGAAAGGGGTATGTAAACTTTTGACCTCAACTGTAGATTTCAGTTCAGTATTCAACACAATCATCCCACAGAAACTGATAACAAAGGTGAGCCTGCTGCGATTGAACACCTCCCTCTGCAAATGGATTCTGGACTTTTTGACTGGGAGACCCCAGTCCATCAAGATCTGCAACTCCACCTCCAGCATCACCACACTGAACACCGGCGCTCCCCAGGGCTGTGTGCTCAGTCCACTGCTGTTTACCCTGCTGACTCATGACTGTGCTGCACTGTACAGTTCAAATCAAATCATCAAGTTTGCTGATGACACTACAGTTCTGGGACTCGTCAGCAACAATGATGAGTCAGCATATAGAGAGGAGGTGAACCAGCTCACAGAATGTAGAGACAACAATCTATCTCTTAAGGTTGATAAGACTAAAGAGATTATTGTTGACTTCAGGAGGACCCAAGTAGACCACTCACCACTGCACATCAACGGAACAACTGTGGAGAGAGACAAAACCTCCAAGTTTCTTGGTGACTCTTCACCCTCCTGCCATCTGGCAGAAGATACAAGAGCATCCGTGCCACCACCAGCAGACTCCACAACAGTTTCTTCCCTGAGGCAGTCAGATTACTCAACACCTTGCTCCCAATACTCACCTGGGCTAGTCAAACACCTAAACCAGTATGACTCAAAAACAGTACACACCCGCACTTTACAAAGCTGCATCAGTCACTTTATTATGGAACTCATTTTTGCTGCCAATATTGGTACTATAATTATTGCTGCTAAGTCGTGGCCTAATGGATAGAGAGTCGGCCTTGCAACCCGAAGGTAAACCTGAAGGTCGTGGGTTCGAGTCTCAGGTCCGGCAGGGATTGTAGGTGGGGGGAGTGAACGACCAGCGCTCTCTCCCACCCTCAATACCACGACTGAGGTGAGACCCTTGAGCAAGGCACCGAACCCCGGGCGCCGCAGCAAAAAAAAAAAAAAGGCTGCCCCACTGTTCACGGTGTGTGTGTGTGTGTGCACTTGGATGGGTTAAATGCAGAGCACAAATTCTGAGTATGGGTCACCATACTTGGCCACAAGTCACTTAAAAAAAAAAAAAAAAGTTTACAGCCCATGTTCTGTGTATTTATTGTCCTGCACTCGTCTCACACTGTGGTGTACTGTACTTTTTTGTTGTATTGCTAACTGTTCTGTGTTGTACCATGGTCCTGGAGAAACATTTCATTCCAATGTATACAAGCTATATAGAGGAACGACAATCAAAAGCCACTTGATTGACTTAATCTCAGCATATACTAACATTGGCTTATGAGCATCCCCCCCCCCCCCCCCAATGTTGCAGTGGTGTTGATGAGTGAACTTTACATTTTTATCTGAGTATGAAAAGCTACTCTTAATGTTATACAGTGGCAAACAAGGCCACCACACAAATGTGGTTTCAGAGGATTTGCAACAACTATGTGCAATGAAAAAATTACAAGATAATGGTGAAATGAGATAACTGAGTTTAGACTTTATTTGTTTCTGGAGTTTGATATGTAGCTGAATGAAATTCTCTGCCCCTAACAATCAAGGGAGGTTCTGTTGCTAATCACTCTCTGCTGTTTACGGTAACCAGCCATGATTCTATAATTACTATAATTTCCTATATTCCTCTTATCACACCTTGATAGATATCAGTTCCCCAGTTTCACCTAGGGCAGGTGTCAGAGTAAAGGCATTTTAACTAATAATAATTTTTAATTTAAAATATACTCACAACTGCTGCCCCTTTGACTCTAAATTCTTACACAATACTTAAAAAGCTATAAAGTCTTTTGTAAACGTATTTTAGCATATATATGATGATAGGTAAAACTATCATATAAAGGGAAATCTGTTGGTTCCTTAGGATGAAATTTCACATCAATTTGGTGTTAATTATAATAGTAATGGTAGAGAGTTCTTCATTCCTTTGCACAATCATCTCAAGCCTCCTTGGTTTCTGTAAAAAATTGTTTTTTTTTTTTTTTTTTTTTTTGATTATATTTGTGACATTGACATCCCCATTTTAAAGGTTGTTCTTTTGGACAAGGAGGATGAGATGAAACTTCCACTGCATCCCCCTTACAATGATATGGTGCTGTCTGAGTCAACTGCCTACACTGATAAGCCAGTAAGTAGTGTTTTCTTCCTTCCATTGCTGCTCTTCTTGTCTTCTTGCTTCATCTGAATGTGATGTACATTATATGGCCAAAAGTACGTGGACACCTGACCGTCACACCCATAAGTGGCTCTTCCCCAAACTTTTGCCAAAAAGTTGTAAGCACACAATTGTCTAGAATGTTTTTGTATGCTGTAGCATTAAGATTTCCCGTCACTTGAACTAAAGGGCCCAAACCTGTTTCATTATGACAGTGTACCTCTGCACAAAACGAGGTCCATAAAGACATGGTTTGCCATGGTTTTTAGCCATGTGGAAGATTTTGAGTGGCCCATGCCCTGACTGCAACCCCATTGAACACCTTTGAGATGAATTGGAAATCTGATTGTGCACCGGGCCTTCTCAGTTGACATCAGTCCCGACCCCACTAATGCTCTTGTTGCTGAATGAGCACAAATCCTCACAACCACGTTCCAAAATCTAGGAACGATTTACCAGAAGAGTGGAGGCTGTTATAATAGCAAAGGGGGGACCATGCAACTCCTTGTTAACGCCCATTGTTTTGGAACAGGCACATATGGGTGTGATGGTCAGGTGTCCACATACTTATGGCCATATAGTGTATGTAATGTGTCTGACAATTATGTAAGTATCGTATGTGAAAATAAATGCCTTCAAAATCAATTATACTGTATATTTAGTGAAAACAGTGGCTTTATTTCTATATGTTTTCATTGTCTCTATTGGGAATGTACATGTAAATGTACAGGTGCTTTGGATTGTTAATACAATTTTTACTACTCTTGTCTACAACAATACCATTCTAATTCAGTCACTGTCATTCATAAAGACATATGGAGAATACAGTGTGGACATGTAAATGCGAAAAATACTAATTTCACTTAGTTTACATCAGCATCATAGACACATTGTATATTGTCCCACCTATCTGCCTGCAGAACACTGGTATATACGAGCATGCAAACACTGCACATCTACTGGAAATCTCAGTGGTGAGCACTGCACTGATTTTTCTCTTTTGGTTTCTTTTCTATTATTATTATAATTTGCTGTGTACTACTGTGGCAGCAAAGTGTGCTAAACAGCACAAAGAAAAACAGCAGAAAGTGTCCCAGAGAAGTATCCATCTAGGTAGGCTTGTATAGAATAATGAATTTCATCCAGGTCATCTGTTATACTCGGACAGAGCACCTCTCTTTCATTCATGATCACTTTAAGTTCAAGGTATAAACACAAACAAACAAAACACCAGAAAACAAAAACCAAACAAGGTCTGGTTAATGGCCAGTGCCATTATATATACACTAACCAAAGTTTTTGGTTGGTGTATGTTTGTGTGCATCTTGTGGTCTTAATGCATGCACTGATATAGCATACTCTCTTTTTATTTGAAGTCCTCCTGTGTGGCTGCAGCCTTAAGCACTTCCCTTCAGCATGGTTATTAGTCCAAAAGTTAACAGCTTTGATAGACTTACTCATCTGTGTAGCTTTTTTGAGGAGGTTTTTGAGGAGTTTTTTAATTGTATCAATTATTATGGCACAGCATAGAGGGTTTTTTTTGTAAGTAAAGATATAAATGGCAATTTAATATTTAACATTTAAAATCACTTCCCCATAACTATTCTTAACTGTTATCTTTAATAACTTTTAATAACTATTAAAAGCTATTAAACTATTAATAACTATTAACATATACATACATACATACATACATATGTATATACATTAGACATTAGATTTCTAGCTGTTGGTTTTGAAAGATATTCAGGGGAAATTTCAACCCATGCCTGCTGTAGGTCTTCTCAGAAGTGCAAGTGACTTGCACCCTCCATTTCCCATGTTGCATTGTGGCCTACAGACATGGCCGCTCCAGACTACAATTTCCAACTTACATGCTCCAGCTCCCCCGACTTCTGATTGAACACACCTGTTGATTGAACTGTTATCTTTAACTTTAATAACTTTATTAACATTACCCTTCATATACATGCATATACATATACACTAGACATTTGATTTCTAGCTGTTGGTTTTTAAAGATATTCAGGGGAAATGTCAACCACACTATAAAAATGGACTCCAAACTCTTTTCCTGATATGCCAAGCCTTTATCGTTGTAATTGATATTCCGGTTCTTTATGACTTTGCTACTTCCCATTGAGTTTGTGATTCTGGTTTTCCCAGGCCTTCCACCTGATCAGCAAACAGAACAAATATTTTTGGATTTGTTTGCCAGTCTGCTTTTAAATAAAGCATATTTTACAACTGCATTTGCTTCCACCACATGACAGTATACGTCAACATTTCTATGGATGCAGCATGTGTGCTAGAGTGGCAGCAGGAGCTCACCTCTCAAGGCTGGCTAGTGGGAGAACATGAACAACAGCTAGTCCAACTTGACGCCAAGCTCATGCATGCAATTCAATTAAATTCAATTTTATTTGTATAGCACTTCCAACAGTGGACATTGTCACAAAGCAGCTTTACAGAAATATATAAATTCAGGATATACATTTTTTAAATTTATGAATAGAGTCGATGGTGGCAAGGAAAAACTCCCTGAGACGATATGAGGAAGAAACCTTGAGAGGAACCAGACTCAAAAGGGAACCCACCCTCATCTGGGTGACACCAGATAGTGCGATTATAAATAATTCCCTTCTATAAATGTATACTATATGATCAGAAAGTGCAATTGTGTAACCACGAAAATTCATTATAGTTTTCATATGAAGTCTGTTTTGCTGAAGTTATCAACTGTTCGCTGATGGAGACTTGAGTGCAAAACTGTTCATGGCAATTGCAGCCCTAAAGCTATCATAGCAACTGTAGTCCTAAGCCATTGTAGCAAAACTGTTCATATCAATTGAAGTCCAAAACCATCTTCATGGTTTCTAAGTGGTACCATCCACAGTAATCTCATGTAACTTTAGGCTGTCCGTGTGGGGCTATCCTCCGCAGCTGCGAGTGGCTTCCAAGACATGAGAACTCCAACCAACACAGTGCAATCACAGCTAGCTCCACAGGCAGCACCTGCTTGTCAAGCTCTCCCACTCGTCTCATGTCCTGAGAAATATGCCAGTCACCCAACCCACTGTAAGTGTTACATGTTGCTGTGCTTCCTGTACTGTATTTTTCTGAGCAAGTGGGGATTTCTGAGGGATTTCTTTCCTTATCATGGACAAAGTTCTGAACTGGTCAACGACCATCTGGTCTCAAGGAGGGGAACATATCCTCTTGTCCGTTTCACTGAGGTATTTCAACGAATATTGTATCACTCCCCAGAAAGAAAGCAGACTGGGGAGAAACTCCTGCCTGTCAAGCAACCAGAGCGCTGCTGAATATGCCCTGGAGTTCAGGACACTAGCTGCAGGCAGTGGATGAAATGAATGGGCACTAAAATCGGCTTATCAACAAAGTTTGCAACATGACTTTGTAAGAGAGCTTGCCTGCCATGATGACCAGGCCACCTTGGACTCCCTCATTGACCTGTCTATTTGCCTCACTCAGCTCTTGAAAGGATGAGAGCGGTCACTCAACCAAAGTGTCACGGAGCCCATGCATGTCGGCCAAACTAAGCTCAGTGCTATGGAATGCCAAAGGTATCAATGAGGAGGAACTTGTTTTTACTGCAGCAACTCCATGCATTAGATCCCTCAGTGTTCAGAATGTCCTCCACCATGAGTGACACAACCAATTCATGCACGAACCAGTCCTCCCCTCCCTCAGCTATGGTGAGTCCCTTACAATTCATTTTTCAATCCAGTTTTCACCCTCGGGGGGTTTTGCCATTGTTTCAGCATTGATTGACTCTGGGGCTGAGGGCAACTTCATAGACCAGGCCCTAGTGGACGAGCTCCATCTTAGCACCCAACCTCTCCAGTCTCCCCTCAAAATTCAAGCCCTTCACAGAGGACCCATCGTAGGTGGCTCCATTACTCACTGAACAGAACCCATTTTCCTACATATCAGAACCCTGCACCAAGAGCACATCTCCCTCTTTGTCACCATCAGCAAGAAATTCCCTATCATCCTCAGTTTCCCATGGATGTAATAATCTCTTGGGCAGAAAAGGAAATAATCTGCTGGTCCTCTCACTGTCATGCTTCATGCCTCAGAACCCTTACAACTACCCCATTGAGTTCATGGCAAGCACGACACCACCACATAACCATATTGACTCAGATCACGATAAAATATCATTAAACACTTCCACTTCCTATCTGCCCTGGAACAGCTTAGAAAGGCCCGCATACTCACCAAACTAGACCTGAAAAGTGCATATGATGCCATATGGCCTCTCTTGCTTGCCTTTGGTCTTTTTGTCTGATAAAAGAGGTCCTCCAAGACATGCTGGGCAGGTTTTACGATCGCATACATAGATGATATGCTAATGTATTCCCCAACATTAGAGACTCTTGGGTTGTGGGCCAGCTACTACAGAACCAGCTGTAGAAAAATGTGAGTTCCACCAGTCCAAGATATCATTCCTGGGTTATGTTTTCAGCACCAAGGAGGTCCTCATGAAAGTCAACAAGGTAACTGTTGTCAGAGAATGGTCTGCTCCTGTCACAGCAAATGGCCATCAGAGATTCCTCAGCTTTGCGAACTTCTAGAGATTATTCGTTGTAACTTCAGCATCATCGCAGCACCACTCACTTCCTTGCTCAAAAAGGGGTCAAGGAAATTAAAGTGGACCCCAGCTGCAGATTGAGCCTTCTCCCACCTCAAGGAGGCATTTACCACTGTCCCCATCCTCAAGCACCCAGACCCCACCAAGCAATTCATCACAGAAGTTGACAACTCAGAAACAGAAGTTGGGGCTGTGCTGTCACAGCCAGTTGGAGAAAAACACAAACTTCATCCAGTTGCCTTTTTTCCGGTAAATTATCACCTGCAGAAAGAAACTGACATTGATGACTGAGAACTGCTTGCCATTAAACTGATTTTGGAGGAGTGGCGCCACTGGCTGGAGGGGGCTGAACATCCATTTATCGTCTATACTGATCATAAAAATCTTGAGAAAGCTGACTCATTGTCATGGCTCTATCTAGTACTTTCCAGACTTCCCTCAGTCATGCTTTGTAGGCACTGTTTAATGGAACATTGACTGAGAAATAGTTTAATCCCAAGGTCAACACATGCCCCACTGGGAAAATGCATGTGCCATCCCTGCAAAGAGACAAACTGATCACCTGGGCCCACACATTCCCTGCTACCAGACACCCAGGAGTTCATAAGATGTAACAGCTCCTCAACGGTGGCCTAACATGCTCACTGACATCAACAAGTTCATTTTCTCATGCTCAAAGTGTGCCCAAGCAAACTCCGCAGAACATTGCCTGCCAGTAAACTAATGCTGCTGCCCGTTCGTCAATGACCATGGTCCCACCTAGCCATTGACTTTTTGATAAATCTTCCCATGTCACAAGGGAACACTGTCATAAGTCATCATTGACTAGTTCTCAAAATCTCTGTGCCTTGTTCCCCTACCCAACCTACCATCTGGCTTTCAGACAGCTGAGAGCCTCTTTCAGCATATGTTCAGATTTTTTGGTATCCCAGAGTACATCGTAAGTGATGGAGGCACACGGTTCTTGTCATGAGTCATGGAGAAATTGGGAGTCATTCTCACTTCAGGTTACAGTCCAATGGCCAAGTCGAATGGGATAACCAGGAAATCGGCTAGTTTGACTAGTTTCATCTAGTTTGTTCCATTTGCTAGGCGTCTGACATTTTGCCCAATTTTGACTCTGCCTAATGTTTTTTTGGATTTGTTTGCCAGTCTGCTTTTAAATAAAGCAATTTTGCAACTGCATCCGCTTCTGCCACATGACATAGGGCAGTTGCAAATTTGACCTTATGACAGGGCTCTTCTCAAAATAACTCAATAACAGTAATCTGACTCCCATGTTTTGTCATTAAAGAGTTTTTGCATAGCTTAGAAGTATGTTTTGGATTGTTCTCCTGCTGCATGATGAAAACTGTACCCTTTCTGGTTCATTATTACTTAGACTGTGTATAAATTTTCCACCTTATCAGCACCACTACATTTCCTCCATCAAGCATTCCTTCAGCATCTTTTCAATTACTCTCTCTCACATACACTCCTGGGCAAAAAAAAAAGTAGGCCAAGCCCAAAATGGCAAAATATTAAGCTATTAATGGTATTAACAACAAATCAGTGGTCAGAAAATTAGCAAGAATTAAACAAATGCACTCCTTAGACTTCCTGTGCTACCATTTGCTTGTTTACTTTTGCTGCAGTGAACTGTTTGGGGAAAAGCTAGAAACAGGGAAATTTACTTATATAGTCTTCTTGCACGCAAAGGTAAAATCATGATAATGATTAAAATGTTTGATGTAAAATTCAATCTAACATGTCTGGATATACAAAATTTTCCAAAAAATATATTCTGGGATGTTTTATTATTATTTTTAAAAAAGATTAGTCATTATTTGGTTATCTGCCACACCTGATGCAGCCCAGCAAGGGCCACAAGGCTTCAGCATTTAAAGAAATTAAACGGAAAAGCTATTGCATGCCAAGTTCTTTTATCCATTTGTTTAATTCTTGCTAATTTCCTGACCAATGATTTCTAGTTAAGACCATTAAAAGTATGTATTCTGTATGTAATACTAGCATCCCACAGTTTTCTTTTCACTGTTGCAGTTGACACTGGTACTTGGCATGTAATGTTTAAGGAAGCAGCCAACTGAGGATCCTGTAAGGAGTCTGTTTATCAAACTACAGTATCTGATGTCTTGTGCAATTGTGCATCTAGGCCTTCCACTTCTTTTTCTATCCTGGTTCCATCTAGGCCTAGTTTGCCCTCTTCTTTTAAGATAGTTGTGGACACCTTTTTGTCACAGGCGAGAATCAAACCCAGGGTGTGGTGCTGGAAACCCAGTGCTCTAACCACCACATTATGGAGGAGTGAGGACCCAGCTGCAGAGTAACACTGGAGGCAGGGCTTTGAGGGAAATAAACAGTCTTTACTTAGAACTCTTTAAAAAATACAAACAAAAGTTACAAGCATCCTTTGTAACTTAGGTAACAATCCAAGAACAGTTTGACAATGTCCAAAAATCTCCAAAATGGAAAAATAAAGTACAAATCCTGAACAAACAAACAAGTCCAAAAGGGTTAGGCAAAGTTCCAAGAATGGGCCACAAAGAACAGGCAGCTCACAGGAGATCTACTAAACAAAGACGGTCCAAGACTGAGCAAAAATACAAACAAATGAAGGGCGTATATACACACCAGCAAACCAAGCACAGGTGATCTCACTGAACTAATAATGGGGTAATGAACAGGAAGTCAGGAGGAGGTTGGCCTTGTGCTCTCTTCCTCCCTCTGCTGGGCAGGTTGTAGTGTGACACTTTTGTTTGAACTCTTCAGTTTTTTGACAATCTAACACATTTCACAAAACAAAGTTTCTTGAGAATGCTTCTTTTCTTTTGGTAATTTTTTTGAACCCATTATTTAACCCATAGTTTAAACATTATTAATTATGGATGAGCTAAAAGAGTTTACCATTAGGAAACTGCAGTAATGGCTGCTAAAATTGGGGCACTGAAGTTATATATGAATACTATATATCAGGTAATATAAAGTGTGTGGCCTACATTTGGGTTTTCAAACTGGCATAAAGAATATATTATATTATACTATAATACAAAGAACAATAAATGAAGTTGTTGTTCTTGACAGTGGCTCCAATAAAACCACCCAATTTATTGATTTTGTCCTTTTCACCTGTCCATAGGTGATAATCAGAGATTAGGCCTAATGTGATGTATAATGTGTATTGTGAAGTTTAAAACTCAATATGTATATGTGGAAAGTTAATTAAATTTTGAGATGGGTTAGGTACCTGCTTAAGTCAATTTTTTTGGACTTTTCATTCAGATTATAAAAATGCATTTAGTTAATGCCACCAAGGTTGCCAGATCTTTCTTGAGACAGGGTGTTTTGGCCATCTGCCTTTAAACAGATTCAATTCAATTCAGTTTTATTTGTATAGCTCTTTTAACAGTGGACAATGTCACAGAGCAGCTTTACAGAAATATATAAATTCCATATATAAATTTTACATTTATAAATTTATCCCTAATGAGCAAGTCAGAGGCAATGGTGGCAATGAAAAACTCCCTGAGATGATATGAGGAGGAACCTTGAGAGGCACCAGACTCAAAAGGGAACCCATCCTATTCTGGGTGAAACCAGATAGTGCAATTATAAATAATTCCATAACTGTGTGCTATATAGTCAAAAAGTGCAATTGTGTAACCAGGAAATTCATTATAGTTTTAACATGAAGTCTATTTTGTTGAAGTTATCAACTGTTCACTGATGGAGACTAGTGTGCAAAACTTTTCATGGCAATTGCAGTCCAAAGCCATCTTCATGGTTTCTAAGTGGTACCATCCACAGAAATCTCATGTATCTTTAGACTGTCCATATTGGGCCATACTCAACAGCAGTGAGTGTTTTCCAAGTGAACCAGAAGTAGGGCATCATGATGGATCAGGCATGTCCGGAGAGCAGAAGGGGTCAGGTCTCTCAACAGAGAGAATGAGAGAGGGAGAGAGGGAGAGTGAGAGAAACACAGATTATTAGGTATGCTCATTGTCACGTAATGGTTAAGGACAATGTACATTGTGTGCAGAGTGCAAGCAGGGACTCCAGCAATACTAGCTATGACAGCATAAATAAAAGGGAGAGCCAGAAGGTAACACAGACACGAGAGCACCCTGGGACACAAAGCAGCCAGCCACTCCACCATCAGCAAACCTGAGTGAACCCGTGAGAGTGAGGGGGCAACCGAAACCCCAGTTCACTCTATGCCCATGAGCCCTCTAGATCTGCTTGTTTTCCTAAGAAAAAAACTATTAACAAAAGGTTTGACTAAACAAATATGTTTTCAGCCTAGACTTAAACATTGAGACTGTGGCTGAGTCCCAAACACTAATTGGAAGGCTGTTCGATAACTGTGGGGCTTTGTAAGAGAAAGCTCTGCCCCCTGCTGTAGCCTTCACTATTCGAGATACCAACAAATAGCCTGCACCTTTTGATCAAAGTAAGCATGGCGGATCATAAAAGACTAGCTCATGTACTGCGGCACAAGACCATTCAGTACTTTATAGGTCAATATAGTATTTTTATTTTGATTGGGAGCCAGTGCAGGGTGGATAAGATAAGGGTGATGTGGTCATATCTTCTGGTTCTAGTAAGGACTCTTCCTGCTGCAATCTGGACTAACTGGAGCTTGTTTATGCACCTACTGGAACATCCAGACAGTACGGCATTACAATAATCCAACCTAGAGGTAACAAAAGCATGAACTAGTTTTTCTGCTTCATGTAGTGACATTATATTTCTTATCTTAGCAATATGTCCAAGATGAAAGAAGGCTATCCAAGTAATATTATTTACATGAGCTTCAAATTAAATACTGCAGTAATTACACCAAGGTCTTTTACTGCTGCACATGATGAAATTGAAAGACCATCCAGAGTTACTCTGTAATCAGAAAGTTTACTTCTAGCTGCATGTGATCCTAGTACAAATACTTCTGTCTTGTCAGAATTAAGTAGAAGGAAGTTAATAGGCATCCACTGTCTAATGTCCTTTACACATTTCTCAATGTTATTAAGCTGGTGTCTCTCATTTGGCTTTGCTGAAACATACAACTGTGTGTCATCAGCATAACAGTGGAAGCTAATACCATGTTTACGAATAATTTTTTTTCCTCAGAGGTAGCAAATATAAAGAAAAAGGCAGTAGGCCTAAAACAGAACCTTGCAGAACACCAGACTTTACCTTAGTATGCATAGTGAAGCCACCATTTACATAAGACCTGGGTCAGGACAGGGTCATTCCCTTAACTCCAACAACATTTTCTTGTCTATCAAGGAATGATCAGTGGTGTCAAAAGCTGCACTAAGGTCAAACAACACAAGCAAGGAGACACAACATGATCAGAGGCCAGTAGTAGGTCATTTACCACTTTAACCAGCACTGTCTCTGTGCTATGATGAGGCCTAAATCCTGACTGATACATTTCATGAATGTTATTCCTATGTAGGTATGAGCATAACTGCTGTGCTACAACCTTTTTTAGGATCTTGGAGATAAAGGGGAGGCTTGATATTGGCCTATAGTTGGACAGCTGACAGGGGTCGAAGTCAGGTTTTTTAATCAGAGGTTTGATAACTGCTAGTTTAAAGAATTTAGGCACAAAGGGTACCAGTGCTAAGGGAAGAATTGATCATTTTTAGAAGAGGTTCAGTTGCTTCTGGTATTATCTGTTTGAAGAAACATGTAGGTAAGGGATCTAGTACACAAGTTGATGATTTTGATGAGGAAATTAGTGAAATTAGTTCAGACTCTCAAAGATTCTAATTGCTGATTGCTGAATTGATCTGATATAGTTATATTGTTATCAACAGCGTTAGTTATCAAATTGTCTGGTTTTAAATTTACAGTCTAAATTTTGCAATTGAAAAAATTCATGATCATCCCTACTACATATTGATGGTGTGCATGTTTCTGTGGTGGTCTTATTCCTAGTTTATTTTGATACAGTATTAAATAAGAATCTAGGATTAGTTTTGTTATCTTCTATTAGGGTCGAGAGATATGTTGAAGCAGTAAGAGAATTTCTATAGCTCAGGAGGCTCTCCTGCCATGCTGTTTGAAATACTACCAATTTAGTTTGATGCCAGTTATGTTCTAATTTTTAAGTGGCCTGTTTTAAGGTGCGTATGTGATCATTATACCAGGGTGCTAGTTTTTCTCTCTTATTATTTTTCTTTTAAGTGGAGCTACATTATCTAGAGTGTAGATTCAGTTGCCTGATCAAGTTCTGTGGGGTCAGACGGTGATCCAATCATAGTTGATAACTCTGGGAAATTATTGATAAAACTCTGTGCAGTAGCTGATGTGAATGTACGTTTGACATGCTAGGTAGGCATGGTGCGTATATTATGACTAAGATACATTTTAAATGAGATGAGATAATGATCTGAGATAGCTTCTGGCTGTGGAAATGTGACTATATTTTCTATATTTAATCCGAATGTTAGTAATAGATCAAGAGTGTGACCACCAATAGGAGTGAGTCCTATTACATTCTGATTAACCCCTACTGAATCTAGAATAGACACAACTGCAGTTCTCAGAGGATCTTCTGGATTGAATATTAAAGTCTCCAACAATTAATGCTTTGTCTAAAGAAACAACCAGTTTTGAGATGAAATCAACAAATTCACAAAGGAATTCGGTATATGGTCCTGGGGTCTGTAAATAATAATTAGTGGAATCGACTGGGTAGACTTACTTTTTTTGGCATATGATATGTTGGTATAAAGAACTTCAAACAGGTTTTTGTGTGACTCCTAGATTATCAACAGTCGGATAAAAACTATCCCTAAGTCTATTAGTTCAAATCATCCTGAGCCATTTACCAGAGGGCAGAAAAGAAAAAAGTGCTTGTGTAGGGTGACAGTGATCTTTCATGATGCAATTTGCCTTTCTGAAGCATCGTGTAGTATAGATGTCCTCTACTGCTGGTAGCTGTGTGCTGATGATTTTCTGTGCTGTCTTAACAACGCTCTGTCGAGCTTGTCCTGTATGGAGCAACTTTAGTGCTTTAGATGTAAGAGGTCTAATATTTAACAGTCCTAGCTTCAGATCAAAAGTGCTGGCTGTACTTTCAGTATGATCTAATTTTATGTTAATTACGCTTCTAAAACAAACTTTGAGTAGTAGATGAATTCTAAACAGTTACAAACATAGATACGAATAGTAGGTGCACTAGTCTATTTTTAGAAAGCTTGCCAGGTTCGCAGGACATCTGACTGAGACAAGTGGTGTGTCTCAGAACTCAGTTGCAAGAGTGGGAAGTTTTTTTACTTTCATGCAGGCAAAACGAGCTATCAGATATGAAGCTCAAATAAAGATGTTCAGTAAGTGCCTGGTCTAGGTTGCAGTGGTTTAAATAAATGTGTTTATATTTTGGGAAATAGAACTAAATCAATTCATTAGAAAATATTGTGGGCAGGTACAAACAAAAATAATAACCCTGATGGCAGGATTAAATACAGTCACACAACTCTCAAGTGAAATGATGTTGAGGAACTGTCAGAGCCAGAATTCCCAGATGATGCTGACAGTGCTGGCATTTCTATGGCTGTTTTTTATGTTTTCCAATGTTTCCAAAAAACAAACATGTAATGGTTGTAATCATGGAATTATCCTTTTGAAATAAGGTGTTCTCGTTTCATAATCAATATTATGAGTTTGTTTAGAATGTTTAATTAATGCAAATGATTTACAATGTGCATGATGTTCTAGTAATTACTGACTACCGACTGACAAATAAGGCCTTGCAGCCTTGGTGAAAAATCTCCTGAATACTACTATTTTGACTGAAATAACTTTAACTGTGTGAGTGGAAGTTTTATGTTACTGTCAGTTTATTGTCTCCTGCTCAGTTCGTCTTTTTTTGCTGTACACATAAATGGCAATCAGGACCACCACATAACAGCATGAAATTTATCATTGTCATGCCTCTTTACAATGGCTACTCAACCTGTTCACACTTATTCAGTTTCATTTTTTATGCAACCTAGGTTTCCTTTCATACTGTGTATACATTGAAGACAATTCCTGAATTTTAAAGCCAATTTTTATGATATAGCAGGCCTGTGTTATACACCCAGACTGCATTACCAACATAAATACACTGATACTAAACAAAAATTGTGTTGGCAATTGTTTAATTTTTTTTTTTTTGGTGTCTCTGCCTGCACAGTCTGTTGTAGGTATTATTCATATACATTAATTTCTCCATCTGTCTTCAATTCTTTGTTTCTTCATGAGCACCACTCCTCACACACCTCTTCACCTCTCTTATCTCCAGAGTTTTGCCCACAAGGACTGTGATGTTCAGTATGCAGTGCTGGATACTGCAGCTTTGGCTTCCTCTCCTCGGAGCTCAGTGCACTCTTGCGGAGACCTTGTCGAGTATGCAACCATCCAGCCTAGCTCTCACTAGTGCATGCCCTTATTGGCCCTAGGCTTCTGGCCTCAAGGTACACAGATTAATGTCCTGCCTCTCTTATCTGTTCTCTTTGCTTTCTTATTCCATAAGTTTTTTCCCCACTGTTGAGATGAGCTGGAAGAGAACAGTATTAAAAAAAAATTAGGAGGTGATTGGCTAACAATTAGCATGTTATACCAACTTCCACGACAATGGGCAGCTGCTTTTATTAAACAAACAAACAAAAAAAAGCTTTGCAGGGGAGCCAAATGATTTTGTACTAGTTTTGCTGACTATGTCAAGCAAAATGGCTAAATGTGACTGCATTTACAGCTGCAATTCTGTTGTAGGATTACTAAAGCAACAATTAATATTGTGCTGTAATTCCTCATTTTTGAAGACGATATATGCTCCCGCATTTGTAAATGGGTTTTCATTCCAGACAATGAAATGTCTATCAGCTATTAAAATGTTCAGTCCTGGGTCTGTGACAGCAGCCCAGGCTCCCAGACCCAAGCCAACTATCCCTTGCAGCAGAACAAAAAGTTTTGTTTTCACTGGTCTGAAAATATCATGTTGTTTTTGGTCTAAAACTCACAGGAGTTACTTGTATTTTCTGTCACTGGTTAGCCTGCTCGTACTGTACTCTGTTATTTATCGGAATTACACTGTTAAAACTCATCACACAGTAGTAAAGTAGTACTTTTACCACCTATTACAACAACAACAATAATAGTAATAATAATAATAATAATAATAATAATAATAATATTAAGAAGAAGAAGATGTGAGCCAGGGGCTGACGGCACAACGTAGCAGATGTGTACATCTGAATGATTCTGCAAACAGCCCAAAACGTATGCTTGTGCACACAATACACTATGACTGTGGAGGCACTGCTTTTGAGCCGACTGATTGTTGAAAATATGATGTAGGTCAAACTTTCCTGGCATGCTGTAACAGTGACCTAGCCTATTTTTCCAACCTGCTTGATTCCAGAAGTATCCTTTCTCTCCAGTTCATTACCCCTTAAAAGGCATTTTAGGAACTTCTATAACATTTTAAAGCATTTACCCAAACCAAACAGCCATAAAGCATTGCATATTATTACATGGATCCATTGTCTTCCAATAGCCAATCAGAAATTTGGATATGTTCTGATCATGTTTGAAAAGCAGAAAGCACCAAGGTCATAACCTGCCCAAGGTTCTAGAGGAGGATCTCTTGAATGCTGGAATACTCATAAGTTTAATCACCTCTCAATCAATCAGAAAAGTTGGGATTTGTGCTAAATAAATGGAGTTTATTTTATATATATATATATATATATATATATATATATATATATATATATATATATATATATATATATATATATATATATATATATATATATATATATATATATAGTGTGTGTGTGTGTGTATACATACACACCAATCCACTGACAAGTGAATAACATTGATCTTGTTACAATGGCACCTGTCAAGGGGTGGGAAATATTAAGTGAACAGTCAGGGAACAAATGAACAATCAGTTCTCTAAGTTGATGTGTTGGAAGCAGGAAAAATGGGCAAGCATAAGGATCTGAGTGACTTTGAAAAGGACCAAATTGTGATGGCTAGACGACTGGATCTGTACAAAACGGCAGGTCTTGTGGGGTGTTCCCGGTATGCAGCGGTTAGTACCTACCAAAAGTGGGAAGGACAACCGGTGAACTAGCGACAGATCCATGGGTGCCCAAGGCTCAGTGATGTGCGTGGGGAGAATGACTAGCCCATCTGGTCAGATCCCACAGAAGGGCTACTCTAGCACAAACTGTTGAAAAAGTTAATGCTGGCTATGATAGAAAGGTGTCAGAACACACAGTGCATTGCAGGTTGCTGCATATGGGGCTGCGTAGCCGCAGACCAGTCAAAGTGTCCATACTGACCCCTGTCCACCACTGAAAGTGCCTACAATCGGCACATGAGCATCAGAACTGGATCATGAAGCAATGGAAGAAGGTGGTCTGGTCTGATGAATCACATTTTCTTATACATCATGTGGATGGCCAGGTGCGTGTGCGTCGCTTACCTGGGGAAGAGATGCACCAGGATGCACTATGGGAAGAAGGCAAGCCGGCGGAGGCAGTGTGAATCTCTGGGCAATGTTCTGCTGGAAATCCTTGGGTCTGGGCATTCATGTGCATGTTACTGTGACACATACCACCTACCTAAACATTGTTGCAGACCAAGTACACCCCTTCATGGCAACGGTATTCCTTAATGGCAGTGGCCTCTTTCAGCTGGATAATGTGCCCTGGCACACTGCAAAAATTGTTCAGGAATGGCTTGAGGAACATGACAAAGAGTTCAAGGTGTTGACTTGGCCTCCAAATTCCCCAGAGCTCAATCTGACCGAGCATCTGTGCAGCAAGCTGTTCCGGCCCTAAGGCAGCAAAGCAGACCCATAGCATGATGCTCCTTCCACCATATCCTCTGAAATATGTTTGATTATGGCATGGTTCACAGGGCATGGTTCATATGAACAGATCGTTTTAAAGAAGAGTAGACTCTGCCTGTAACCAGAGCAAACACAAACACTCTGTGTTTTATAGGACAGTGCCTGACTCCATTTAGCCTTTTGACAAGTTGTTAGCCCAGAGGTTTACATTTTTAAACATAGACTATGAATGTTTAAATGGTGTACAAGTGTTTGTGTTTTATCAGTTTAGCCAGAATGGGCTTGTCTACTATTATGACTTGAAAGAAGATCAGACAACGTGTTATGAGTAATGAAGTTCTCAAACTTCCTCTTGCATCTGTATTTAGATGTTGAGTGGGTAAGGAGGTAAGCAGGGGATGGTAGAGCAGGGGTATGTGAGTCAAGGCAATGTAACATGTGGACAGGGGGCAGACATATGCTGGTAAATGCACATATATTAACATACATTTATGAACCATTTATCACTGTAGAAAATGTACTGCATATACTGTATGTTAGCACACACCATCATACTGTATTATGGCTCATAGAATATACAATTGCTTGACTTTCATCTTGGCATAAAAAAATTATTCCATGTATCCATTCTTTCATGAAAGGAATTTCATTTTATTCAAAGAATAATAAGAGCATTTGATTAGAAACATAGTAAGACCTGGTATCATTGCAAAATCAATACGGCATATGAACATATTTGGCACTACTAATGCTATATAAATAAATCGTGGGTGTTACATACTTGACTGTAAGAATCTGCTCTTAAAAAAATTCATGTTAATCATATCCATTCAAGGGGTAAAGGGCCTTTCACACCTAGGTGGCTGGGCAAAGCAGGCGGAGAGGTAAGCGGGCATGACCTTGAGAAACCATCACGTATCTGCAAGTTAGTTTGTTCCAGCTTTTTGGCTACAGATAGCTAAGTAGCTACTGCAGTTTTATATAGCTTTTATGTAGCCACTGGCTCCAGAGATGTTTCTGTGGGTACCCAGTCCACGTCCCCTGTGTGATTTGGGCCGCAAACGTGCACCATGCGCATACATACACGTTTTTTATGCTTTACAATGCCACTCCATCTGTACCATGCATGGGTGACACTACATTACATTTTGTGACATTTGAAATAACTCACTCACCATATGTAAAAGTACTGTATATTAACTCTGTTAGGAACAGCATCAATTACCACAGCAAATTCTGTTTTAGTGCCTGGAGTATTTTATTGATTTTTAAAAAAGTGAATAAAAATAAAACATTTATTTATAGAAATTGGATAGCTTAATTGGTAGTTTTATATATTGCAATTACCACCCACTCTGAATACAAAATTGTTAATAATATTTAAATATTACCTGAGAGGTAGATGAAAATTCTCTTAATCAGTTAAACTTTAAGCAAGAAGTAAGTTTAAACCACCATACTTGATACTCAGGCAGCATCATCCATGTCCCCCTGCCCCATCAGGGCCAATTAGAGATGCAGATCATGTAACCATACCTCCCCTAAAATGTTGGGCAGGCTAGCCTTCAGTGATTTCAGCGTTTCCCAACAGACCCGAATTTCTAAATGGGTAGGAGAAGACGAGGATTCTGGGTATTGTAGTATTTGTCAGGGCAACATTAGAAGCTGACAGTTAAAAAAAATTGAAATGTTTCAAACAATCATAATCATTATTACTATTTATCACTTTATACTCTTCTGTTTTGCCCCATGGTGTAAAAGTGTATACAAATGCAATGAAATCTGCGAAAGAGTAAAGATGAATGGGTGACTAAAAATTACACAGAAAATGAATATGATTAAAACTGAGGTAAAAGTATTTATTACATAATCAATGTTATTTGAAAAGCATCCTTAAATTATGTTGGCAGAGAACGTGACCTTCTGAGCAGTGGAGTGAAAGCTTCATACATGGATATAGCTTGTGTGAGGAATTGGTAGTTCAGTGGTTAAGACATTGGACTTCTGATTGGAAGGTGGAGAGTTCAAATCCCAGCACTGCCAAGCTGCCACTGCTGGGCCCTTGAGCAAGGCCCTTAACCCTCAACTGCTTAATTGTATAAATGAGATAACTGTAAGTCACTTTGGATAAGGGCGTCTGCCAAATGCCGTAAATGTGTGCTTTGGACAGGGCATTGATATTCATTGTATAGAAGGTGTTACAAATAAGTCAGTTTTTTTTTTCCCGGATTATGGGTAGCATAATATTTCACCAAGACTTCGGCAATCAAACAGAAAAATAGCCCTGATAAGACTGTTAATCTTTGAAGAATTATATTATACAGAATTACTACATTACCTTACCATACCAAATTATTTTGGATACACTTTTCAAAACCAAAGTGATCAATAGGACACAAGGATGTATGAATATGCACATAAGCCGCCTGCAAAATCATGTAGATTTATACTTAAGTGATTAGGAGGTTGTGTTGCAGCAACATAGCCTATTCTGTGCATAGCAATCTTTTTATTACGTTAAAACAAATTCTACTAGGAATCCAACAGCATATCAGCCATAACATGTAACTGTTCATCACATCAAGCCACTGTTGTATAAGTTCATGTGTAGTGGTCCTCCGCAGCTATGGCTTGCATTTTAATGTAAGGTAATTTTTCTACTTCTTCATCTGGTCATTTTTTTTTACTTTCGCCTTTAAGTTTTATCTCTTTGTCACCAACTTTACATTTCTCTTGTGGCTGGCCCTATGGTTAGCATTTAAACTCTGTGCCCCAATCTTACCATATTTAGGTGTGGTTTAAGTGATTAGCTATAGTCCAAGTAAACTAAACAGAATTTTAGACTAGGGATCTAGAATGACTATATAAAAATGATAACATAAACATATGGATCGCTACTGTATATTTATGTATATACAGTAGTCTGTTACTTTATTTTGTTTTTAATGTTGTGTTCCATGCTGTAATGTTATTTCCAATGTTATTTCAACAAGTGCTGGAGTATAGAAGCTTACAATTTATGACACTGAATGATTTTCTTACCATTGAAAATCTTTTTTTTTTCATGTAAATACTTTCCTTTCCTTAGCGGTGTAGAGGGGTAGAGGGACAAACAGAAAAATTGCTTTAGTAGTGTCACTATTTTAGAGACCATGTAGAAACAAACAACAGTAAAATGAAATTCCAGATTCACTTTACATCAGATCCACAGCTGGTGTGACCAACTGACAAATAAGGCATTTAGTTAAAAAAAAAAAAAAGCCTTGCTATTTTTAACGACACAAATGAACTGTGATTCAGACCTCAGTGATGTTCTTTGCTGCTCAGAAAAGGCTATAGGCCAAGGGAGACATTTACTACATGCTGATGTATTTCACTGTTCTATTGGACTATACTGATTTGCACCTATACTTATTTTCTGGTTTTATGTGTTTGTTTGGTTGTTGGTTTGTTTATTGGTACTGACATTAGGCATAATAGACTGAGCCATATATTGGAACTAACAATTTGGTGTTATTTCCGTATAATAGCAGAAGGATCAGACCGTACCTCTCTAAATATGCAACACAGCCTCCTGACTATGCACTTGCTTTCTTGCAGCTTTATTACTACAAACTATTAAGCCACAGAAAATTACCCAAAATTATCCAATGTTGCACCTGGTGTTAAATTAAATATAATACATAGTCTCTTTCCCTGGCTTTACAATTCCACTGACTTTCTGTAGCTGTCTGCTAGGTCAAAGTTGTTCAGTAGGGTTTAAAGGGTTTGTTTTTCATTTCTATGTTTCACATCAATAATATTCAATTTGATTTATAATAACATTTAATGTGGCATCTTATGTTTACAAGCTATAGAAATCGTTTTTTGAATGTTGACTAGAACAACAGCAACATCCATAACTACTATGTCTACTCCTTTCTAATTTTATTAGAAAAAGAATGAGGAAAAACAAAAAGAATAGCTATTAGCCTATAAAGGCTGCTAATCTTCTAGATGGTAGTACAAGACCATATTCACTCACATATTTTTTTAGATGTTATGGACTAAAATCATTATTTTAGAGAATAATAGTGAAAATAACTGTATTTTATTCATCTCACATCAGTAATTCAGGAAGAGAAAAAGTTTTCAAGACCTGAAAGTGTAAAATTGATGACAACATTTCTCTTATATTATTTGTTTTTCTGCTATAGTACACACAGTAAAAAATAAAATGTTGATTTTAACCTATAACCCTACTTTTTATATGCCTTCTATATATTCATACACAATGCAAATCTCATCTCTGTTATCATGCCCTATACCAACATTTCTTTTGTGTTTGCATTTACAAGACTTTGTCTGTTTGGAGAGACGTAAGGCTTGCACAACACTGATGTGCTGTGTAATAAGGTTTACACATTACTGTATAATAAGGCTCACACATCAGTGACGTTTAAGATTAGTTAAAGACAAGTCTGGGCAACTCTTTTCATCCAAGCTAATGAGTGCTCCAAAGAAAAATAAGATTTTGCAAGACTTGCTGGTATGTGCACGTTTTGCTATTGTAAACTCGCATGGCCCTTACTCATCAAAGTTGCATTGAAATAAGTGTTTCAATTTGGTTTTTCACAGAATTGCAAACAAATTATGTATGAATGAATCGGCACCTGATTCATGAAACTGTCATGCATCATCATCAAACATACATCATCAAGGCAAGCAATGATTTGCATAAACTAAGCAAGATACAAGGAATGAAACTTCTAGGATTGGATGAATAAAGTGAACAATGAGAAGGAAAAAAATAAATTTCAGTGAAGCTAAGTTAGCAGTGCTATTGTCTGAATTTGCTGCAAAATAAAATACAGTTATGCACATGCACTGTTTTTTATAGGTCAGCTAGGAAACTTTCCAGCCCCACCTGTAGTTATGTAACCTGTATTTCTAGCTAGATTTTAATTTATTTTAGAACTCCAAGAGAGTCAGTTTGAACTATAGTCAAATTTAATAATTTATTTAAATAATTTAAATGGCAGAGTCAAGTTTCTATTTTCAAATTAGTGCTGGTTTCATATCAACATGATATGTCATGTTGATTGTTGTCACAGTCGGCTCTGAGGAATCTTCCATCTTTCTTTTTTTGGTGGGCAATGAGGGGGTGTTGGGTCCTCATGTTGGGCATGTTGGACATCCTCCAGAATTTTTCAGTGTACCAGGGCTGCAAAATATGACTTAGGAATAGTTGGTTCAGGGATTACTTATGTGGGGGGGTCCCTCAATGACCCAGGATAAGACATCTGACTTACCATTCTTGGATCCAAGTCTGTAGTGAGCATGAAGTTGAAACATGTTAAAAAATTAAAAAAAATAGAGTCCACCAGGCTTGACAGGTGTTGAGTCTCTTGGGTGACTTCACATATTCAAGGTTCCTATGGTCGGTCATGATAATAATTGGGAACGTATGGCTGCTCACGTTCTAGGGCTGCTTTAATGGCAAGCAGCTCCTTGTTACCAGTGTCATAATTCTGTTTGGCTGGTGTCAACTTCCTAGAATAGAAGGCACAGGGATACCATCTCATGAGGTTACCTTGTCTCTGGGACAGCACCACTCCAAAACCACTTTCTGATGTGTCAACTTCTACCAGAAACTGGAGCTTGGGGTTTGTCTTACACAAAATGGGGGCAGTGGTAAATCTTTTCTTTAGGTTTTGAGGTGAAGCCTTCTGTAACAAAGGGCTCCCAGAGACAATGATCCATGATAATGATCCATTTGAAGTAGGTTTATTTTGTGTAACTCAAGGTCAAGAACAGTCCAAGGCCAGCTACATGAATTGGGTTCTTGTCTTTTCTATTGTTATGCTGTTGAATGTGAACTATCAACCATTCCACACTGATTGATAGTTCACATTCAACAGCATAACAAAAATGCTTATACACCAGCTTCCCCAAAATATCATTAGGTGGTAGATAGAGTATCATAAATATTACACCTATGATGGCAATGATGTAATAGCTATGATATTTAGAGAAAATTATTTCTTTTGCTTTTATATCAAATTGAATTTGCCAAATGTTTCACTGTGCAGAGAATATCATACTTTAGATACTTTTATGTTTATTTGTTACTTCTATGACACATGTTTAGATTTAACTTTTTTTAAAATAGAATCATTGAGCCTCGTTTATCAAGCTGGATATGAACTGATTTGTTCGTAAATCTTTCATAGTAGCATTTACAGAATGAATTTAATATTCGTGAAAATCCCGTAATTTCGGAAAAATGTTCGTATTCTACTCGTGCTCCTGAGTGTGTGTAAATTTATGCTTAAGAAGACTAACTAATGTAAACTTTGATTGTTCTACTTCAAATCATATAATTTACACTGAGTACTGCACTTTTACATATGGATTATACTATCAAGTATAAATTGCTTATTTATTCATGTTACAGCATTTAACAGATGCCCTTATCACAAAAATGCCCATATTGCAAAAATGCTTTATAGTCTCTATCAAAAACACATCCTCATGATAAATATTTCAATATGAATTCCAAAGAACTGTCACTGCCAGTGGAAGACCAGATAAGAAAAAAAAAGCCTGTACAGTTCTGGAATAACATCCTATGGGCAGAGGAGGCAAAGATCAACTTGTATCAGAATGATGAGAAGAGAAGAGTAAGGAACTGCTCCTGATCTGAAGGATACCACCTCATCTGTTAAGCATGGTGGAGGCTGTGTTATGGCATAGGCATGTATGGCTTCCAGTGAAACTGGTTCCCTTGTATTTATAAATAACTCCTATAAGATACATTTGGGGGTGACATAAGGGTCACGTGAACTTGTGAAACATCAGAACTCTCTTCCCAAAAATAGTTTGTGAAGCTGTAACTTAAAATGAAATTCAGCCTCTGACTTACAAACAACAAAGACTAGGAAATATAAAGAGCATAAACGAGGGGAAGAAAACAATATCAAGAACTGGAGAATCAGAACACAGTACAAAAAGGCTCAGTAAAGACAGACAGGTAAGCACTGAACAACACATCACGCCAAACAAAGACACATGGGGTATAAATACACAAACTAATTAAACTAACTAAAGGCAAACTGAAACAGGTGTGGGCAATAAAGGACACATGAAGGAAACAGCCAATGACAATACAAGGGCAGGGACAGGACATGAATCAAAACAATGGCAATGTAAACACACATGACAATGTACACGAAAATGTGGAAGTGTGCGCCAATGCACTGCTGGCTCTTATGCTGACAGTACAGCTCCGTGTTCTCTGTGCTCAGGTGATTTTTATGATTTGTGCACATGGCAAAGGTTTGTTTACTTTTATTTGTCGTGGTATTTCTGACCATTGAATGGAGGCATTTTAAGCATGCATTTTCGGCCCTACCTACCCCTCAATCAATATTTTGTAGCTGGTTTGTTTAAATAAGTGCAGTGACAAAACAAACCAAATAGCAAATAAACCAAAAGTATCAGTTTTGCTCTGATTCAGACTCAGCAGCCAGACTAAGAGGTGTGAAAGCACCCTAAATTTCAGGTGTGTTTTTTTGCCCATCCTAAGCCACACTGCATGCCTTCCATGCTCTTCCCCTACACCACTGGCTGCACCCACAGCACAGGGAGAGGCAATGTTACCCTTGTAGACAGTGGCAGTACTGAGACCACCTCGCTGACCTGTTGTTTTGGTCCACATCCGAGTGTGAGTGCTGCGTTCTCACCTGCACAAACGAACCACGCCAAAGAGGAAATCGCATCAGGGTTCAACTCAAATGAAAGCACCCTTAATTATCATGCAGTTGGACTGCAAATATTAGTGAAAAAAAGAAAACCATGTTTTGATTGCTGTTAAAGGTAAGAATATTTAGTGTATTTTTTCCACACTTCTGTGTTTATGAATTGGCGTTGTGCTATTCGCTGAGATGAAGGTGAGCATGTTAAGAGGCACCACATATGTCTGGAGTCATATATGTCTGTAGCTCAAAAAACACTGGCTGTAAAGGCATAAAACACAGGGCTATAGCCTCTCAATTTGAATAGACTGTCAGTGTGGAATTGTGTATTATGCCACTGCTTGTAGGACCTGGAGAAAGTGCACGGTGATGCCCGGGTGGCAGCAGCACAGACTTCTTGGCGAAGCACACCTCTCCTTGTAAGGTTGTATGTCATAGTAGGGGCTGGGCATTCGCCCTGTCTGTATGCCATGGTGATGACATCCACCACGCATTAGACCAGCCTCTGCTTAGACAAGGGAGTCCTTCATGTTTTTCCTCCATGGCAGAAAAATAGTCTGAGGATCAGATGGCCACTATCCAGTCTAAATAATAAGTTAAGGCATGTATGGGTCACAGCCAGAAATGCTCTGCAGACTCACCTTCATTGCAAGGTTATGTGTCAAATGACTGATTCACAAAGTTAGGTGATATGACCTTGGTCAGGAATCCAGGATTCAACTACAAAGTTTCCCCAGAGTCCTCTGACCACTAACACACAAAGTGAATTGTGTGGTTCAGTCACATTTGCTTGTGACTGAAGTCTGTATTTATTTCTTAAAAAGCAGTCCCCTGTTGATTGTTTTTCATTAAAGAGATTAAGCTACATAAGAGCAAAGCATTTACTTTTCAATGTGGTACATTTTCTGCATATCACTAATGAAAAGCAATACAGTGTGTGTAGTGTACATCATGTTTCATTATTGGTGTGACTGCATTTTGCTCTGGCACAGAATCTTTTCCATTGTTAGAGGACTGCTAACAATTACTCTTCCTCCTCATGGCTTGTTTTTGTTCTGATATTCAGTGTCAGCTGTAAGTCTTCATATAGAAAGAAAAGTACCTTTGCAAATTATGTCCAATCATCTGAATTTAACATAGGGGAATTTTAGCTAAGTTGTAGAAACATCTCAAGGATTATCAATGTTAACAGGCATACCTGAGCTTTATTTCGAGTGTAAAGCTATGATTGCTGAATGCTTATGTAAAATTGATATTTCACATTTAAATGTGAATTTTTTTTTAGCTTTAATATTTTTACAAAACTTTTTGAAAACCTATTTTTCCTTTTTCATTATGGAGTATGTTTTGCAGATTTTTGCTGAAAAAATAAAGAGAGTTATGTTTTAAGTTATCGTGTTATTATAGGTTAGAGTTGATCCCTGGGGAACACAACAGTTTTATTATGAAATATGTATATAATACATAGATTACAGAGTTTATTGTGAAATATGTATATAATAGCCTCAGTTTGGGGATCAGTGAAGATATGTTGAAAACTTTGCATGAATTACTTTTTTATTTCCATACTGAAATTTTTTTTAATGTTTCCAGCCATTTTGTGTTAAATGATTCTAGTTTTATTTTCTGTTTCCCCGGTAATGTCATTACAGCTTTATGATGGAAAGTAAGCAAGTTAAGTTACATGGGCTAAAGTAAGTTTCTTGCCAATTCAAGGATAAAGGAAATATATAACTGGTTAGGGTACACTTTGTTTCAGCAGCAAAACAGAAAAGATCAGAATTAAATATGACAATGTGAATGTATTCTCTAGTGTTCCATCAGTTATGGAATATATATATAGTGTGTGCATGTATGTTTGTCAGTGCTTTCTTCTATGTTGTCTTTATTCTCATGTTTTCACAGAACTCTGGGTCCCAGCCATCTGAAAACCAAGCGACGTATGTGAACTACCATCCTCTGGACAGTCAGAAACACTGTTTTAAGCTTCAGCATGACTCTGCATACCCGTCTGTTATCTTACTACCCCAAACCCCTTATACCCAGCACCCTGCCTACACTGCCATGCACACTTTCCAGCCCAACACTGCTCTTCCTGCCCAGTGTGATTCTTTTTCCTTCCCAAAAGAACATTCTGTGTAAAATAGCTCAGGACCCATATTGATCAGATCTCTCAGAGTAGGCAGTCAATCAAACTCACTCACTCACTGACAGTATGTAGATAATGGTATAGTCAATTGTAGTAACTATCAAGTAACGCTTACACATAAAATTAAAAGCTATCTGGGAAAATGCATCAATGCAGCAGTAATGATTTGGGACTGTTAGGTTGCATTTGATGTTAGAATTGTATATATAGTCCATAACTGAATGACAAATTATTTCTCCCCTATTTCCTGTAGCCATCTTTATGAAACAACAAAGAAACAGAGCAAAAACATGTTTCTGCATGTTAATAATATTAACATAAAAATCATATTAACACAACAAATAAATATAGATTCCCCATAGGTGCAGATAACCAGCACACATCATAAACACTCAACTATGACATGATGCTGTTGTAAATTCATTAATAAATTGTAGATAGTACTCCTCTCTGGAAAAAAAAAATCTAAGTACTTTGATAATATGTATAGCGGCCTAGGAAAACCCAGAACATGGTGAATTTTTTTATGGAGTTCTGAAAACACAATGTAAAGTATGTGACTGTGGTTCTACAACTGAGTGAAGTGACATGTTTATATGGAGTTCTGAAAACAGAAGGTTATGTATGTAACTGTGGTTGTACAACTGTGTTCTGTTCTGTGGTTTTACTCGTGTGCAGCCTGTAAAAGGCCTCTGTTATGTCACACTTGTCCTCTGGTGGTAACAGTTTACAATACTGTTCAACAAGTCATAGGTATCCATGCAGGAATGAATGAGAAGTTCTTCATTAATACTTATCTTATTCCTATGAACTTCTAAGAACTACTAGTTAATTACTCGTGTTCATAGAAGTTCAAGTTTAACTAAGCAGTAATTACTGAGTCTTACATCTGCAGAACTACTAGCTAACTATGGATCTTTTGTAATAACTACTGATTAATTATTGACAACATTGACATTAATTCCTATTAGCTAAACCTTACCTTCCTCTTGGAGATCTACTACCTAATATACCTAAACCTATTCCAATACCTCAGTGTCTAAAATGTAAATGTCTATATGAGTTATTATATCTCTCCTCAGAGGAGCACAGGGTCTGTGTGTTGTTTTTAAAAAAGGAAATGCACAACAATAACCTGCACAAGTACAATTTGTAATGTACATTTACATTTATTGCATGTAGCAATGAGTAACAAATATTCTTCACTAACATTTTCAACAGTGTTGTAAATAATTTACTTTTAAATAACAAAACACTAACACATCAGTAGTTAGTAATTAATTACCATGTGTGATACTGAAGAACAACACCGTATCACTTCAGTCATTAGTAAGGAGTTTCCCTTTATTGTTTAATCTATATATTTAAAATACAAGCAAACATCATTCTTAAGTGATTCATACAACTTGAAGTTGTTATAATGGTACAAAGCAATGCCGTCAATTTAATTTAAATTTAACTTTTTTTTTTTTTTTTTTTTAACGTAGAATTCCAAATGACTTCCTCTTTTCTAGTGCTTCTCACTACATAGGGTATATTTTAAAGGAATTGTAGAATCTACACAGTGCACTATGTGGTCACTAGGATGTCATTTGAGATTGAACCACAGAAAAAGAGTGACTCTACTAAGAGCCTAATCAAAATTCTTAACTATGCATATGTAATATTAGTTTTAGGACATACACAGTGTATTAGTATTTTATATTTCATTACAAAGTTAATCTTTTAATACATATACAGTAATGTGCAAAAGTCTTAGGCACATGCAAAGAAATGCTGTAGAGCAAAGATGCCTTCAAAAATAATGAAACTAAATGTTTCTACATTAAAAAATATACTATAAAGAGCAGTAAACAGTAATAAATGAAACAAAGTCAATATTTGGTGTGACGATCCTTCGCTTTAAAAAAAAATAGTAGTCTCATGTACGATTTGTGCAGTTTTATAAGGAAATGAGCTGTAAGTGTTACTGAGCATCTTGCAGAACCAGCCACAGTTCTTCTGGAGACTTTGACTGTCACACTTGCTTCTTATTTTTGCAGCAAAACTCAGCAGCCTTCATTATGTTTTTTTTGTTTGTTTTTTTCTGTCTGAAAAGTGGTCTCTTATGTAATATTCTGCTTTGTTTACTGACATACAAATATTTTGCTGTAACATTTAATTTTGTGCTGGAAAACTAATGTTTGGAAATCTAAAATGTTTTTGTACTGAATCAATCATGTAGAAGTCATAAAATAAAAATATATAACAAAGTTTGTATGAAAAAAATAGAGTGCCTAAGACTTTAGCACAGTACTGTCCATCCAAAACTCCTATAGCTTGTATATTGTTATAAATTTTAATCAGGCGCTTAATAAAAATGTGAACCTTTTCTGTAGTTGAATCTCAAATGACATTCCAGTGGCTACATGGAGATAAGTTTAAACAATAAAATGAAACTCATTAGTAATGACTGAAGTGTTACTGTGTTGTACAGATGTAGGAATTACGCTGGCACTCTGTGTTTGAACTCAAAGCACTACGACACTACACCTATGTCTTTCTGAATACAACACTATTACTTTCCATGGTCTTAATTTATTCTTTAGTTTATTTAAAAACTCTCTAGCCATGTAGAATATTTACTTTCTTGAACTATTTTTCTGTGGTTTTTTTTTTTTTTTTTTTTGCGCAGTGTACCTCCATGATCATGACTTAGCGGTGTATATTTTTTGTACATGCGAATGATTGAGCATACTGTAATGGACATTTTCATTCAATAATGGTTTTGTCTAAATAATGGATTGATCAATTCCAGTAACTATAATTGGGCAATATTGCACAAGTAAGAGTGCTGTTGTACTGAATATCAGGCTGACAGGCTGTCAGGTAACGATTACCTGGGGCACTTGTCCTCTGGCCTTGTGTCTATGGCCGAATCACAGCTGTGCTGCTATTCAGTACAATGGCACGTTTGTGAGTGTGATATTGCTTTTATACAACATTTCTATAAACAAGAAATTAATATTGAATAACTGACATTTCGGACACAACATGGTCAAAAAATTTGGTTATTTTTGCTCCATTAACAAAATAAAAAGTCACAGCTGGATAGAGTGTCGTGTATTGCCATGCAATAAGCAAACTGACTGACAGCCTATAGTAAGTGTAGTAACAGTTTCAGTGTATACTGTTCATCTATATGTGTTCATGCTAACCTGCAATTGGCAATGCTTATATGTGCAGTATAATGTAAATACACAATATTTATGTGCAACTGCTTATCAAATATCATCTAATTTTCACATTTTAGTTTTATTAACCATGGGATTTTTATCAATTAATGTGTGGAGGGCAAGGAGTGGCAATTTAAATATATAATTATTAAATTATTGCTATTTAATAAATTAAATAGTGACAAATACCTAGTATTGTAGAAAGTAAAGTCATGATGTGTTGAATCTTGGCAGCTGACTATTTATTATTCTTATAAATGGAAACCAGACAAATATATCCTATGACACTCTCAGCAAAAACCCATCAGCATTCTGTAGGTCTAATCACAGTGCTCTGATCAAGATGCATCCAAGGAAACGTCTTATCAACATTTGGGTCTCTATTCACCAAGGCTCTCAGAGTAGGAAATCATAACTGCTCAAATCTTCTAATAGCAGCAGTTTTTGGTTCTGCTTTTACATAGACAAGTGAAAGCAAATTTGGAGTGGTGAAGAGGTGCCCTAGTGAGTTGACAAAATGGCTGCAGTCAGATGCATGGCTTGGTGGCAGTTCTGAATGACAGGGAACAATGGCAGTTATCCACTGTTCATAGAGGCACAGTTACATAAGTACCAAGTGTTCTATTTCAGCCCTCCTCACTGCCAGAGGTTTTAACACATGGACACCATATAACAAAATGTCACAAGGAACCGATTAATTCTGGAAAGCTTAATTAAGTGACTGGGAAGCTGTTCATACCATTAAAAGGGATGATGTTGACCTTGTAGAATCTAGAGCAGGGGACTTCAATCTTATCCACAAAGGGCTGGAATGGCTGCAGGTTTTCATTCCAACCAGACAGGAGTAAGAGTAAGAGTAAGATATTCCTTTATTTGTCCCGCAGTGGGGAAATTGCATTTAGCAACAGCAGGGGTACAGAAAGAGTATGCACACAAGAACAAGATAGATTAAAAACTATTCTAATATGAGGTAACAAAATCAAATAAACTCTATATATACAAAAACACTATAATACAAGCAGAATTACTAAACTAAACTAAATACACTGTACATAAATGGCTTAAATAGTGCTAAAGCAAAAATCCTAACACAAAACAAAGAGAGGGGTGTA
>CM040459.1:20009878-20106837 GCA_022758105.1 Pangasianodon gigas | reverse complement strand
CTAATATGAGGTAACAAAATCAAATAAACTCTATATATACAAAAACACTATAATACAAGCAGAATTACTAAACTAAACTAAATACACTGTACATAAATGGCTTAAATAGTGCTAAAGCAAAAATCCTAACACAAAACAAAGAGAGGGGTGTATACACATAAGTACAGGTTGGTTGAGAATAGTGTAACTTGCCAGTAGTTACACAGCTGATTCCACTTGTTTAATCAGTTTAACTTGGTTTTGAATAATCTATTCTCCTATTTGGCTCATATGAAAGCCGCAGCCACACCGGCCTGTTGCAGATAAGATTAAAAACACCTGATCTAGATGTACATGGTGACACCCATGTATCTGCAGCACAGACCTCCTGAAGCTGTACACCTCTCAGTACTTGAGGCACATCACGGCAGGACTTGGCCCCCAGTCCATTCAGCCATGGTGATAACCTGTCACCCAGTGGGGTAATCTCTGCTTAGGTAGGGGAGCACCCTGTTTCATTCCACTAAGACAAATAAATGACTGGTCCAATGAACAAATAGGTGTTGTGCTGTGAACATCATGCAGATTGATTTTCATAGAACAATGCAAGGGCAATCACCTAGTTTACAAATTTGGGATAAATAACTTTAGGCTGTCTGATCACCAGCATATGAATGGTGAGCTTATCATCAAAGCATACAGTTTTCACACCCTTTTGCTGAGGTGACTGCCTATGGTCTGGAGCACTGTGGAAGGGATGGGATCCAATGGGCAGGCGGTAGGATTGAAGGACAAGACAACTTGCAGGATCTCGTCTGTTGATAGAGGAGAAAAATATATCGGAGAAGGAGAAGGGGAATCCTGAACAGGTAGTGTAGGAGTCCGGATAGGAGTGAAGGTCTGGCAGATTTTTTCAATCTTCAATCAAAAAAGTGGCGAAGTGATCATCAGTCAGGGAGGATTGTGAAGGAGGAGCTGTTGTGTTAAGAAGTGAAGAAAAAAGATGCTGTGGAGCTTGCAAGGATCTTGTGCAGAAGCTTCCAGGTTTCCCTTGTAGAAGAGGGTCTTAGCAGAAGTCACATCAGATGAGAACTTGGACAGGAGAGAGAGCGGTATGAGACGAGATCAGTATTGAGTTGTAATTTCCTCCACTTTCCTCACTTTCTCTCTGCTGCTCTTAACTTTCTCCTGCACAACACGTCTGACAGTCAAGGAGCAGGGTGAAAAACCTTCCTGGGTTTAGAAGATAAAGGGCAGAGGAGGTCCAGTAAAGGCTTTATCTTCTCACCTAAGGGGCAATTTGGCATAGCCAATCCACCTACCTCCATGTTTTTGGACAGTGGGATGAAACCTGGAGAAAACCTACATGAACACAGGGAGAACATGCAAAACTCCACACAAACAGTAACCTGAGCTTAGGATCAACCCCAGGAGCCACTGGTCACTGGGCTGCTGTGTATCAGTATCAAAACTCTAATTTTTTTTTCTCTTATGTAAGTTTTCATCGTCAAAATTTCCATCGTCTAATAAATTTGACCAAATTTTACAAAAGATACTGAAAAAAAGAAAAGCAATTTACCCACTGTCATCTCATTAGCTAAAAATTGGAGTCATACAGAGTATTAGCATACAGAGTTGTGTAGAATACTTAGAATAGGTATTGTTTGCAGAATAATGAATACACAATCCTAACGTATTTAGTAACATTTAAAAAGCAATGGATTCAGAAAACATTGACAATACTCCCTTTGTCCCCTACCCATGATTCCTTTAGCTTATTTAGACTTATTTCTACCCATGAATTATAAAAGCCTGTCTGCTGTCTGGTTACAACTGAAAGCCCAATATATATATATATATTCATATATATATATATGAAGTATTAAATATATATTGTATTATGTATTCTGTGTTGTATAGTGTACCCAGTACATAAAGGCATATGATGTATTTTTGTAGAAAATGATTCTTATTTTTTACTTTCCTTTAAAAGTAGTTCTTTGAAGGGTGTATTTTTAATCTATGATAAATACTTGAGACATCAGATAGTTTCAAACAGCTCACGTAACCTTTTATAGTGTTTACATCATTGTGCCATTAAACAAACAAATGAATGAATAAATAAATAAATGTGAAATAACCCTGTTATGTGTTTGTGTGCATTGTGGAGTAATTAGAAGGTTTAATCAAAGAGATGTTATAGGTTGTTTTTCACAACCTTCACAGTGCTGATATTCATACACTCTTTAGCATTGACTCATCTGTGGCCATTCATTTCTAAAGCATGTCTGTAATAATAATAATAATAATAATAGTAAGAAGAAGAAGAAGATTAATTGTTCTTGCTTTTCCAGTGGCAAGAGGTTGAGAATGTCAGTCCTGCCCACAGATGATGAGGATGACGATTATTATTATTATTATTATTATTATTATTATTATTATTATTATTATTATTGTTCACACATCATTTCATTAAGTAATGGTAGATTCTACACATTTTAAACATTTAATTCAGGTAATTTGGTTGTTATACTTGTTATTAAAGTCATACTTTGCTTTTGTTTCATTTCTTTAAAATTGTAGTTCTAACACATATAAAGTTCACATAAATGATTATGTTTATAATGTGTAAACATGAGCTACTCTGTGTCATTGCCTTCCAGTCTTTTATTTATATGGAGATAATGTTTGGTGTAAATACTAATATTATGCCCAAGTTTGTCAAGGAAATTTATGCAATTAAACATTAAACCTCAAAGTTGAAATCATGCTGTTGTATTTTATTGTTGCGTTCTAAATCATGTTGTTGCACATTTTGCTTGCATGACTTATGCTTACAACTTACAGTGTACCAAAGGAGGATCAGAAACTTTCTGTATTCAGACTTTTGTGCAAATTTAAGCATCTTATACTTTTGGTTCTTTAGTAACAGTATCAAAGCAAATCATGAATTTACGGGCTCTGCAGCAAAAACTGAAAAATTCGCTCCAAAATATTTACAATGACTTTTAGGAAAGTTATTTAAGTGGATTCAGATGTTTGACACTATAATTGCTTATCTGGCATATTAACATGTGTGGGACAAAATTTAGAAATTGCATGCCATCATGTGTACCTCAAAGACATCTGGAGTACAATACAAAATACAAGCAAACTTTTATTAAGGTTGTTGCAGTTTAAATTTTCAACAAATACTCTGCTTTATAAATTAGGATGTGCCATGATTTTCGACTTGTCTATACAAAAAGGTGCAAATTTTTCTAGACTGAACTGGTGTGTTTAGTAATATCTGTTATCTGTTATTATCAGATGTGTATTCATTTTTTGACTTATTCTGATTGGATAAGTTTTTTTTAGTTAGTTTTTCACACTTTTTCTATAGCATCTCCACACTTATAAAAGTGCAGGTTTATTAGGAAAACAACACCAAACCAGTTGGGCAAACTAGAAATCTGAAACATGAAACAGGCTCATGACAAACTAGATAATCAAACAAAATGAAGCTGAAATGGGTATAGCAATGCGCTGACTAGAAAGGCTCAGAAATGTGACATAACAACGTGTGTATTATAGTCTGAGTTATTTGTAGTGAATGCTGATTGTGAACAGGTGAATAGATTCACAAGTCTGGAGAGTGTGAACATGAATACTAATGTTGGGATTGGTCATGTGACATCGTTTGTAGTTTTTTGGGTTGCAGAGAATTCTGGGAAGTGTAGTTCACCGTTCAGGTGATCCAGGTGTCAGACACTCACCTGCAAACTTCAGTCTGGTATTTTTATGCCAGTCATGGTGTAGGGGCTTCTTCCTTGTGCAACAGCCTTTCAGGCCATGATGATGTAGGAGTCTATTAATAATGGATGTACACATATTTCATAACTAATGACTCCTTCACCAGTTCCTTGTTGTTTGGACCAAAGTTCATTCATCCCTGGGAATTATTTTGTGCCTTCTTCCTGAATAATGCAGTGTCTGTGTGGTCCCAAGATTTTTATATTTGCATACAATTGTTTGTACAGACGCTTGTGGTACCTTCCGTTGTAAATTGCTCCTAAGTAGGAACCAGACTTTTGGAGGTCCACAGTTTTTTTTTTTTTTTTTGGTCTTGGCTGAGTTGCTTGGATTTTCCAATAGTATCAAGGCCAAAAAAGCATTATCTCTAAAGTTAGGCCCTTAAATACAACCATATTTGCACTCCCAATTAACTCCGAATTATGCTACTCCCAAATCAGAAGCTTCTAAAAGTCATTACATCAATTTCTGGAATTTTTCCAACATTTAACTTGATCCACTGGAATTCTGATATAGTTAATTAAAGCTGAAATAAGTCTCTCTCTAAATGTTTTAAAATGACCGATCTGATCTGATTTGAACAAAGTAGAGGCCCAAATTGACTGAAAAAATGTATGGTAACATGAAAAGTGCGGAGTTGTGAAAAACTGGAATGATTATCTTTAGCCAAGGAGTATGTAAACTTTTGGTTTCAACTGTATATTACAAACCTTTCAATGTCCATTCTGTCAGTCCATAATCTGATTAGCAATTATAGCAAAGTGTCTGGCTAAATTTAACTGGGATGCTGAGGTCAAAGACTTGTTTTTAAGTGTGCAAAACAATCCATCAAATTCCTTGGAATAAATTAGCTATACAAACTAAATTATATCCTCAGTTAAAATGAATATTATTCCCAAGATCAACTACCTTTTCTCTAAAGCTCCCATCACTCCACCCTTTTTTTTTCTTGTTCAACACAGCAGTCATTTCAATTCAATTCAATTTTATTTGTATAGCACTTTTAACAAAGGACATCGTCAAAAAGCAGTTTTACAGAAATAAATAGATTCAAATTAAATGAATCCCTTTATCCCAAATGAGCAAGCCAGAGGAGACGGTGGCAAGGAAAAACTCCCTGAGATGATATGAGGAAGAAACCTTGAGAGGAACCAGACTCAAAAAGGAACCCATCCTCATCTGGGTGATAACGGATAGTGCAATTATAAATAAATCCCTTCTATAACTGTGTACTATATGGACAAATAGTACAATTGTGCAAACAGTAAATTCGTCACAGTTTTCACAAGAAGTCTGGTTTGTTAAACCTATCCACTGTCCACTGATGGAGTCCTGAGTACAAAGCTGCTCATGGCAACTGTAGCCCCAAAGCCACCACAGCAATCTCAGTCCCAAGCCATCAGAGTACAACTCCCCATATCAGATCCCCAAGCCATCTCCACGGCCCCCAAGTGGCACCATCCCCAGCAATCCCAATGATCTTCAGGCCGTCCATGTGGGCCACCCACAGCAGCAGCAAGCGATCTCAACCGATGAGAACTCCAACCAGAAGTAGGGCATCGGGATGGATCAGTCAGGTCCGGAGAGCAGAATGGGTCAGAATCACAGGTATCTCAGGAGTAGCATGTGTAATCATCAGATTCTACTGGAAAACTAAAGGCCCAAATCAAACTATCTGCGTTTTAAATGCACAAACAACTTGGAGGACTAGAGGCTCAAAGGTTTTACTATTAGTTTTAATCACATCAATTACTCTACATACCGCCCTAGACAAACAACACAATTCAACCATGTTTAAAGACTGAGGATAGTCATTAAATCCATTAATAGACCACCTCCATTAAACACAAGCACTTACCTTAAGCCCAAAAAAAACTGTGAACAGAAGAGACAGAAAATGTGGACTAACAAATTTTCTTTCCTCCTTTCCAGTGTAATACAATGTAACTTAAAAACAAGAGACAATTCCAAAAATGAAAAAATAAAAAACTAATACAATGATATATGAATGAGAATAGCCAATATATTGCTGCAAAAATAGTCCTAGTTGTACTTTTCACAGTAATCAGTGCAAATTTCATTTGACTTTAAAAAAAAGCTTCCACTCTCATTATTTACCAGCTTATAAAAAGCACTTAATCCAGCACATCATATTATTTTGCATTTTATTTTCTCATTTATCAAGCTGGATATGAATGGATTTATTTGTAAATCATTCATATGAGCATTTACACAAGAAATCTGGTATTCATGAATATCCCATAATTTTGGGGGGAAAAAAACAACCTTTCATATCCTACTGGTGCTCCTGAGTGTGTGTAAATTTATACATAAGAAGACTAACTAATGTAAACCTCGACTTGATCAACTTCAATATATAATCTGCATAGATTACTGTTCTTTTATAAATGGATTATACTGTCAAGTTAAAATTGCTTATTTTTAGTATGTTTACAGCATATAGCAAACTTATCCAGAGCAACCTAGAAGTGGTTTGTAGTGTCTATCAAAACAACTCTCATGCTAGTTCACTAGATCAGGGACCAAGAATCCCATTGAGAAAAATTTGTGAAAAGCTTTTTCACAATATTTGTGAAACCCAGTTATTTTATATTATTGGCATTAATTAAATAATATGGAAAATAAAGAAAGTGTGAGAACAAAAACCCATAAATTAAGAAAAATAAAACTAGTCATTCAATTATGACACAAGAAATGCTGCCTTATAAACGGAGGATGGACTAGTCTGTCTCAAGTATGGAATGCCACTTGAGGCCAATATTAAATGCATAAATATAGACTATTAATTCCTACATGCATCCTGTGCCACAGCTCAGCTGAGGCTCAGCTGTGTTCTCTGTTCACTTTTTTGACCTCTACCTGCTTAATGTCCTCAGCTTGCTGTCAGCCTGGGAAACCTGTGGGTAACAAGACTCATTGTAGTGCAGTACCTTGCTTGCATGGGTCATTCAGGCTGCTGATAAGGAGCTTCACCATCCTTTTATAGATAGATAGATAGATAGATAGATAGATAGATAGATAGATAACCACATCATTCACACCAGTGCCATCCTGGTAGGCAAACTTCCATCAGTCTTGTGCAACTCTGACCAGTGGTTGTAGGTAAGCCAATATCAGTCTCTCCAGGGTCTTCATTATGTGTGATGTTAAGGCCACAGGTCGAAAGTTGTTTAGGACTTTTGGTTGCCCACTCTTGGGCACTGGGACCACACTTGAACTTTTCCATTTGACAGGAACCTTTTCCAGACTGCAGCATAGATTGAAGATGTGCTGTATAATTCCACTCAGTTGCTCAGCATACAGCTCCACTGGTGCACAACCCTGCCCTCCTCCAGGTCACATTAAAAATCCTCCAGGGGCTACACAGTAGCCTCAGCCATTGCTTGTACACCTTATAGGGTACTCCACTGGGTCCTGAGGCTGAACTGGCCTTATAGACCACCTTTTCGATCTCCTTCCAACTACACTTCTTTATGTCAAACAAATCAGAAGAAATTGTGAATATAAATATGCTGTGAGTCCATATGCATCCACATGAAGAGAAGTCAGAATATACCAGGTAGTCAGACTTTGTGTCCAATTTAGCCTCATATCTGCACCATCAAGTTTGTTGTGAATTGTTCAATGTTCCCAACTTTCTTGATTTCAGTGCTGGATGGAGAGTTGTTTGTTCTGTTTGGCCCTGATGGAGATGAATGATAATCAATACCCAAATTGCCTTGACTTGCAGCATAATGCTTATAATGGTGTTTGAAGCTTGTAAATACTGTAAATACTGTTGAATATTCATTATCCTTCTTCTGATGTTTCACGGTTGCAGTATAATGAACTATAATGAATTTCCTGTTTACACAATTGCAATTTTTTGACCATGTAGTACACAGTTATATAAGGGAATTATTTATAATTGCACTATTCCTTGTCACCCAGATGAGGATGGGTTCCCTTTGAGTCTGGTTCCTCTCAAGGTTTCTTCTTAATATCATCAGGGAGTTTTTCCTTGCCACCGTCGTCTCTGGCTTGCTCACTAGGGATAAATTTATACATTCATAAATTTAAAATATATATTCTGAATTTATTTATTTCTGTAAAGCTGGTTTGTGACAATGGCCATTGTTAAATGTGATATACAAATAAAATTGAATTGAATTGAATTGAATTGAACAGCAGATATGGCTGTGGAGCTCTCAAGAAAGAAAAAGCCTTGGCTGCTCGTCCCTCTGGAACGGGAAAGTGAATACCTTTAAAATATTGAAACAAAGAGTGATGGAGCTGGCAGAGGCAAATGCTATGGCCGTTAGCGGCAATGCAACAGCGCATGCAGAATTCAGAGGTGCTTATTCCAGCCGCTTAGTAATATAGAGACAGACCCTGATTAACTCTCAGTTGCTGCTTCTCATTTTTTAAACTAGAATAATAAGTCCACCATGGAGGAGCTGCACTCCCTTATTACACTCTGATGATCAGAGTGTAATAAGGGAGTGCAGCTCAGGAGCAGCACTAAATGTACTGCACACCAACATTATGGCTGGTTTAATGAAACTGAAGCTGGATCTTAACATAGTTAATCAAATGCCTAGACCATTTAGTGGTATATGTACCCAAGACAATGACTGAACTATCCCACAATGTACTAACATTGGACCTGCACTTGCAGAGTTATTTGTCACGTGTCACTTGCCACATGAACTATGCAGAGATGCTAATATGTAATGTCTGGCCATCACTCCAGCCAGAGAAGTCTGTGAATTGCATGCGCTATTGGTCAGCACACAGTGTCTGCGCTGGGGAGTTCGAACATGTCACTGTGTGGCTAAACCCAACATTCCTGCAAAAGGTATTGACACAGTGGTATATTAATAAACCTATAACCCTAAAAAAAACCTATCTTCTCATGCAGCTGAGAATCAGCCCAGTGAAGTCATTACACATGCAAAGGTTAAAAGCCAAAGCTGAATATCATTCAAAGTGAAGAACACAAAATATTCAACACGATGACTAGCTGAGAACAAACAGGTTTGTAAATTCCCCATGGTTTCTTGGTAAAATAAAAAAGGTACTCATTTTGCAATTTATCTACACAAAAAAAGAATTCCAAGAATTTAGAGAAGTCAAGAGGAATGGGCAAAAACTGCCAGAGCAATCTTAGTATCACAAAAGCTGGGAGATGCCAAAAATTTGAAATGACAGCATTTTATTTTTTACTAATATCTTAAACCATTTTTTTTTTAACTTATAATAATGAAAAATCATCTGTGAAATCAACTTAGAGTAAATGTCTTGTTGGTTGAATTAAATTTCTTTGTCTTTATTTTTTTCCTAAGGGTATGTAAACTCAACTTTGTAATCAACTGTTGCACATGCCATTGTTTGGACAGGAAACAAGGGCCATGCAACATACTATATGGCCAAAAATTTGTGGACACCTGAGCATCACACCCATATGTGGTTCTTCCCCAAACTGGTGCCACAAATTTGGAAGCACGCAATTGTATAGAATGTCTTTGTAGGCTGTAATATTACAATTTCCCTTCACTGGAACTGAGGGGCACAAACCTGTTCCAGCATGACAATGCCCCTGTGCACATTGTCATTATCACATGAAGACATGGTTTGCCAAGGTTGGAGTGGTAGAACTCGAGTGGCCTGTACAGAGCACTGACCTCAACCCCACTGAACACCTTTGGGATGAACTGGAACGGTGACTGCACCTCAGGCCTCCTCACTCAGCATCAGTACCTGACCTCACTAATGCTCTTGTGGCTCAATGGGCAAATCCCCACAGCCACGCTCCAAAATGTAGTGGAGAGCCTTCCCAGAGGAGTGGAGGATAACAGCAAATTGGGACTAAATCTGGAATGGGATATTCAACAAGCACATGCTGTATGAATGTTATGGTCAGGTGTCCACAAACTTTTAGCTACATAAAGGGCAGTGGTAGCTCAGTGGTTAAGATGTTGGCCTACTGATCGGAAGGTCATGAGTTCAATCCCCAGCACCACCAAGCTGCCACTACTGGGCCCTTAACCCTCAACTGCTCAGTTGTTTAAAAAAAAATATTGAGATAAATGTAAGTTGCTCTGGATAAGGGAGTCTGCCAAATACCATAAATGTAAATAGTGTACAAAAAAATGGTGAACTTTGCAGCATATAAAATGGATATTACACTTGAGCTGTGTCTTGAAGGGACAAGGAGAAGAAACTACAATGTAAATTATATTATCCCACACACCACCACATCTACAAACTGCTAACTGATCTGCTCCCAAAGGAATGGTCGCACTTAACTTGATTGTGTAACATGAAAAATAAATGACAAAACAATCAATAGTGATATTTCCCATCATGTTCTGCTTCCCGAAGGAATCCACAAGGAAATATAATCTTAATTTGCTCTTAATTATTTCTTGCTTTTGTTTAATGCTTTTGTTGATTAAAACCTAAGGAAATATTTACTTAAATAGCTCTACAGCTATGTTGTATATACTGTATGTATACACAGTCATGTTCTATTGTGTAATATCTTTTTTTTAAATGACAATTTAAGACACATTGACGAGCCATACAAATGAATAATGCTAAAATACACAATGATTTTCATTTATTTTGATCACTGGATTTGTAGTGATAGCTTTTTAAGAGTTGCAATGATAATCTTGCAGTCCTAGCACAATAGAGTTATTGCAATGACTATTCAAGACAAGGAGAACAAACAAGCATATTGACTTCAATGGAATTCTAAAATTCTAATATCCAAGATGTCCTTTTTCCAAATATAACTACCAGAATGGTGCATAGTAAAATATGGCATTTACAATTGGGTAAATTAGTCCAATCTGAAGGCCAGAACCTAGGACACTTCCCCCAGAGGTCAGCTTATTTCCATACTGGTCCAGCAGCTGTAGAGCAGCACCATTTGTCCATCCAAACCCCAGCTGCAAAAGCAAGTACAAACATGGCTCAGGTAAAACTATTCAAGATCTACTGTGTAAGAAAAAAAAAAAGTGATTTGGCAGTTTGACATCATTGTTCTAGATGCACATTCAGTGCTTTGGTGACTATTATAACAATCTAAATTGTGATTTTTATTTAAATGTTTTTTAATAATATATTATATAATAAAATATATTTTTTTCTTGACCATCTTGCCTTCAGTGACCTGGATTTAAACAAAATTTTGCTTATCATTAAAATTAGTGTAATGTAATAATGTAATATTGGTTTTTACATTGTTAAAGCAATTCAATATCAGTTCATTTCATCAGTCTGAAAAGCACACTTCAAATAAGTCCTTAAGGAATTACATTATCACTACCATGGAAAGAGAAGCAGAATTTGTACACGTAAACAGGATTACAGCATCAGTACCTGAACTTCATATTCACCACCTCCTCCGGGTTTGCCATCTCCACTGACATCATACTGCAACAGATGTGTATATACATGTATGAGCTCACTTTGCAGACTTTTAGCTTTAAGTTGAGGATATTTACATCCAATGTGTAGCAATGACAGCACTTTTTATATGTGATCCACCCCTTTTTTAAAGGCACAAACTAACATAATCATAAATTAAAGTGTCTTTTTTACTACCTGGTTGCAAATCCTTTGCAGTCAATGACTACCTGAAGTCTGGAACCCATAGACATCACCAGATGCTGGGACTCTTCCCTGGAGATGCTCTGCCAGATCTTTACTACAGCTGTCTTCAGTTCATGCTTGTTCTTGGGCTATTTTGCCTTCAGCAATAGAAATGCATGCTCAATTTGATTTAGGTCAGGTTGACTTGGCCATTGCAGAACATTCCACTTCTTTGCCTTGGGTTGCTTTCAAGAATGCTGCAGGTCATTGTCCAGCTCCACTGTGAAGCACCATCCAGTGAGTTTTGAAGCATTTGGTTGAATCTGAGCAGCTAATAGAGCCCTATACACTTTCATCCTGCTGCTTTTGTAAGCAGTAAATTAATCATTTATAAACACAAGGGAACCAGTTCCATTGGCAGCCATACATGCCCATAAGAAGAGGTGGTATACTTTGGATCATGAGAATTTGCCCATAGGATATTTTTCCCAAACTGTACAGCCTTTTTTTTTTTTTTTTTTTTTTTAGATTTTTTTGGCAAACTCTCCCTGTTTTTGAGGCTTACCATTGATTTACATGTTGTGGTAAACCCTCTGCATTCACTCTGGTGGAGTATTCTCATTATTGTTGACTTTGACACAGATACGCCTACCCCCTGGAGGTTGTTCTTGATCTGGCCAACTGTTGTGAATAGTTTTTTCTTCACCAGGGAAAGAATTCTTCTGTCATCCACCACAGTTGTTTTCTGTGGTGTTCTGGGCCTTTTAGTGTTCCTGAGCTCACCAGTGCATTCTTTCTTTTTAAATATGCACTAAATAGTTTTAACTTAATAGATTTAACTGCACCTAATGTTTTGCTATTTCTCTGAGGGGTTTGTTTTGATTTTTCATCCCATTGATGGCTTCCTTCACTGACAGTGACAGCTCTTTAGACTTTATTGAGAGTAATAGATTCCAAATGCAAATGCCACACTTGAAATCAACTCTAGACCTTTTAACTGCTTACTGGTGAGCAAAATAATGAGGTAATAACACACCTGGCCATAGAACAGCGGAGCAGCAAATTATCCTTTAAAAAGGGGACATATAAAAAAGTGCTGTAATTCGTACACCCAATTGGGATGTACATACCCCCAAATTAAAGCTGAAAGGTTTAATTTTCACTCCAATAGGCCTGTAATCAATGACAGTGTAATCTGTGTATTCATATCACTGAAATATTTATAGGGAAAAACAACAGGAAATGCACCTTTTCAAACATGGCATCATATTTAACATAAGCCAGCCAATTTGTGCAAATCCACTGTTGAGCCAAATCAGAGGCAAGATCTTTGGCATCTGTCGAGTCAAGCTGTGACAGACCTGAGAAAGACAATAGAACATGGAGATTTTTAATATCGAGTTACATACCTAATGTCCTAAAAGCTAATCCTCAAACATGCTTGAATTTTTTTCAACCAAGCCTGGGGCTACATGCATATAGTCATTCTGACTGTATGGCCTACTACATCCTGGTCAACTATTGTATTCGCATTCATCTATTGCACTATTAAATAATTTGCTGCACCGCACATCCCTACTGTCCTGTAAGTTATTGGTTTCATTTTTTATCATCTTCACCTTTCAAGGTAGTGAAAAGATATTCCTGAATTGAACTGAACATGTTTGGAGATTTGGAATGAATAAATAATCAGGAATGTAAAGTAATATAAAATGAAACCGCAAGCGCCAACCTGCGGGGTCCAAGCACTGTTTGCAAATAGTGGCCCCAGTGGCCAGTTGTCACCAAATTACATAAAACACATATGTCTGATGTTAGCTCAATGTTGTTGTTGTTCTTTCAGCTGCTCCCAGTAGGGGTCGCCACAGTGGATCATTGGTCTGCATGCTTGATTTGGCACAGGTTTTACGCCAGATGCCCTTCCTGATGCAACCCTCCCTTTATCCGGGCTTGGGACCAGTACTGAGAGTGCACTCCCAGCGGCTGGGTTGGTTCCCTGCACGGGAATCAAACCGGGCCACGGCAGTGAGAGCCTTAGCCACTAGACCACCAGGGACCCAATGTTTGCTCAGTGGTAATCTTGTGAAATGCCTGCAGAAAGCTAATTGGTTAATGGTGGCCATGTTTTTTCAAGTAACCCAATCATCCTTAGAAATACACTTACAGGTCAGCACAACAATGCTCAAACAGATTTATGGTTTCTAAGAAACAGCTATTGAACATAACCCCGCCCCTACGGATGGCCATGCCTCAGATTTTACAGCCTCTGAATCTAGTCTTGAACATGACTTTCAAATTTCATCTGATTCAGTCCAATGAATCATGAGATACAGCTGTTTAGCCCTGCAAAAAATGATTGACATGTAGTGGCCATATTGTTTAGAGTCCTTTGACACCAATTTTATCTAAAATCCTAGGACTAGTTTAGAAAAATAGGTTTGTATGTTATGCAAATTACCTTAAATTTGAGTGGGTGAGGCTAAACAGTCCAAAAGGCAAATTTTTAATGGCTTGTACCACCAAATTAGGAAAAAAATTCTTCCATAAACTGCTCTGACTCAAAGACTTTTATTTTACTGAGGTAAATATTTTGGCTTACAATTCTCCCTCTCTCTTTCTGTGTGTTCATCCTCCTTCTCCTCACTGATTACTGAAAAAGCATATGTTAAAATGCCATGTACCCCTTAAAATAGGGGAAACACAGGTGTCTGTACAATATATATATATATATATATGGTCTGGTCTTTTGGTTAATTCTCAGTCTCTTCTCATAAGAGCATCAAAAGGCTTTTTCCAAAATCAGGTCCACAAAATTAGTATGTCTGCTTTTTTGTGCTAAAAAGCAGGTAAGCTGCTAACTAGCTAGCTAAATTTCACTGAAAATGTAGTAGCAGCTAACTAGATAAAAAGAAATTCTGAAACAAATGCAAACCATGAAACAGAACTTTAGACTTACAGTTGATTTACAATGATAAAATAACAAGCTATAAAAGAGTTTGTGTTTTAGGCTACTGATTGACTGCTGCAGCTCTGGGCACTCTGTGAGTCTGACTTGTGCTGATATGTTTACAGTTGAGATGTCAGTCTTGTTCATTACCGTTTCTGCCATGACTGTCAGTTTGTTATGGCAGTTTGGTTCATCACCTTTGAGAGGTCTCTGAATCACCATACGGAGAAGCCTTGTGTCTAGGCAGGACAAGCGAAGAGCACACCGTCCAATAAAGGTTAAGATAATTTTTCAATGCAAAATCAATATTTAGTCTTAAAAGTCTGAAAATCACCTGTGATGTACTCTGCAGAAGTTATAGTCTGGTAGCATAGTGTCTTAAGCACAAAACATAATGGGCACTTAAGTCTATGGGTAAACATAGTGTGTCCTCCTCAGCTGCTCTGAGGTCAGCTGAGAACCATCATTACCGTAATGTTCACCCTTTTTCTGCTTTTCCCACCTGGTTTTTCTTTTGTTTTATTTTATACCTATGCCTGTGCAGCTGTCGACTTTGGAGTGTCAGCAGCATCCTCATGTGGAAAATCTTTAGCCTGCTTTCTTCTTTGACACACTAACAAGTCCATTTACCACTGATGGCCGAGAATTCACTCATTCTTTCATTCATCTTCAATAACCGCTTTATCCTGGTCAAGGTCACAGTGAATCTGGAGTCTATCCTGATACACTGGCGCAAGACAGAAGAATTAACCGTGGATAGGATGCCATGCACACCCACATTCACGCTTACAGGCAGTTTAGTGTAGCCAAGCCACCTATCTGCGGGAGGAGAGCAGAGAACCTGGAGGAAACCAACACAAAACACTGGGAGAACATGTGAAGCTCCACAGTGACAGTAACCTGAGCTCAGGATCAAACCGCTGACCCTAGAGCTGTGAGGAGGCAACACTACCCACTGCACCACTGGGCATGCCCGGCCTAAAATTATGCATTAATATTTGCATTAATTTTCAATTAAGATTATTGTTTTCAGAGAATTGCTTCATACTTCGGTCCTTAGTCAGCACCACATAGACATTTACATTTCCCACTACAAGCCAAAAGCCACAGCCACAGCGCACATTCTCATACATAATCACAAGCTCAGTGTGAACTTGCACCCTTGTCACTCCTCTAGGCACATCCACAGCCACACAGCTGCACATCTCTTTCTCTCTCTCTCACTCTCTCTCTCTCTCTCTCTCTCTCTCTCTCTCTCTCACACACACACACATACACACACACTAGGGGTGTAATGTCATTATCTGTATCTGTATTTTATTCTGATTTAAACTGGAGGTGGGTGTGGTCAATATTGGATGTTTTTTGTTAACCCTACCACTATGCACTAGAAACAGTCTTTTTTTAAATTCACAAATTACAACAACAAATAGCAATTTGCAGAACATAATTTTATTCAACTCCTGAACTAGACGCACTCTGAAACGTTCTGGCAAGTTTCTAATGTGACTGCATAAGCAAGCTAACGATGTTTCAAAGCAAAATAATTCCCAAATCAAGAAACTGATATTTAGACTATAGTTGACAACAGCCATCTAATAATATTTTATCAGATTTACTTTAGTTTTGGGGTGTGTCACACTGCAGAAAGTTTAGAAAAGTTTGCTGGACATGCTATCAGAATCTATTAATTCTGTTCATTTTTGCATATAAAATTATATTACTGATGTGGGTGGGCTGCGCCTGAGTCACTCGCGCCCTCAAATGTTTAGAAACAGCCCTGACCTAGTCTGAAGCTTTCTGGGGAAAAAAAAAAAGAATACTCTGCTTTGTTCGTATTTGCATTCCTATTCATTTAGGATGCATTATCTCTTCAATCTGAATACCTTGTACTCGAACATTTTCCTTATCCACCATGCAGATTTATCTGACAACCAGCAAGTAACTGGCTGAACTGTTAGGTTGCAGAACTAAAAATGCCACTCTCATTTGCCACAGTGAATTAGATTTTTAGTGATAATGTGTAAACCTATTAAAACTGTTTCTCTCTTACTATTATGATTGTAATAATTAGATTTTAAATAATAAATTTTTTTGAATAGCAAAAACACTTGTAACATTAATTACAAATTATAAATTATCAATGTTCATAATTAATGAGACCATAGTTAATTAATTAATGGGAACAATTAACTGATTAAGTCTATTTAAGCAGATCTGATCCTTTATATTTTCCTACCCTCTATGAGCATGTGCTGGAGTGGAGGCCAGGCATTAGGCATGTCCCATTGCTGGCCACTCTGACTCCGAGAGGTGGGAACACCATTGGGGTAGTCCAGCGCATCACTCCCCTATACAGAGAGAGATACAGACAGACAGATCCAATAAATTAAAAACATCCAGTAGACTTACTGCATTACAGATTCATAAGAACATCTAAAATGTGCTTAGTTGTGTTTTGTCCTCATTCACAAACCTCACAGATTCAGGACAAGAATACACATAGCAATACACACAGTCAGAATTATCTTATACATCATATTTGATACATAATACAGTGTAACCCAAATGCAAGCTTATAAAATTAAACTACACAATACTAAAACAAAATTTCTTCTCAGGGTGGTACGGTGGTGCAGGGGGTAGCACTGCCACCTCACAGCCTCCAGGGTCCTGTGTGTCGACTCTGAGCTCGGGTCGCTGTCTGTGTGGAGTGTCATATTCTCCCCGTGTTTCCTCCAGGTTTTCCGATTTCCTCCAATTGTCCAAAAACATGCAGGAAAGTGGATTGGCTATGTTAGATTGCCCCTAGGTGTGAAAGAGTGTGTGAATATGTGTGTGCAGGTTCTGAATACACCATGACCCTGCTCAGGACAAAGCAGTTACTGAAGATGAATGAATGAAAATTTCCTCTTGTAGTATTGTGAATATACAGAAATACAAATTACATACCATTTTTCTATGACTATCAAATGCACATTACCAATACATTTGGACTTAAAAGGAGATTGATAGTGGGGCAGACTACAAGAGCACAGTGACTGACAGAACACTAAAAGTGCACAATCATATTTTCACCAGCTGGTTATAGCAGATACATTCCTGGTTATAGCAGATACATTCCTGGATACTTAAAGAGAAAAGAACATGCCAACAATGCAGACAAAACACAATTAAGATACAGTCCTCTCCAAAGTATTGGAATGGCAATTCTTTTGTTTTTGCTATGCACTGAAGACATTTGGGTTTGAGATCAAAAGATGAATATGAGACGATAGGTCAGGATTTCCACTTTATTTCCTGATATTTACATCTACATGTGTTAAACAACTTAGAACATGGCAACTTTTGTTTGAACCAACCCATTTTTCAAGTGATCAAAAATATTGGAACATGTGACTGACAGGTGTTTCTTGTTGTCCAGGTGTGCCCTGTTAGATTTTTTAAACCAGGGGTCTTCAGTCTTATCCACAAAGGGCCGACGTGGCTGCAGGCTTTCATTCCAGGCAGGAAGGAGCCACACCTGATTGTTTAATCAGTTCATCTCGGTATCCAATCAACTATCAAGTGTGCCTCCAATTTGGCTGGAATAAAAGCTTGCAGCCATACCGGCCCTTAGCGGATAAGATTGAAAACAATGACCCAAAACACACTGCCAACACAACAAAGGACTTCATCAGGGGGAAAAAGTGGAAGGTTTTAGACTGGCCCAGTCAATCTCCAGACCTTAACCCAATTGAGCATGCATTTCATGTCCTAAGGAGCAGACTGAATGAAGAAATGAAGAAACCCCCCAAAACAAACAACAAAAAACAACTGAAAGAAGCTGCCAAAAAAAAAAAAAGAACCTGGAAAAGCATCAAAAAAGAAGAACGCAACAGTTTGGTGATGTCAATGGGTCGCCAACTTGATGCAGTTAATGCAAGGGATATGCTTTTTATTTGAATATACCAAATATTAAGCGTTATTTACTATAATTTACTTTAAGACTATCTGTTCCAATACTTTTGTTCTCCGCGTGGCTGCCACCAAAGATGCCATGTTCTAAGTTTAACACATCTGAATGTAAACATCAGGAAATGAAAGCTGAAATTCTGATCTATCGTCTCATATTTGGCTTTTGAACTCAAACCCAAATGTCTTCAGTGTATAGCAAAAACAAAAGAATTGGCCTTGCTGTTCCAATACTTTTGGAGGGGACTGTATAAGTGCTATTTTTATCTTGTTTTGCTACAATTTCCCTTAATTGTTTCAACAATATTGCATATATATTTCAATCTCAGTAGCAAAAAAAAATCTCTGTAAACTGAATTGTAAACTGAGACAAATAATGAAAGGTAAAGAAAGAAAGAAATAACATAACAGGAGTATGAAGAGAGAGAGAATAAATAAGAGAGAACAGACGGAAAACATGAGAGATTTTTTTCCCATTTCACTTTTTTTCCAAAACTGAGTGACAGGGAGGGAAAAGGAGAGGGAAATAATGCTGTGTAAAGTGTGCCATCAGCTGGTGAAAGATTTGTATTACACTATGACGCCAGCGCAGTTTCCCAACCCTGGTCCTGTACTGCACATTTTAGTGTTTTCACTGCGCCCAACCCACCTGAATCAACTAATCAGCTCAGCCCTTCCTAAATTGAACTGGGTGTGTTGGGAGAAGGGAAAGCACTAAAATGTGCAGGACAGGAGGTAGTCCAGGACCAGGGTTGAGAACCTGTGCACTAGTGTATATCACCTAGTTTACACATTCATAACTGAAAGTTAACACCATTATAAACACATACTAATTCACACTTGAGCATCAAAACCTGCGTATTTATTCTCAGCACAATCCAAAGAAGCTAATTAGAGTGGCATTTAAAAAAACACCATTTCTTTTGCAAGAAACACATCATACATAAATTGGAGCAATATTAAAATATTAAATATTTTTATATTAATAATTCAGTGGCAGTCTTTCTTTTGAATTTGACAACACAACAGCATACATTTCTTTTGATTTTTAAAACTATTTGAAGAATTTCCCTTAACACTGAACTGTATATGCGGAATTTATTTTTTCATATCTTCTGTCTCTTGAAATACAGTGCAGGACAAATCTCAAGGCACGCTCAGAAGCAAGTCCAGCCAGCCTGAATTAATGGTGTTAACACAACAGCAGGGCCGGACTAGGACAAAAATTCAGGCCAGGAGTCTCACAACCACCCAGGCCATCCCATACACCCAAAACCAATTTTGAAACCACTGACCACCTACTGTATTATACACTCACCAAACAATTTACTAGGAGCCCCTGTACACCTGCTCATTCATGCAAATATCTCATCAGTCATTCATGAGGCAGCAGCTCAGTGCATAAAATCATGGAGGCATGGGTCAACAGCTTCAGTTAATTTTCACATCAAACATCAGAATGGGAAAAACTGTGATCTCCGTGACTTTGATCGTGGCATGATTGTCAGTGCCAGACAGAGTAATTTGAGTATTTCAGAAACTGCTGATCTCCTGGGATTTTCAAACACAACAGTCCCTATAGTTTAAACAGAATGGTGTGAAAAACAAAAACAAAAAAACTTCCAATGAACAGCGGTTCTATGAGTGGAAACATCGTATTGTTACAAAGGGTCTGAGAAGAATGGCCAGACTGTTCTGAGCTGATAGGAAGGCTACAGTAACTCAAATAACTACTCTTTATAACATCTGTGAGCAAAAAATCATGAAGAAGAATAGACAGTTTTATCCATTTTTAAAATGGAGTTTCTAATAATTTGGTTGGTGAGTGTATTGCAAAAGAAATGCGTGAGTTGCATTACTTTTAACAAAACAAATGTTGATAAAGTCATACCTTTGTTCCTTTTCTGTGCCTTTCTAATAGAAACAACTATTCTATACCTTTAAATTAATCTCAGCTCCCTTCTTCTATCTAAACTATAACGAGAAGAGGAAAAAAAGGTTTTCAGTATTACAAATGGGTGGGTTATATTAAAAGTGATTGTCTAAATGACCCACTTACATGTAGCTACAATATTAAATCAAATCATGCCATTTCTTTAGTCCATGATCATTATCTTAATGTTGAAAGTTTGGGATTTCCCCTGTACCTCTAATTTCACTGCCTGTTCTTAGCTGATCATGAATTATAGGCCTACTTTCTGTCATGGCTAGCCAAATTCTGACTAGCTAACTAGTCACTGTCAATGTTTACATTTACATTTTCAGTTTACATTAACTTATAGCAGCTAGATAGATAGCCTGAGGCTATATGGGGATGTGACAGCAGTTACTGTTTATGCAAGGCTTCATTTTTATAGTGAGGTTTCTTATAGACAATCTTTAAAATATTCACTGACTTTCAGAAAGAATTGTAACAAAAATTTGTTCAGCTGTATAACCTAATAAAGTGAATTATGCAGCCAGCTGCAGTTTTACTTGCTAGATAGTGATACTGCATTTAATATGCACTTGCAGATCAGACTGACCTGCATGTGAAGTTACTTTAAAAATGTCTGTTATTTTTCCTGCATTTTGCAGCACCCTCTTGGAGGGCTTTTCTTGTTCGTGACCTTTCCTTCTCTGCTCCAACTGACCACTTCTTGTCCATCGTTCAGTGCATCTAGATTGCTTTCTGTTTCACGTTGCTTTTATTTACAGAAGCTGGACAGAGATGAGGTGAGTGATGACCAATAGCGTTGCGAGACTATAGCAGGTTCGTGATTTAATAACCAATCGTGATTGACTTAATCAACCAAAATTTCTCGGAAGGGTGAGGTTTGCCAGCCCAAGCCACTTGGCAGCAAAGGAAAAAAAAAAAAAAAGCATGTAGTCACAAAAAAGGCCAGGCCACTGTGATTTCTTAAGAATCTCCAGATGACTATTCAGGGCCTGTACAAAGGGAAATTCTATAGCACACTCTCCATGGGTATTCCAGAAAGTGGGTTTAGCTACTAACCCCAGTCTATTAACATGGTGTTTGGAAAAACTCGTTGTTTTCCTTTCCAGAGCCCAAGATCAGAGTCAGTTACTATGGCAAGTTACGCTGTGAAGCTATTCTGGTCTACTAAACCAGGATTTAAGCCTCAGAAATCAGCTCAACTTGCACTCATCAGATATCAGAAAGGTTGTGCCCTTTAACAGAGGAATCAGTAGATAATGCTGAGCCATACAAAATATGCTTTGTGGTTTGTCCACATTTTCTTCTTCTTAAAAATAACTTCCATAGAATCGCAGGTTTGCTAATTAAGTTTTAAAAATGTATGGAAATGCTTCAAGCATTCAAGTTAGTATCATTAATCTGGAGCAACTGTATCAAAAGGACATTATGTGAATGATAAATCTTTTCATAGCATAAGGTGTAGTAATATAATATTGGCCGCAAAGCTTCATTTTACAGTGTAGTGCCATTCAGTAGGCAAATCTTCTCTATTTAATTAAAAGGACTGGGTGACAATTAACGTGTGAGCTCACCTATATCATTTGCTGTTGGCAAATATCCAAGCTCAATCCATGACTGTAGATTTGACTCAAGGATTTATAATGTGTCCATATTGTAAAACAAGTACAAAGTCTAGTTTAACTTAATTGTATATATAAAATAAACTTTTTTATTTCCATATGTGCACAGTATAGTACATTTTAAGACCTTCAAATTGTGAGCTCTGTCTGCCCCCTCCCTTGAGGTTGGACCTGGCCCACACTGCAGGACTAGAGTCAGGGTTGAGATGCTTCTGTGCATCCTCAGTGCCTGTATAGGGCTCAGGGTAACTCTAAAGAGAATGTGATATTATTGCAGCATGTGTAGTCCTATACAACATTAACACAATGAGACGAGAGAGATACTCAGCCATATCATACCATGAATCAAATTACTCAGAGTTGATTAACCTTGATCATGGAAATTTTAATCTCCTGTTCTGGAATCGATAACTCTGGGTAAGTCAGGTTCACTCAACTTAAAGTTAAAGCTGAATCAAAGACACCTGATTCAAATGACAGTAAATTACCACTATTAGATGTGTTAAATTCAAAACTGCAGTTTTCAGAGGCCTTATAGTAACACAATTTTCCCAATTTTCATCAAGACTGTAATGCCTAGCTGAGATTTCATGCATATAAACTGAAAATTTAACTTTCAGTATTGATGATAAGTTATGTAATAGAGTGACTCAGAGGCAAGACCTATGCATATGTACTGTAAATCACATAACATCTGAAATATCATTTTACACAATCTTGTTGAACATTAAATGAATCATACAATTCAAAATATTATACAGATTCGCAACTGAAAAATTAGCATACTTGCATTTAAAATGACATGCTCTGTAACACACAATTACTACTATAGAAAAAAAAAGAGTCTTCAAAAAAACATCACTTACTCTGAGATACTGTAGTGCCTGCTGGCCCATCTCAGGCTGGGAATAACACCGTGCCCAGAGAGGACTTAGGTTAGTTGGATAGAAGGCTGAATTCCTGGTCCTACTCAACAAGTTATAATCAAACCACGCTCCTTTCTCTGCATCCCATAAAACACTCTCTATAGCCTTCAGCCTCAGAGAGACTGCACTGTCATATACACGTGCCCTTTCCTCATCACCTGCAGGCAGAGGACAAAGGCATACAAAAACTCACCCAATATATCAATACTGGTACATTACAAACAAACCAAGATCAAATGGTAGTATGGTGAAAAGGTGAAAATGTATACAGTAATTTTGTAATTAAAGAACTAGGCCTCAGCTCTTATTCATGAATATGCTTGTACAAAATGTGTAATAGATTCTTGAAATTAATAGCATTTTATACAAAAGTTAGTTCCAGTCCACTAATTTGATTGGATGAGTGGTGTTCCAAGAGTACATATAATTAGTATAACCGCACTGGGACATTTCACTATGTCTATCACTCCACTTGTCTGTGCGATATATTGCGAGTGCGATATTGCTGAATTGAGACATTAAATTGTGCTCCAAGTTTTGGGAAAAAATGCCAGACCCTGGACTGTATAAAGATTTGCTAATGCTTGCCAATGTCTCCTTGCTCACCCAGAATTCTGTGGAAGGTGGCCAGGACACGCTCATTGCGACAAATGAGAGCATTGAGGTCGACAGGCACGATGGAACTGGTCCTCGTGTCCCCAAATGAGCCATTGTTTTGGCCCAAGTTGTTAATGTACCAGCGCGAGGAAAAATCCCAACCAGACTCAGCTCCTGCTTTCAGTTCTGTCCACAGCTTCTCCTGAGCCTCTGAGAAAGAAAGATCATCAGTCAAGCATAAGTCAGGGTCTTTGTAAAAGCATTCAAAAGATATATTTAATTATAATTGTGTTATCCTATTATTTTCAGATGTTCTCGTACAAAAGCAACAAATTATTCTATTATTCTTTCTTACTGCATAAGCAGTAAGTACTTGATATTGGAAGATGTACCTGCAGGTAAGCCCTCCGCCAGCTCTGCATCGTGTGTATAAGATTCTGGCCTGTAGGGGAAGAACAGTGTATTACCTGCTATCTTAGAATATTAGCAGTTTACTTTGTGAAGTTTCTTTCAAATTACACAACCTCATTAGCTCCTACCTGGGCTGACCAACTTGTACATAATAACGATTCATGACATGCTTGACGCTATTCACTTCCACGACAATGGAGCGGTTCTCCATCCAAAAACTGTACTCATTTTCCAACAACGGTAAAGCCTTTCTGTAAGCATCACCAAGCACATTGTATGAGACAATGAGGGTTATAACACTGTCTAAAACTAGGAATTACCAGTAGGAGAAAGTAACTGCAAAAAGACTATTACCTGAGAAATTCTACGTCCTTAGTGGCCTCATAGTAACTCTCCACCATTAGAGGTAGGAAGGGTGGCTGGCTGCGTCGCTCATAGTAAATTCTCCCTCCATTTGGTACAAAACCATACCTGCAAGAATAGGTTAGTGTTGTATATTAATGTGATTCAGTAAATGCCTGGTTTACACTGTCAGTTAAACCGGTCTATTAAATTCGTCCTATGTGTGTGGGGTTGTGTATTTGGGGGTAAAATAGTAAATCTGAAAAGAGGTTCACCTGTCCACCATGTGTAGGAAGTTTTGGATCATTCCTTTGGCTGTTTCCATCATTTCAGATAATATGAGACCATTTAGCACCCAATATGAGGCCCTGTCGGATAAATAAATAAAATAGGATCACTAAGGGTGTTCATGTGTGAGCATGTATGTGTATTCATGCTTGCCTCACCAGTAGTAAAACTCAGTGAAGCGTCCGCCTGGTACAATGCCTGGATATGGACAGTATATCATAGAATACATTTGAGGATTGTCTCTCACATCATTACTGATCTGCGAATAGAGAGTGAGAGAAGAGAAACTGAGATCCACCAAGTAAAATTCTGATCATGCAGATATTCTGTCTTAATAGGACAGACCTTTCGGCCAAGTGATTTCCACAAACCGTGCAACTCCTCAGCCCAGCTGCGAAGTTTTGCGTCAGATATCTTGGACAGCAATTTTGGCCTGCCAATCAAATATAAACCATAGCATTCTTCCTTTCTGGCAGTAAGATACATACTTTTAAATTTCCATTGCACTTCAAACTGAGGTCTTACTTGTCATGCCAGTCTGGAGGACTCCACGGCTCAAACTCTTTCCCGCTTTTCGCAAAGTACGTATTCACAAACACTTGTAGAGCTGAAGGAGGAACAGTCCCATTTGGAAACCTTTGTGTTAGGTTGGAGAAGGCATCTAAAACAATATCTACATGGAGTGAAAATCAACAGTGAGATAAGCAGACAACGAGGAAATATCAAAGGCAAAACACTAAAGCAGTGCAGTGCTCTCACCAGGTGCTGCAGTCAATTTCATATCCACAAAGGCCTTGTTGTCATCAAACAGTTTGGCCATCTGTACCTGTCTTAACAGCTCTCCTGTGCAGTAGATCTCACTAGCAGAATCACATGTATAAACAGATATCATATATATGTCTGTACACACACCTATTCAAGGTTGGGATCATAAAACATATCAAAGGCTTTTTCTCAGTCAGTGCTGTCAACTTGGTGATTTTTAAAAACCACTACACATACATTGTTAATATTCACATCAACCATCAGAATGAAGAAAAAGTGTGATCACTGTGACTTGAACCGTGGCATGGTTGCCAGTGCCAGATGGGCTCGTTTGAGTATTTCAGAAACTCCTGATCTTCTGGGAATTTCACACACAATAGTCTCTAGAGTTTACACAGAATGGTAGGAAAAGCAAAAAGCTTTGAGTGAGCAACCGTTTTGTGGGTGGATGTTCCTTGTTGATAAGAGAGGTCAGAGAAAAATGGCCAGATTGGTTTGAGCTGCCAGGAAGGATATAGTATCTCAAATATTCACTCTTTACAATTGTGTTGAGCAGAAAAGCATCTCAGCATGCACAAAACAGCCAACATTGAAGTCGATGGGATACAACAGCAGAAGACCACATCGGGTTCCACTCATGTCAGCCAAGAATCATGGGCATGGGCTCACCCAAACTGGACAGTTGAAGATTAGGGAAAAAAAATCACCTGGTCTTTTTCCAGTCTTCAACTTTCCAGTTTCAGTGAGTCTGTGCCCATGATAGCCTCATCTTCATGTTCTTAGTTGACAGGAGTGGAACCTGATGTGGTATTCTGCTGTAGCTCATCCAACTCAAGGTTTGATGTGTTGTGCTTTCTGAGATGCTTTTCTGCACACCACGGTTGTACTGAGTGCTTATTTGAATTACTGTAGACTTCCTGTCAGCTCAGACTAGTCTGGTCATTCTCCTCTGATCTCTCTCATCAACAAGGTGTTTCAGACTGCAGACCCTCCGCTCAGAGGATGTTTTTTGTTTTTTTGCACCATTATGTGTAAACACTAGAGACTGTCGTATGTGAAAATTCCAGTTTCTAAAATACTCAAACCAGGGCATTTTTCCCCATTCTGATGATTGATGAGAACATTACACATATATACACACACACGCATGCTCACTGAACACTTTATTAGGAACACTATACAAATACTGGGTAGGGCCTCCCTTTGCTTTCAAAACAGCCTGAATTCTTCATGGCAGGATTTCCACAAGATGTTGGAAACATTCCTTTGAGATTCTGGTCCATGTTGACATGATTGCATTACGAAATTCCTGCAGAATTTTCAGGTGCACTTTCATGCTGCGAATCTCCTGTTCTACCCCATCCCAAAGATGTTCTATTGGATTCAGGTCTGGTGACTGGGAAGGCCACTGAAGAACACTGAACTCATTCTCATGTTCATGAAACCAGTTTGAGATGACTTTTGCTTTGTGACATGGTGCATTATCATGCTGGAAGTAGTCATTAGAGGATGGGTAAATTGTGGCCATGAAGGGATGCACATGGTCAACAACAATACTCAAATAGGCTGTGGCGTTGAAGCGATGATTACTATTAACAGGCCCAAAGTGTGCCAAGAATACATTCTCCACACCATTACACTGTCTCCACCAGCCTGGACTGTTGACACAAGCCAGGTTGGGTCCATGGATTCATGCTGTTGGCACCAAATTCTGACCCTACCATCTGTGTGCCTCAGCAGAAATCGAGATTCATCAAACCAGGCTACGTTTTTCCAGTCTTCAACTCCCTAGTTTTGGTGCAGCCTCAGCTTTTGGTTCTTGGCTGACAGAAGTGGAACCCAATGTGGTCTTCTTCTGTTGTTACCCCATCTGCCTCAAGTTCGACATGTTGTGCATTCTGAGATGCTTTTCTGCTCACCACAATGGTACAGAGTGTTCATCTGAGTTACTGTAGCCTTTCTGTCAGCTTGAACCAGTCTGGCCATTCTTCTGTTAACTGCCGCTCACTGGATGTTTTTCTTTACAACACCATTCTGAATAAACTCTAGAGACTGTTGTGTGTGAAAATCCAGCAGTTACAGAAATGTTCAAACCAGCCCGTCTGGCACCAACAATCATGCCACAGTCAAAATCACTGAGGTCACATTTTGAGGTCCCATTCTGATGGTTGATGTGAACATTACCCGAAGCTGCTGGCCCGTATCTGCATGACTTTATGCTTTTATGCATTGCACTGCTGCCGCATGATTGGCTTATTAGATAATGGCATGAATGAGTATGTGTACAGGTGTTCCTAATAAAGTGTTCAGTGAGTATATCATACCCACACACACACACACACACACACACACACACACACACACACACTAATGGCCAAAAGTTTGTGGACAGCTGACCATCACACCCATATGTTTAGTCCCCCTTTGCTGTTTAGTTCCCACTCTTCTGGAAAGTTTTTCACTAGATTTTGGAATGTGGCTGTTGCGATTTGTGCTCATGTGTAAGATGTACAAAGACATCCTATACAATATATATGGTATCCACACACAAACTTTTGGCCATATATATAATTTTTATTTTTGATTTGTTTTTGTTTTGGATTTTGCCCCAGCACTTTTTAAATCTTAGAAATGCCCCTGGCTTGCATGGGTAAGTATTATATTTTCCTTGCTCAATACAGGCAGAACTTAACTTGTCTTTAAACTGAGGAGAGAAAAAGATGCCTTTGTCAGTTTGTTAACCCAAAGTTAACCTTGAAATTAACTCACTAATCAAAAAGAAACCTGTGCTGTATAGCAATTTAACAAAAACGCTAGGCAGTCAAACCTAAGTATGTTTTAAGCAAACTGATGCTGAAAGGAATGCCTAGATGTCTAAAGGAATATACTAAAAAAGCATTATATATATTATATTATATTATATAGTGGGAAAAAGTTCCACATTTTGCAGCCATAGTGCCTTCAGGCAAGAAAAAACTCACCTGTCACAAGGTGGAGGAAGAGCAGCTCCATGACATAAAAAAAGAAAGGTGATCCCCCCAGATAGCCAGAACATTCTCTTAAACTATGAATTCTTCAGCCAGAAACAATCTTTCAAGTGTGTCTGCTGTGCAACTCCATGGAGTAGCAAAGGCCAGCTTATCTAAAATTATCTATGACTCACAGGACAGGTTATAAATTTAAGTACTACACCCTCAAGTGTTTTTTTTCCTTTGCTCATACCAGAATGAAGTTTATCCTATTAAAACTAATGCAAAAAATATTGTATGTCCATATTGTATGTTTTTACAGCTATGTATGCTTAATATTTTTCCTAATTTCATGTGGATCTTGAAAGAAAATACAGAAGATATCAGGAAAATATGTAATATTTATTATAATCATTCAAACTTTATTATTAAAATTAAATTTATTAATTAAAATTAAATAAGTAGAAAGAGTGCAGAGCAGCAGGGGTAGATTTGAGTTCAAGTCTGACCTAAGGAAACATTGTATATCTCTTTGTTACCTGCATATTTGTTGTTGTCCAATTTTTGCAATAACACAAAAAAGCTCTTTCATAGAGAGTATTATACAAAATAGAAAATGACAGGATATAGATAAAGACATAGATATTTTTGGGCTTGGAAATAAAAAAAAGATCTTTATATGGTCAGTGTACATGTTCATATTTAAAAATAAAGTGGATTCAAAATAGACGCACATGGATTGCACACAGCAAACATGGACATGGGTTTCTTATGATGGATTTTTCTCTTATGATAGATCTTATAATTGGAAACAATTTTCAACTTTTTACATCAAATTCCTGGGCTGATTCTTCCTGTCTGCCCCTGAGAAGGGATCTGCTGAAGGGATGGCAGAACTGCATTGCTGTTGGCACTGTATCTACATTGCAGAAAAAACTGTATTTTAGCAAGTAATATATCTTCAATATAGGCATATCTAACTAATAGTTCTCTTTATTAGATTGTTTTTAAACAGATATAAGATTATTAAACCTATTTCTAGATTTTTTTTTTAACTCATTTCAATCTTAAAATTGTCTTATTCTATTGACAGTAACTTTGCTTCTTTGAAACCTTTATTTCTAGAAAAAAGCTAAATTATCTGCCAGTAGAATATGAAAATCTTAAGCTTGAAAATAGTAAATATGTCTAGAAATAGGCTTAATGGTCTTACATTTGATATATAGTAATCTCATAATGAGAAATAGTAGATAAATTTTCCTATATTCAAGATATCTTCACTTGTAAAATACATTTTTTTGCAGTTTAAAACTAGTCATTATTGTTTAAGGACTGAAACAATGCAAATAAGAATATTTCAGGAAGCCTAAAAATCACATGCGAAAAAGGTACAATTGGTGTGGGCCCCTGTATCTTCATGTACTTTGGAATCGTTCTAACTTCCATTCAGAAAGTTTTCCCCTTGGTATTAGCATCTCTAATGCTTCCCTACCCACATTTCTCATGTTATTTGAGGGTTCTGTCAACTACCAAGATTTTAGGGCACAGCGTATTTGGTCTCAAACCAGTTTAATGGAAAAAGTAATAAATAACAGTAACTCCAGGTTATTTAGTATATGACTGGCAATATAATTTATGATTTTACTGTTTTATTAGTGGGAAAAGGTCAAGTCTGTGGAATGCTGAAGTGTACTGTGCTCTTACAATAATATATGCTTATACACTCACTGACTTTATTAGTAACGCCTGTGTACCTGCTTATTCATGCAATTATCTGGCAATCATGTGAGGCAGATATAGGATGAGAGAGTCATTTAATGTTCACATCAAACATCAAAATGGGGAAAAAATGTGATCACGGCATGTTTGTTGATGTGTTTCAGAAACTGCTGATGTCCTGGGACTTTCACACACAACAGTCTCAAGAGTTTCTTATACAGAATGGTGCGAAAAACAAAAAACATCCAGGAACCAGTAGTTCCACAGGCAGAAACACCTTGTCGATGAGTGAGATCAAAGTCAGTCTAGTTCGAGCTGGCAGGTCTATGGTACGCTGAACATTAAGGTAGATGGGCTACAACATCAGATCACATCAGATTCCATTTCTGTCAGCCAAGAACAAGAATCTGAGGCTACAGTGGGCACAGGTTCACCGACTCTGGACAGGTGAAGATAGGAAAAACATTGCCTGATGGCACTGTATATGTAACTTAGCAGACACTGGTTTGACAACTGTATGATCACATTTTTCTTCTTCTAGATGTTCAGGTCCTGTATCCATTCACTTGTAAACTGCACATAAGCCTTGAGTGACTTTAATTTTTTTTTTTTTTAATGCTTAAAAGAATAGTCACTCAAGCCACATACCAAAAATGACACGATGTCTGAAAATGTAAAAGGAGGTAGCATATCCAGATCATTACTCCACTCTTAGGAGTGTGTATGGATCCACACCAAAAAATACGACTAATTTTATCTGTATGCTTTTGCTTGGCATTCCTCTGGGCTTTTTCATGATTCTTCCCGTTCTCCTTTGATTTGTGTTTAAGCATGACCTGAAAACCACAGTAAATTAGAAATCTCTTCAAGCTCATGCAGTGGGTGTGAACCCATTTAAAACATGTAAGCAAAGAATTAGTCTGCCCAGAACAGCAGAACAATCCCATAATGCAGTGTGATGTAATGTCAAAGCCCAAACTTAATAGTAGCTAGGCAGCTAGCTAGGATAACGTCTTTTGCTGTGGAATACAAGAGAAAAGTTTTCATATATCCACTGCCAACAAGTCTAGTCTTTTTTGTTACTAAACTGGCACCTAGTGGCAGAGGCATAAACAGAAATTTCTAAATTTCTAAGCAAGTCAGTTATAATCAAATTTGTGATTATGGAGTGGGTGATTTTAGCATTCCTGGGATAGGCTCCAGATCCACCACAACTCTGACCAGGATAAAATGGTTAGTGAAGATGAATGAGTGAATATGGTGAAATGTGAATATTTAATATTTATAAAGAACACAGAAAGGAAGAATACCTTTTAACCTAAAGGTCATTGCTTAGAAACAGTCATATTAACCACATAAATTTGGGCCAGATATTTACTAACATGCACTAACCTTCCACTGGGCCTGTCCTCATCTTTGGATATGTTATGGGGGGTGACCTTAATTTGCCTAATACAGCAAAACCCTTTGAGCAACAAAAGCATTCAATATTTGGGTAAAGTAGTAAACTATTTGTAGAAAACCCAAAATGACACAGAATTAAAGTTGCTGAGAAGAGAAACATCCTTTCAGAAGCTTCAGAAAATTTAAATCAACTTTTAACAGAGCAGAGGCAGGATAGTCCAGCAAGTTTATTTTTCCTGTTTTTACTGAAATTGATGGTCTTGTGTAGGCACATAAAAGACAGTTAAGGTCAAAACTGAACGACTTCCCAATCTGCACATATCTTAACTATTTATGGCTAGGTCTTTCTTCATTTTAGCACTCGAATAGGTCAGATTAGGCTGAGATTTAGTTAAATCTTTATTATTTTTATTGGTGAGTTTCCATCCTGACCATATCCTTAGTGTTCAAGTGTTGATATGAACTTGGGTAATAATAGGCCCTCACTTAGTATAAAGTGCCCGTGTGCATAATTGTGATTATTAACATTATTTGATTTTTATTACTTATACTACACTATTTGGCCAAAAGTTTGTGGACACCTGACCATCAAACCTCTATATGCTTGTCGAACATCCCATTCGAGATTTAGTCCCCGTTTGATGTTATAAAAACCTCCACTCCTCTGGGAAGGCTTTCCACTAGATTTTGGAATGAACAGAAATTTGACCATTCAGCCACAAGAGCATTAGTGAGCTCACTGATGAGGCCTGGTAGTCATCCATCCAACAAGGGATGGTCAGGGCTCTGTGCAGGCCACACCAACATTGGAATGAGCAACACTGGCAGACCATGTCTTCATGGAGCTCACTTTGTGCACAGGGATATTGTCCACCTATTTTCTTTACTGCTTATCCTACACAGGGTCATGGGGAGCCTGGAGCCAATCCCAGGGGACTTGGGGCACAAGGCGGGGGACATTCTGGACAGGGCACAATTGCACACACTCATTCACTCACTATGGACAATTTAGAGATGCCAGTATCATGAAACCAGAGTACCCAGAGAAAACCCCCAAAGCACAGGGTGGAGGCAGGAATCAAGCTCCCAACCCTGGAGGTGCAAGGAAAATGTGCTAGCCACTAAGCCACCATGCCCCCAGGGATATTGTCATGCTGGAATATCCATGCTTTGTAGCAACAGTTTGGGGACAGCCCACATATGGGTTTGATGGTCAGGAGTCCACAAACCTTTGGCCATATAGTATGTTCTCAGTCTTGGGCAGTGGGTTGCTAAACTTTTACTCAAATTTAATTTACACAGTGATCGGACAGGAGTGGAATTTAACAAAAGGAAAATGGTGGAATTTGTTCATGCTCTTGTTAATCATTTGATATGACCATACAGAACTTTACTGTATGACTGACCACATTTGCACACTACACATAGATATGCACGTCCTCCTCTACTGTGGAAATTTAAGCACATGAACTCTGACTTGGATCTTCAGAGATATGACCACATCGGGAAAATCACTGACTATCCTCAGGGAACACTACATAGCAACACTTGCCACAAAATATGTAATGGCATTCTCCCAGCTACACCCCTGAAATCCTACACCCAATAGCACATGTTATTACAGTTGTCCCAGTACTCATGTTTAGCTATTTGTAGACTTACTGTAAGAGTCATTAGAACCAATGCTATAAGCCTTGTTACTGCTATCTGTTATTAATGTAACTGATTTTGTGGGGGGTTTTTTTGGTTACCATTTTTTCTCATCATGTTCCCCATGCTTTGACATGAATTGTGGGTCCTAGTAAGAGAGATTAAAGTTAGAATTGAATTTGTAGGAAGAGTAGTTGGATTCACAGCTTTTCACACTTGGCACACATCCTTATCTAAATGTACTCTGACCAATTACTCCAATAAGCAATTTATAACACTATAAAGCTAACCAGTTAAGAAACCTTTAATTCTATTATTATGACCGCACTGCATGGTGTATTATTGTTCTGATTCTCATTTAAACATGTCAATGTCTGGTCAGTATGATTCCAGACTATGTTAGATTTTCCACAATCTTTTTCTGGGCTTAGTGATAGATTATCCTTCACTCAGTTGCATAGAGAAAGATGTCTACACTGATTAAAGTTACATTATTGTCTTGAAGAACATGAAGTCAACCTGATGCAACTTGTACATTCAGAACATTAACAAATCGAAACTGAATTTCAGTGAGCTTTATTCAAACAAAGTTTCCAATTAAGCAGATTCCATTTTAATTTGTAACAAGCATCACTGACAAAATTGCCAATTTAAAAAAAACAAAACAAAGAAAAAAAAAGTATTTGGTTTTCAATTAGACTTAATTCATTAAATAGTAGAAAAGAAAAATATTCAGGGCATTTTTTACAACAAACTTTCCAACCCCTGTTACTCCAATTTGTGGCTTCACAATTTTGTTCGTTTTCCCAATTAAACCATCCCTCCCAACCCATCCAGCCAATTCATCTTTACTTTTGTTTTACATTCTTTACAGTCAGACAGTAACCAAGGATCAGCAGACTGGAGGACTGGAGCAGTTTCCCTTGCTCTATCCCAACTAATTCAGTTTTATTAAACCCAATCTACTGTATATGGTAGTTTGTCAGGTGAAATCCGGTTACTGAAAGACACCAAAGGTGTTACCATCACAGTCCTCAAGTACACGTCATCCCTGTGCTAGAACAAAAGTAAAGATGCATCAGGGCAGCAATCCCTATCCCAACCCACCCAAACTTAAAAAAAAAAAAAACCTGAAAATTGAGCTTGAGATTTTTGAATGAACAGTTTTAAGGATTCCAATAAATATGGTGAGACGCACCCCAGCTCAATCTTCAGAGAAAATCATGAAGGCCACAGCACATCCCGCCAACACACAGCAGTCCAGACAGGTGACCATGCATTCCAACACCTGTGGGATATGCTGTGTTCTCCAGAGCAAATAGTTACCCAAAAGTAAAAATTGCAAGGCAGCTGCCAAAACCTTGCATGACTTCCATTCTCTCACCTAAAGCCACACAGATAGTGCATTTGTTTGGTTTTTTTCCTCCCTCCCCAAAAATAAGAGCATATGGTCAATTTTAATAATAATACACTATCTGCGTGCATATCAGGCCGCCGTAGAGTAGAGAATAAAAGTCTGGATTCAAACTATGCCACTATAGGGTGCTGCAATTTTCCAAAACACATCACCAACCTTGTTGTGTAAATTTACTTAGCCAATTAAGCCTGTTTTGGTAACCCCACACACCCTTTTGCAACATCCCATAGTAGCCAAAGTTGATCCACCAAAAAACACGTCTCATTTTTGATTACTTATTTACTGGGAATTCCCAAGGACTGTCATGCAGACAACTGCAACTTGATGCTGTCAGTGGTCAGTGACAATTGGGATACAAATACCAGTTATTCCCATTCCCATTCCCAACCCTGCAAGAACCCCAACCCTGCAAATTCCCTTAGTCTTTAAATGGGAACTCAAATTCAGGTCTCCTAAACAAACCACAAAAATGCTGTTTACCTAGAATTCTTTTAGTGTTAAAGGAGGGTCATTAAAACCTCTCAAGACAGAAAATGAACAAACATTTGGTTATCAGCACCCATTATGTTCTCCCATTTTCAGAACACTCCCGCACCCCCAAACACCTCTGAACACTTCAGCCCCTAGCGGGCTATTGTGCAGTCAGTCTTATTGCCCAGTCCCCAAACACAAGTTCCAACTTTAGTGCAGGACAGATAGGTAAAGGTTTCTTTTTTTTAGCTCTGCAGTTTGAGAAAACTGGATTTAAAAAAAAACAAAAAAAACAACAGAACACAAGACCTGTTTCCTTGAGAGCTACATTTGTCAATTCCCATTTTTTGGACTGTCTGCATTTGTTCTGACTTCTGAATAGCAGACTCCCCCCTCCCCCCCAAAGCACATTTTTTTTCTCCATCTGAAAGCATCATGTACCAGTGCCAATGGCAGTGAACATTGATCAGTGTAACAGTATCATATACCATTAGCAAGCTGACCCCACCCACCCCATAGATTGCCAATTAAAGCTGCACTGCAGCAACAAGCATTACTACATGATGCAAATATTTTCTCTCATATGCGAGTCACCATGAACAGGGACCCAACGAGTGCTTTGTAAGTCAGTGGAACAAGCAAAGGCTGGAGAGCAGATAATCTAGTTAAGCTACTAACATCAAGATGAGGTGCCCATAACACCACTGGTAGAGGTTTAACTAAAAATGCTTTGAACTGTTTGGGACATTTTGTGCACAGTAAATAAACCTGGCGAATGCTTCAAAAAATAAATAAATCTGGAGTCCAATTTTTTATAACAAAAGATCTGACATCACCAAGTTTTAAGCCTTTTTTTAGATCACCGAAAAGGTGACAGCTTGACAGAAGCAGGAAAAGGAAGGAGATGCCATCCAGTGCTGACAGAATCCTGCATCTTTGATGTTTCTTACATAACCCTCCAGCCTTTTAGCTTGTTTTATAAAAGATCCATTAAAAATGAAATGAAAGTATTTACAAAGTTTACATTGTGCCAAAATTGATTTCAATGGCACATCTACGACAATGTGTAGCCACCCAAAACGAATGAGAACTGCAATGGAACAATAATGGGAAGGGGGGGGGGGGAGTTCCAATATTTCCACATTTATCAGACAGAGGAATCACAGCAGGAGGAAAAAGCTGGCTGGAGTCTCTGAGCAAGTCTCTTGTCGTTTTGGAGCACTGAAGAAAAAGGGAGAGAGTCAGTCTCTAAGAAGCACATGTTCCATGACAACAAATGAGAACGCCACTTGAGCCATTTTAGGGGTACGTGAAAAATGCTGAGAAAACATCAAGTCCCGCTTTCATCACCAAAATCATAATCAATACCCAGATTGAGAGGAAAGGCCGCTTTTGCACACCTTCCATACGTTTTGGAGGCAGCCCTTTCCCTCCACAAAATCTACTTGGTCTATTCCTCCAAACAAACAAACAAACAAACAAACAAAAAAAAAAAAATCAAAAAAAAAAAAAAAATCAAAAAAGCACCAGGGGATGTGTAATGATACTTCTGAAAACAAAGTAAAAATTAAAAGTAAATGAAGGGTAACCCAACAGCAGGTGACATGAGAAGGGCAAGATCTGGGAAAAACATTATTACTTTGAACAAAGTTCGACTGCTTGTTAAGGCACTTCATACAAATAACCAAATACATGAAAATAAAGAGGTGCTGGATGGAAAACGCTGGGTCTGAGGGCCAGTGGGTGATGTTCAGGTAGGTGAAAAGTAGTCGCATTTTCTCAATTAATAAATAGGATAATTAGCTTCCATCATCCTCTTCTACCCTTCTCTCTCAAGTGCTTTAGAATCTTCAGAATGTTAAATGACGCAGCAGTCCTTTTAAGGGCCATGACATTTTTCCGCCGTTATTGTCCTGTTTCAAAGAAATTCCTCATGGTGGCACAAAAAAGGAAGACAAAAAAAATAAAGAGAAGGGACAAAAATGTAGAGAAATAAAAAGAAAGAGTAAGGGGGTAGTGGCTGGGGGCTTGGTGATCTGCAAAAACAAGGAATAAAAAAATCAGAAATACTAATATTTAAGTAAACATCTACACAGTTCCCCTTTAAACTAAGCATACACTACATAACTTGTATTTCAAAAACAGAGCATTAGACTGTTTTAGAATTTATTTTCACTGCAAAGGCATGCGCGCCAGACTAATTATGCAATACTGTATATAATATTGCATGCAATACTTGCACAACAATTTCATCATGCTGCATCTTTCCATACTTATTTGAAGCTTAAACCCAAACTACTTTAAGAAACAATCTGTTCATTTTTGTGCTTATTTTTGAACATAAAACATTGTAAAGGCACTTTTGCATAGGACCAGATTTTGCAGAGGAATTTTATCCTCAATTCACTGAGAAATTGTACATCTCATAGTCAAAGGCTACTGCATGAAAAAGTTGTTCAAAAAAATGAATCTAGCGTGAAATGGTTAATGTTGCATGTTTTCAGTAGTAAATATCAAACATGATTGAAAATATCGAGAGGCTGATCATTAGGCCAACCTCCAGACCTGCAAATCTGCTTCAATTCTGTAACTTTTTCAGAAAGAGCAAATTGGGGATAAAACTGGTCTAAAAATCTGTAGTGAGGGGCCAGCACTATAAATATTAGAGAAGTTAATATGAGTACAGTATAATTTTTAGACTGTATATGGCACTTTGCTAGCCTTACCTCTCTTGCTCACAGTTTGACCTCCTCAGCGCTCTCACTGTGATACTCCGCCACATACAGGCTCTTATCGATGCTGCTAGGAATGGGCTTGATCTCTGTGCCCAGCTGCTCTTCAATGCCTTTCAGGTTAAAGCGGTCGTCATAGGTGATCAGGTTAATAGCCAGACCCAGGTGCCCAAAACGACCTGAAGGGGAAAGAATTTGACATCATATACAGTGGGTTTGAAAAATATTCAGAGCCCTTAACTTTTTGCACGGTGTATTATATTCCATTTAAAATTAAATTTATTTTTTTGGCCATTAATCTATAGACAATAATCCATAATGACAGATCAAAACTTTGTTAGGAATTTTGCACATTAAAATTCAAAAATTGATCTCATTTAGATAAGTATTCAGACCCTTAGGTAAAGCACTCCAAAATGAGCGCAGTTGCATCTTGTTTGCTTTGAATATCTAGGATGGACATGATATACACAAGTGTGTTCCTTTTCATGGGGGTAGGAGTGGGGTTCCTAGAGCTGGCCGTCTAGCCAAACTCCGCAACCTGGCTAGCAGTGCCTTGGTCAAGCAGGTGCCCAAAAAGCCAATGGCCATCCTAACAGAGCTTCAGATGTCCTCTGAAGAGAAGGGAGACCCTGCTGGAAGGACAACCTTCTCAGAAATAGTTCATCAGGCCTTTGTTGTAGAGTGTCTAGACAGACCCCACTCTGGAGTAAAAGGCACATGGCAGGCACTTACATGACTCAGAGCATGAGGAGAAAGAGTTACTGGTCTTGTGAGACAAAAAATTTACTCTGAGCTCAACTCCAAACACTACATCTGGCAAAAACTAGGTACCACTCATCAACAGTCTAATACCAACCCTGTGGTGAAGCATGGTGGTGGCAGCATCATGCTTTGGGGGTGCTTCCCAATGGCGGGGCCGGAAAGACTGGTCAGAATTGAGGTAAGGATAAATACAGCCAAATAGAACCAGTTTGCGTCTGAAACCAAGAGATGCGCGTGCAATTTGGTTGCAAAAAGACCAGAGCAGTCTAGCAACCTGATGCTACTTTGTAATAACGTGACTGAAGAATCCATCAAGAATTATATTTAGCAGACAGACTGACCTTTGCTAAAATGTTACTTCTTATGGATTACCACTAAAAGACAGCGAGTGCTATTCACCTAAATGGTGTCTCTCTAGAAGATCCCTATGGCTTGGCATCCTGTCAGTGGCTAAATGATCCTAAGCAGTGGTCTCGTCTGCAATGGCCAGATACATACATAGCTAATTCGCTAGCTAGACGAACATGTGCAGAAGCAGCAGTAGCAAGAGTGGCACCGTTTACACACTCAGCTGCTTAGCTTTTGTACATCCAGATGATTTAAAAGATGACACATCAGAGCCAAAACTCCCCTGTCTGTCCGGTTTCCAAGTCAAACTATAAAAATGTTTAGCAATTTTATGCACAGCATTGTGAAACATACTGACAAGCTCTGACTGTCTAAACAAGAGTAGCATCTTGATTGTTGTCATGGGCTGTGTCTCAAATCAAAAACCCTGACCTTGCACTCAAAAGTATTTGCCAATCTAGAAATTCCAGAAGACTGGAATGCAAAACAGACCTTTCAGTAGGTGACGAGAGGTTTATAAAATTGAAACACTAACTCATTTTCCTATTACAGTTAGTGTTAGTATTCAATAAAGATCTAGAATAGTACAAAAAGTATGTGATTTGAGACAATGCTAGTTTGTTTAGCAGAGGTAGATGGATGGATCTATTTTTATTGACAAAAACAACCTTGTCACCACTACACAATGGACCTATAGCACCTCAAAAACTTAAGAATAGGAATGCTGCCCCATACCATGGCTGCCCAATATGAAAACCTGGCTAATGTCATAACTTCTGCACGTTAATAATTACTAATTACTACATAATTACTCCTATTTATGATGAAGTCTCGAGATCAAGATCATAGCCAAACATTCAACTTAAATAGAAACAATAAGCCCAATAAACATACAGTGGATATAGAAAGCCTACACACCCCCTGTTAAAATGGCAAGTTTTTGTGATTTAAAAAAAATGAAACCAAAAATCAATCATGTCAGAACTTTTCACCCTTAATGTGAAATTACAATGTAAAATATTTAAGTGAAAAACTACCAGAAACATTTTAGGTAAAAATAGGAAAAACAAAATTACAATAACCCAGATGCAAAAGTGTGCACACTCTTATAATTGGGCATGTGACTGTGTTCAGAATGAACCAATCACATTCAATCTCATGTTTGAAAGTAATTATCATACAGCTGTCAGTGAAATTATTCTGAATATTTCTCCAGGATTTTCTTGACGTCTTCTTGGTTTCATCCAACTGCTGAAGCTATGGTCGACAAAGAGCTTATAAAAGCATGCGTGATGCCTCACTTGTTAAAAGATACCAATCGGTAGAGGGGTATAAAAGAATTTCCAAAACATTAGATGTGCCATGAAACACCGTCAACAAGTGGATCACCACAGTGACATTACCAAGAACAGGACGTCCCTCCACAATTTACAAAAGGACCAGACAAGATTTACCAGGGAGGCTGCCGGAAGACCTACAGCAACATTAAAGGAGCTGCAGGTATATCTGACAAGTACTGTTTACTCTCTGCATGTGACAATCTCTCATTCTTCACATGTCTGGGCTATGGGTTAGGGTGCCTAGAAAAAAGCCCTTTCCCACAAAATAAACATCCAAGCCCCACTAAATCACCCCAAACCATGTGGCAAAATGTGTAATAGTCTGATGAGACCAATTCCAAAAGGTATGTTTGGCACCAAAAATTGCACATCAAGAGAAACATGGTGGTGGCAGCATCATGCTTTAGGGCTGCTTTTCTTCAGCCAGAACTGGGGCTTTTACCAAGGTGGAGGGAATCATGAAAAGCTATAAATACCAGTCGATTTTAGTCCAGAACATTCAGGTGTCTGCTAGGAAGCTGAAGATGAAAAGAAATTTCACCTTTTAGTATGACAGTGAACCAAAGCATATATCCAAATCAACAAAGGAATGGCTTAACCAAAAGATCAGTGTTTTTGAATGACCTAGTCAGAGCCCAGACCTGAATCCAAATAAAAATCTGTGGGGTGATCTGAAGCGGCCTGTGCACAGGAGATGCCCTTACAGTTTGACAGATATAGAATGTTTTTGCTAGAAAGTGTTGGGAAATACTGCCAAGTCAAGATGTGCCATGCCGACAGACTCTTACCCAAAATGACTGAGTAGTGTAATAAAATCAAAAGGTGCTTCAACAAAGTATTAGTTTAGGGGTGTGCACACTTATGCAACTAGCTTATTATAAGTTTATGGCTGTTTATCCAGAGATATTTAAATAATTAGCTGCAGGCTGTTATGTGACCCAGCTACAATACAGTCTCATTTGGTCTCTAGCTATAGCTTTAGGTGGGTCAACAGCCTATACAGCAATGTGTACTCTCTTGTCTGTTACAGCTCAAACCTTCACTGAGCATAGGAGTGAAAATCTCATTTGGATTAACAAGCTTTATTTGGCAAAAGAATGCTCCAAGGCTCAAGGACTGAATGCTGTTTGTCTTTTACATACTGTTGTAAATTTGAAAGCCTGGACTGCACAATAAATTGAAAAAGCAGCTCCATTTTTTAGCAGGATTTGCATTTTGCTTGGTACTGGGTTTCCATTTGTTGTGGAATGTGCTTGAAATGTTAAGAGACACTCAATGCATAAAGCATTTTTTCCCCCAGTTCACACATGCCACATTCAGCAAAGCTATGGGAACATCCTAAAACAATATTTAGGAGACATGACTGTAGCTGTTCTGTCAATAGCTAGTGTCAAGACAGAGGAGCACAATTATGTATTTTGAAAACCCAGCAATTTAAAAAGCTGTGTTTATAATTCATGGTGATGGCACAGTGAGTTCTAACATCAACTCAACTTTTTTGGAATACAGGATGGTAAAGAAACTTATTTTTCTATCATTTTGAACAAAAAGCAACACCAGTAAAAGATGAAACTGGTCTAGAGTAAAAATTGTTCCCGTTTTTCTCTCCGACTTACCAGATCTGCCAATACGATGAAGATACGTCTCCCCAAGTTTGGGAAAATCAAAGTTGATCACCACATTCACAGCCTGAATGTCAATCCCTCTCGTAAACAAATCTGAATAAAAAGGAAAAAAAAAAAAAAAAAAAGTTTAATATGATCAAGATAATATGTAAACATGTTTCGTCCAAAGCAAAAGACAGCAAAAATTCAAGTATATACCTGTGCAGACAAGATTTCGGCACAAACCATTTCTGAAATCATGGAACACACGGTTCCTGTGTTCCTGTAGGGAAAAGCAGAGTAGAAAAATTTGAGCTGGGTATCAAATGAGAAAGCTAATACATGAAGACATTTCTGCAGCAAAATAAAACTTCGCCAAAAAAAAACACAGCCTTCAACCTTCAACCTTTTATTTATTTATTTAAATTATTATTTAAATTTAGTATTTATTATTTATTTTTACATCTTTTACAAATCACACATGGGCATCTTGAAGGGGACAGAAAAAAAATTAGACATTTAGTTTTCTGAACTAACCAGAACATGGGAATTGGTAAGTACACTGGAGCTTTCGCTTGCTAGCTAATGAATTCATAATTTGTCCACAGTTAACACTGGTAGAGTGGGATGGGCTAATTTGCACTGAAAATGCACACAAGTGTCAAGATGCAAATAAGTGTGGGGTTTATGGGTAAACCCAGCCATTATAAGATCACCAGCTGCACATTTAGTTTCTGCACTGGTACCAGAAATCAGCACCAAGAGGTATTGAGCATTTCTACTGAAAACATCCCATATTCTAATCCATGACTGCATATCAGCAACAGACAAAGGCAGATATGCCTACCTGTCTCATCTTGGCATGAATGTAGAAACAGGAATAACCCAGCTGGGAGATTTTCTTGGCCAGGAGTTCCACTCGTTGGGACGAGTTGCAGAAGATTATAGACTGATTGATCTGGAGCTAAATAAAGGGGGGGGGGGGGGGGGATTAAAAAGGTCTCCTACAGAAATTTAAATGAATTAATTTGCATGTCTTAAGAGGGCAACTTACCCTAGAGAAAAGAGTATTAAGGCAATGGACTTTCTGCCTTTCAGTCACGTATGCGTAATATTGGGTCACACCCTTCAGGGTCAGCTCCTCCATAAGGTTTATCTCATAAGGCTTCTGCAGATGGGCATTCTGCACAGGACAAAAATCAAAGGCACAGCCAAATCAACAGTCAGCAAGAGGACAGACAGTAATTATTATAGTTATAAGCACATAAACACAACAGTGGCTGTTTCTAGCCACAAGGATACACAGCGTCCATTCTGGGAAGGGCCAAATTCAAACAACAGGAATGCACAACAATTTTATACAATTCAAGTTTCATGTACAATTATGTAAAACCACCTCCGTAACAATCTTATGGTAACATGACAGACATGGCTCCAAGCTAACCGTCATTACATCGTTATATCAAAATGACAAACAAGCCAGGTATCACAAATACAATGACAATCTTGTACAACTTTTCATGCTCTAACAAATATTACAAACATCTAGAGCTAAGATTAGGTTAAAAACAAGATGCACAGTGATGAACAGAAAACTCCTCTGGCAAGCCATTAGTAAACCTTTAAACACTCTCATATAATGTGGAACCTGTGAAAAATTATTTCTTGCTCTCATTCAGAGAATTCTTACATCCCATTAGATCCCTTAAAGCTTAAAATTCCTAGTTCAAGCGCTGAATTCAGCACAAGTAAGGTGTTTGCTTTTCATATCCATCACCGTTCTGATTATATTTACCTTAATTGAACAGTTACTCTGTGTATTGGCAAAATGTAAATGTAGCATTACAGACAGGATAATTACATTTAACCATTTACTTCAGACTTACCATGAACTTTTGTACACTTAGTGGGAAAGTTGCAGAATACAGCAGAATTTGCCTTTGCTTGGGCAAGAAGCTCAGAATTTCCTCCATCATCTGCACGAAGTCCTGAGACAGGAGCTTGTCTGCCTACACACCCAAACACAAGACAATAAGATGTATATGGACATTAACAGGGCAATTACTGGAGTCAGTAGCTGAATCTCAAAAGCACTATATTGGGTATGTATCCCTTTTTATTGCAGCATAATCCACAACGGGCTCTTTATCTGGAACACTGTAAACATTGTATGTAAACAAGGCTTTTTGGTCAGGTGCTGATATGTTGCTGCAAATAATATTTGCAAGAGTGCAAATAATAATTTTATAGGAATAAACTTTTAAAGGATACAAACCCTGACTACACATAATCCAGAAGCACTAACTCCCATAACATTTTCTAGTTTTTGGTTGACCATTTTTGAAAACTTTGGGCAGAAAAAAAACAAACAAACAGTCACTCCAGGCTCACGAGGAATTCACAATCTGAATATGGAGATGTTACAGAACTCATACGCTTAATTATACAAGCAGTTATTCAAACATACGCAAACCGCCTATATAAATGTACACTTAGCTTGTAAGCTCAATTTTCAGCCCTCCAGTCAAACCGGTCACATAACTAACAGGAAAACTAATATTAAACTGTAAACATAAATAGCAACAAAGCACTGGTGCCGATACTGCAGTCTTTCAGAACTCCCCACTGAACATATTGCATTAGCAAACTCTTTAAAGCATGTAATTGGTTACATTAGGTAAATTTCCAACTCCAAAAAAAAAAAAAAAAAAAAAAGCTGACACACATTAGACACTTTGTGTAATGGTCTGATGAGGAAGGGTGCAGCAGGAAGGGTGCGTTGTTTTGCGTTTATGCCCCTCTGTCCACAAGCCTGCAAATAACGCAGCTAAATAATCCACCTTTAGCCTGAGACTGTCACTTCCATTCTTTTTTTGGGTTGTGAAATAAGCAACACAGTCAGCTCTCTGCTGCTCTGCCCTTTTCTTTAATTGCTTAACAATGTTGTGTAACAGGCACAACTACACTGATAGTCATGATGTTGAAGTACACCACAAGTGCTCTTACCATTTCTCCTTTTGCCCAATATCTTTAAAAATAACACATTTTTGTGTGTCAAGTTGCCCATCTTTAGCAAAGATCCCATGAGAATCACTGCAGTAAAAAAAATTTGAACAGAGTTCTGGGACTATCCTAATGAAAACTACAGTTACAAACCAAGTTCCTAGTTTGTGTCTAACACACTGCAAGGGACATGAACATTAAAAGAGGTGAATGTGCACGGTGCACAGTGCAAGTTCAGACAAAAACAAACAAAAAAGTTCCTGTTAACATTACTTTTCTCTAATACTCACTTCGTCCAACACGATCATCTGCACCTGGCCAACTTTGGCTACTCCTTTTTTGATGAGATCCAACACTCTTCCAGGAGTGGCGATAACAACGTGCACTACAGAGGAAAAAAAATCACCAGGTTAGATGCAGGACACTTACTGAAAGTCAGGAGCTTAACAAATGAAGCCCGAAAGAGCCCGTATATTTAAAGGACACACCGGTCTCATCAAGCCGCATAATATCATCACGGAGGTTGGTTCCACCTGTGGTTGCCATGACCTTAACCCCACCCATGTGTTTGCTGACCTGGATGCAGATCTGGCTCACCTGCAGAGCCAGTTCTCTGGTGGGGACAATGACCAGTGCTGAAGAGAGGGGAGGGGGGAAAGGTCCTCGTTAAAAATGCATCAAACAGCCAGTTAAACAAGCAGGTATAGAGGCGAGATGATTGTAAGCAGGTTCTTTTACCTTGTATGCAGTCTTTCTTCAGATCAATACGTTCAAGTAAGGGAATGAGGTAGGCACCACTCTTTCCTGTGCCATTCTTGGCTCTAGCCAGAATGTCCCTGCCAGACAAAGCAATGGGAATGCTCTCCTCCTACAGGGAACAGACAAATCAGTCACATTCCTTTGAGATTATTTTGTAGTCCGATATGAACCTTAACAGCCCGTGTTGTCTGACTTCAGAGCAGTGCAAAAAAAAAAATCTCTCCCTGATGCATCTTATTTTCCCTTGTCCATGCTTGCAACACAGATAAAAGCTATGGGTTTAAATTAAGAAAATTAAACACCATTATTTTCATTGTAGTAAATGTTTGGTCAAAGAGGAAAAGGTTAAATTAAGCTACTGAATGCATTATAACTGTAAACTACCTACTGAGCGTAATAAAATAGCAGATTTCATTGTAGTCTTTTTAAACTCCTAATCTAAAGAGTATGTACTCACCTGGATAGGTGATGGTTTTTCCCAGCCCATTTCAAAGATGCCCATTAACAACTCCCGCTTCAGGCAGTAATCTTCAAATTCATTCCCTTTGGTAGCAGTTACATCCTGCATGTTCATAAAGACAACACGATAAGCAAATGTCTGTATAACCCTACCCTTAATCACTATTTTTTTTTTTTTAATGAGATTACTTACAGAAGTTTTCATGCGCATGTCCTTTGGGGGAAGCTTTAAATTCTTTTTCCAGTCATCCCCAGGTCTGACAAAGCACAAATCATGTTTTATTAAGGCACTGAGAAGTGTGCAATGAAAAACACCTATAACTACAAGAATCCCCAAATCATACAGAATAATCAACTCCACATTGCCCAAAATTGCACCTGGTGCTCCTGAAATCAGTACTTACTTGATGACCGTGTTTGCTGTGGGCACAGGCAGGGAGTTGCCATTGTTGACTGTGCTGGAAGCTTTAATCTGGGCGGGCTGTGTTGTCTGAGGTCCCCCGCCGCCACCACCACCACCAGGTCCCCCTGTCGGCTTCGCAGAGCCTCTCTTCTGGCCATTTTGGTTCGTCAAGCCCAGAATAACTGGGTTCTCTGTTCTGGCTGTACTCATGTCTGTTTATATCTTTCTTCCAAAAAAAAAAAAGTGACTGAAGAAACTGGGACGTATACGCTTTCGCTGAATTTAAGATGTCCTTACCACAGTCCAAACCAAAGTTCAAGCAGTTATATTTCACAACTTGTTCCTCAAGAATATATGTCTTTTGTAAAACATCTCAATGCAAAAAATCACCCAAGTAATTATCCACAAATTCTGAAAGTAGGAAATTAACTGAAAGTCTCTTGAGAAATATCCCAGTTTCTCAAAATTATAGTCTCACAAACCAGAGAGAGGCTAAGCAGCCAGACATCTAGTTATTTTATTTCTTTGCATCCACTCTTCTTTCTCTCAATTTTCATAATCGATGACTCAAAGTTTTCAACCTAGAGAAAAAGAAAGATCGTGTTCATGGTGTTTCAGAGAGCAAACAAACTGTGTTCACAAAGATCAATTAATCTATACAGCAGTTGTTTCTTGATGGCATATTGTACATGGGGCATGTTCGCTTTTATATCCGCTCAAATAAATGCAAAAAGAATAGTTGTGAGAATTATTAGGCATACCTAAAATAAATACCAACAACCAATAAAATGTTGAAAGGACAGGCAATTTTACTAGCTTAAGGATTTGTACCTGGCTACAGCATTGAGTACTTCACATCTAGGGTCCCATTCCAAGTGTCCAAATTTTATTTACATTTACCTCATTGGCTGACACTTTTATCCAAAGTGACTTACAACTGAGCACTTTCGGGTTAAACAGCCTTGCCCAAGGGTCTAACAGTGGTGCTGGGATTTGAACTCATGACCTTCAGCTCAGTCACCCAATGCCTTAACCACTTATACTTCAATTACCTGAAGATCGTCTTTAATTGGGTTATCAACTACACTGAAATTAAGAATTGCAATTCCCACAAAAAATTGCTGTAATAAGTCAACAAAATCAACCACTTCAAATATGAAAATTATTAATATGGATCTGCATCCTTAACCAGTAATTTACCAACACTAAAAGCACATTATAATGTAAAAGCCGACAGGTCTCCATTTTCTGTAGAATGTACATCTTACTTTGGGTGCAACACTGCTTCTGGTTTTTTGCACCATGTAGTGCTACATGCAGAACTGTTTTCAATCAGCCTGGTTATAACCAAAATATTACTGGGCTTCATTAGGCTAGATTATTTGATCACAAAAACAGATTGAAAATGTGGGGAAAAAGGTTAACGTAAACTTAAACACGTTACATACAAGCATGTATGACATTAAACTAAACATTGAGTTTAAAAAAAAAATAACTAAAATGAAGGAAAACATTATTAAACAATGGTTACACCAGCCGTGCTCATTCTCTTTGCTCCTCAATGATGGTTTTTTTTTTTTTTTTGCTCAGAGTCATGAGAAAGAAATCAAACAGCTGTCAAATAAGCAGACCAAGGCTTCACAGTCAGGTCAGGATTTAGGCTAGCTAGCAAAGGAATAACTGTATGTGAAGTGTCTACACAGCGAGATAACATCAGAATCTATAACAAATATACCAAGTAACAGCAAACATCAGTCTTGGCCAATGAGAGTATAACAATCACTAGCCATGTTGTTCAGGCTACATGAAATCTGAAAAAGCTGGACACCAGGTGGACTTGTGCTGTGTTTGACTGGAGGTCGTAACTTCCACACTCCAACCAGGAAAAACCAAAGAAAATGCATCCTCATCTCGAAATTCCTACTCGGGACCTCGGGCTAGTCTTCTCTCCGAGTTCAGGGAGTGACGTCAAATCAACATGGCTGCGCTCAGCCTCAGAAGCAACCCGAGTAGCACATTTACATCAGTTATACTGTATATCCAAGTATTTGTTTTAAATCACTCAACACGTGGACATTAGCTCTATAACAATGACTACATAGTTCACTGTTCTGAGAAGGAGAATATACACCCTTCACCAGAATTAGCTAGCTAGCCTGTTGCCAACAAAAGACGAACATGGAGGCGTCCGTGTCCCCCCCCCGTTTCGTACCTCGAACGCATGGAGGTCGGAAATGACGTCATTCCGAGCTCCAGCTTCCCACTTATTTATGAGGTTAGTCGAATGCAGCAGTATTGCGATAACGTTAACCAGCAGCTAGACAACACAGCAGGCCATTTGGTTAAAGGCTAGTGACGCTAGCAGGCAGGAGGCTATCTGCTCGCTAACTGCTCGGCACCACACCGGCTAGTGTTACCTGGCGTAAATATTATGACGTTTTCTTAAACGCGTTTGATTATTTCCAAAAAGGAAGCCTTCTGCTTTAGCATTTTTATTCAACAATTCACAAAGCATATGATCTCTTTTGTACGATCACTCGATAACCGTGTCGGATACACAGCAAGTTTATTTTAAATACGAAATGGCTAAACTAGCTAGATAATTCCCTAGCTAACGACTGATCCACTACTGAACAATAACGGACCCTCAGCAGGTCTAGCTTTGTACATAACCACACACCCAATAGAGAAACCAATACTGTTCCACGGAATGGTTCGGCTTTTACATTATTTTTAAGTTATCTGTTTAACCTGATGTTTAAATTGTTTAATTTGACCAAGCCGAATGTATCTACATTAGGTAGTGAAGCTATTGTCAAAATAAACCGGTCGCTTGTTTGTTAGCAGCTAGCTAACACTGTGCTGCCTGATAACCAGCTAACGCTAGCTGTCTCTGCGGGCGTGTACTGGCCCTCTTAACTAAACAACAAATATAAGATTTCCAAAGTTTTACAAACCAACCCGAAGGACTGTTTAGCGTTTCCATCGCTAACCATCCGAGTTTAGAAAACGAGATAATCAACTGTGGTTTATTCAAACGCCCTGAGGACCGGTTTGCTACCGAGTTCAGTTAACCAAGAAGACCCCAAAACCAGACAGCAACAACAACCTCCACCGGAGGCCGGAGCAGAAAACAGTGGAACAAAAAAAACCCCTCAAATACCTTCGACTCTGCTCTTAACAAAGGACAGCCATGTTCTCCAATTACGTTAACTTCAGTCTACTCACCAAATAGAGCTGAAATTCCACACCACTCGCTATTTATTGTTTCCGAAGTGTTAAGAGTTAGGCCTGTGTGATATTTTGGGGCTCTACAGCGAACGGCCAAGATGGCTTCCAGTCATCTTTAAACCCTCCCCCCGCCGGTCACGTGACTCGCAAGCCCAGCAGCGTAATCAATTATTTTTTTTTTTCGATACAAGGTGAGAGCTTGGCTGCTCGCGGTGCAAGGCTAACCCTAGCGGTAGAGCCGTTAAAATCCGCATGTTGCCAGAAAACATTTTTCCACACAGACATGTTCATTTTTTTCTGACGAGACACCATTATGGAGTGAAATGTATTTCTTTAAAAATACTCTTCTGCGTTCCCCTACAGTCACGGCTTTATTCGTCACGTGACACCGAGCGGCACTCAGAGAAGCTGAGCCCAGTGTTCCTTCATCCCTCTGGAGCCTGCGGTCCACCCACATAAACATGTTGTTTCACGGCTTCCCAATATATTTACGTCTCTAAACTGCCATTATGAATCTTCTGCGACCCCAAACCTGCCTCTCTCATATTCCACCTGGAGGTTTAAAAAAAGCCAATACTCTAGCTGGAACATCAGAGCCGAAACATCTCCATCTGTCTGGTTTCCAAGTGGAATTGTACAATGTTTAGTGATTAAACCGACTGACTGGCTGTGATTCACTTCAAAACCTTCTGCCGTGTCATGGGCTGCGTCTCATATCAAAACCTCTGGCCTTAAATGCAAAAGGATTTACTGAGCTAGAAAAATCAGAAGACTGGTACGCAAGACAGACCTTTCAGTAGCTTGTAGAAGGAAAACCGGTCTGTTTTAGTATTTAATAATGGTCTAGAATAGCACATAAGTATGCGGTTTGAGACACAGCGCTCTCTGAATTCCTATTCTGCAGGTCAGGATATAAGGCAGAATTCAATAAGACTCCCAGTAATATGTAACATTACAATATCCATTTTCATAGTTAGAGTGATATTTCTAATACTGTTGTTGTTGTTCCTCTTAGGGCTGCTCCCATTAGGGGTCGCCACAGCGGATCATTGGTCCGCGTATTTGATTTGGCACAGTTTTTATGCCGGATGCCCTTCCTGACACAACCCTCCCCAGATTTGTCCAGGCTTGGGACCGGGACTGAGAGCGCACTGTTGCATGCAACCCCTGGCCAGGGAACCAACCAACCATTCCTGGCCAGGGAACCAACCAACCATTCCTGGCCAGGGGTTGCATGCAACAGTGTGCTCTCAGTCCCAGTCCCAAGAATCGAACCCGGGCCACAGAGGTGAGAGCGCTGTCGCCTAACCACTAGTCCTCAAGGGAACAGTGATATTTCTAATACTAATTTATTTTAAAAAATGAATGAAACAAAAGATGAGATTGTGAGTCTCTCTCTCTCTCTCTCTGTCTCTCTCTCTCTCTCTTGTTTGGGTAAGATGACGGTTCTGTATGGCAGCATTTCAACTACACCTCATTTCAGGGAGGTAGCTCTACCACCCCCACAACCCCATCTCACCCCCTATATAGGAGTTTATATACACCGATCAGCCATAACATTAAAACCACTAACAGGTGAAGTGAATAACATTGATTATCTCATTACAGTGGCACCTGCCAGGAGGTGGGATATAATAGGCAGCAAGTGAACAGTCAGTTTTCAATGTTGATGTGTTGGAAGCAGGAAAAATGGACAAGCGTAATGATCTGAGTGACTTTGACAAGCACCAAATTGTGATGGCTGGATGACTGGGTCAGTGCGTCTCCAAAACCGCAGGTCTTGTGGGGTGTTCCCGGTATGCAGTGGTTAGTACCTACCAAAAGTGGTCCAAGGAAGGACAACTGGTGAACCTGCGACAGGGTCATGAGCGCCCAAGGCCCACTGATGCGCGAAAGGAGCGAAGGCTAGCCCGTCTGGTCTGATCCCACACAAACTGCTGAAAAAGTTAATGCTGGCTATGATAGAAAGGTGTCAGAACACACAGTGCTGGGAAGAACGCAAGCTGGCGGAGGCAGTGTGATGCTCTGGGCAATGTTCTACTGGGAAACTTTGGGTCCTGCCATTCATTTAGATGTTACTTTGACACGTACCACCTACCTAAACATTGTTAGAGTATTCCCTAATGACAGTGGCCTCTTTCAGCACGATAATGCGCCCTGACACACTGCAAAAATGTTCAGGAATGGTTTGAGGAATATGACAAAGAGTTCAAAGTGTTGACTTGGCCTCCAAATTCCCCAGATCTCAATCCGATCGAGCATCTGTGGGATGTGCTGGACAAACAAATCTGATCCATGGAGGCCCCACCTCACAACTTACAGGACTTAAAGGATCTGCTGCTAACATCTTGGTGCCAGATTCCACAGCACTATATATACACTATATGGCCAAAAGTTTGTGGACACCTGACCATCACTCCCATATCTGGGTCTTCTCCAAATTGTTGCCACAAAGTTGGAAGCACACAATTACATAGAATGTCTCTGTATGCTGTAGCATTACAATTTTACCTTCACTGGAACTAAGACGCCCAAACATGTTCTAGCATGACAATGCCCCTGTGCACAAACCGAGCTCCATGAAGACATGCTTTGCCAAGGTTGGTGTGGAGGAACACAGAGCCCTTAACTCAACCCCACTGAACACCTTTGGGATGAATTGGAATGCCGACTGCGCCCCAAGCCTTCACACCTGACATCAGTGCCTGATCTCACTAATGCTCTTGTGGCTGAATGGGCAAATCCCCACAGCCATGCTCCAAAATCTAGTGGAAAGCCTTCCTAGGAGAGTGGTGGTCAGGTATGAATGTGGTGGTCAGGTGTCTGCAAACCTTTGCCCATATAGTGTGTGTGTGTGTATATATATATATGTATATATATATATATATATATATATATATATATATATATATATATAATGTATGTATGTGTATGTCTGTTTTTATTTTTATTTCTACATAGTTTGTGTTATCTTGGCATTCAATGTGGACAGCAAAGAAAGAATTTCATTGTACAGGGAAACTTGGTTTCCTCACTGTGCATATGACATGTATGTATATATATATATATATATATATATATATATATATATATATATATATATATACATATATATATATATAATATACAGTACTGTGCAAAAGTCCTGGCACCCTGTTTTTTTTTTAGTACAAACTTTGTTATAGATTTTTATTTTATGACTTCTGCATTATAAAGTCAGCATAAAAACATTTTATATTTCTAAACATTAGTTTTCCAGCACAAAATTAAATGTTACAGAAAAATGTTTGTATGTCAGTAAAGAAAGCAGCATATTACATGAGACCACTTTTCAAACAAAAAAACATAATGAAGGCTGCTGGGTTTTGCTGCAAAAATAAGAAGCAAGTGTGACAGTCAAAGTCTCCAGAAGAACTGTGGCTGGTTCTGCAAGATGCTCAGTAAAACTTACAGCTCATTTCCTTATAAAACTGCACAAATTACACCTGAGACTACTCTTTTTTTTTTTTTTTTTTTTTTTTAAAAGCAGTGGCGTTACACCAAATATTGACTTTGTTTCATTTATTACTGTTTACTGCTCTTTATAGTATTTTTTAAAATGTAGATTTAAACATTTAATTTCATTATTTTTGAAGGCATCCTTGCTCCACAGCATTTGTTTGCGTGTGGAAATTGATTACATCTAATTCAGGTTATTTGCTATAAAAAAATTTAAAAAAATAATTTTGGAGCACATGGAGTATTTGAAACTTGATCAATCTGGCAACCCTGCCATTAACTATCATATTGTTTCCACTGAAAATGTTCATCTCCAAGTCTATGCAGTATCACTTAACGTGTTAGTGAAACAAAATCTTCATCTTGACAATCTGCTAAATCCATTAACTTGCTAGCCATCTCTTGCATGCTGCTGTAAGCTGCACTGCTGTCCTCCACATTGCTCAGCTCAGCATTGAGAGTAGAACTGAGTGGGTGTGGTCTAAGTCTTAGCCACGTCCACAGCTACTTAGTATATTGGGGAAGTTGAAAATGAGAAGTAAATGATCAGCAGTTGGCGCCAGTGATCATTTGGATTTCCCTTTTCATTTTGGCACATATAACAGCTCGTCCATTCTGGAAAAGGAGTCACATACTAAAAGCTCTTTGCAATTGATTTGGATTTTATTTATCCATTTTAGATTTTAATTTGCATTTTGTCAGGTATGTAGCTTAATGTTATGAAAAAGAAAAGATGAAGTATGCATTGCATTTTCATTATAATTCTGGCACTCATTTTGCAGTTTCTCAAGAAAATCAAAAGCCAGAGTGTAGTTTGGCTTTTCCTTTTCCTGTTGGCATTTTAATTTGAATTATGACCATGAAATACCTATATAAGATAAGATAAGATAAGATAAGATTAGATAAGATAAACTTTATTGATCCCACAGTGGGGAAATTCACTTATCACAGCAGCTCACAGACAGTTAAAGTGCAGGAAGAAAGAAAAGGAAGGGAGAAAGAAAAGTTAAAACTATAACTATATATACACCTTAGGAATAATGAAAGAAATAAAATTATATAAAATTTATAAAATATTGCACATTTGAACATCACAGTAATGCGGTGTTGTAAGAAATAAAGTTATATAAAATTATAAAATATTTCACATCTGAACATCACTGTAATGCGGTGTTGTAAAGTCTGACAGCCACTGGTATGAATGACCTGCGGTAGCGCTCCTTCCTACACTGGGGGTGTAGCAGTCTGCTGCTGAAAGAGCTGCACAGGGTCTCCACAGTCCCATACAGGGGGTGAGAGGTTTTGTTCATAATAGATGTCAGCTTGGCTAACATCCTCCTCTCACCCACCTCCTCCACAGAGTCCAGTGGGCAGCCCAGGACAGAGCTGGCTCTCCTAACCAGCTTGTTCAGTCTCTTCCTGTCCCGCTCTGCACTGCCTCCCACCCAGCAGACTACAGCGTACAGAATTGCGGAGGCCACCACAGTATCATAAAATGTCCTTAATAATGTCCTGCACACTCCAAAGGACCCTAGTCTCCTCAGCAGGTGGAGGCGACTCTGGCCCTTCTTGTACAAAGCATCAGTGTTATCCAGCCAGTCCAGTCTATTGTTTAGGTGGACACCTAGGTACTTGAACCTATCCACCAACTCAATGTCCAAGCCCTGGATGGTCACTGGTATGTGGTGCGGTGTTCTCCTTCTCCGGAAGTCAAACACCATCTCCTTCGTCTTACTGGTGTTCAAGTGCAAGTGGTTACACTCACACCAGTCAACAAAGTCCTTGATGACGTCCCTGTATTCCTGTTCATTCCCATCAGATACACATCCAACAATGGCTGTATCATCAGAGAACTTTTGGAGGTGGCAGGTGTTGGTGTTATAACTGAAGTTCGAGGTGTACAGTGTGAAAAGGAATGGGCAGAGCCCCGGTGCCTGGGGAGCCCCGGTGTTGCAGACTACCACTTCAGACACACAGTCACGCAACCTTACATACTGTGGTCTGTTGGCGAGGTAGTCGATTGTCCATGCAGTCAGGTGATCATCCACCCCTGACCGCTCCAGCTTCCCATGCAGCAGTGCTGGCTGTATCTTGTTGAAAGCACTGGAGAAGTCAAAGAATATGACTCTCACAGTGCTCCCGGTGGTCTCCAGGTGAGTCAGTGCCCAGTGCAGCAGGTAGATCACTGCATCGTCCACACCGATGCCAGGCCGATATGCAAACTGCAGTGGGTCGAGCACTGTGCTCACTAAGGAACGGAGGTGACAGAGGATGATCCTCTCCATGGTCTTCATCAGGTGGGAGGTTAAGGCAACAGGCCTGAAATGGTTCAGCTCCCTGGGGTATGCAGTCTTTGGTACTGGAACCACACAGGAAGTTTTCCACAGGATAGGGACCTTCACCAGGCTGAGGCTCAGATTAAACATGTACCTGACCACCCCACATAGCTGGTCCGCACAGTCCCTGAGCAGTCTGGGGCTGATTCCATCCGGCCCTGCAGCCTTCCTTGCCTTTATCTTCCTTAGTTCACACCTCACCTGATTCGTTGTTAAGGAGAGGGGGGTGAGGGAGGACTGAGATGAGTGAACGGGGTGAAAGGTTGTGAAAGACTAGGGGGGGCAGTGAGGGGAAGTGTAGTGAGGTGTAAGTGAGGTGGAGGTGAGGACAGTCTGGAGAGGGGGGTGGTTGCTGGTCTGGAGTAGGGTGGCGAGGGAGAACGCTGGGAGGGAGAGGAAGTGGGAAAAGAGTCAAATCTGTTAAAAAACAGATTCAACTCATTTGCCCAGAGCTGATCACCATTTACTGATCTTCTCCTGCCACACTGACCATGCCCTGAGATGTTTTTCAGTCCTCTCCACACATCACGGACGTTGTTTTGTGTTAACCGCTCCTCCAGTTTCCTCCTGTAGCTGTCCTTGCACCGTCTCATCCTGTATTTGAGTTCCTTCTGAACTCTCTTAAGCTCCTCTTTGTCCCCTGAAGTAAAAGCCCTTTTCTTCTCATTTAGCAGGTCTTTGAGCTCAGGGGTCACTCAGGGTTTGTTATTGGAGAAACACCGTACCCTCCTGGATGGTACAGTATTCTCCACATAGAAATTTATGTAATCTGTAATGCAGTGGGTGAGACCATCAATGTCCTCGCCATGAGAGCTGCAGAGTGTCTCCCAGTCTGTAGTATCGAAACAGTCTCTCAGTCTCTCACTGGCCTCCTCGGACCAGATCTGCACAGACTTTTTCTGTGGTTTCTATATGTTGAAGAAAATGAAATGTTTTTTTTTTTTTTGACACTAATGTTTCATGCTTACATGGAAAATTAAAATGCAAATGGCATTATTTCACTTCATTTTTCATTTTGGCACCATCATTGCACACACATGGGAAAAGAAATGGCAAATGGGGGTTTGCATTCTTATTTTTGTATCTTAATGTTTTAATTTTATTTTTGGCACAAAATACTTCCCATAGAAACTCAGCATGAACCCAGTCAAGCATTATGGGCTTGAAGCACTTAACAAATAAATCAGTAAAGAATGCAGCTCCTGATCTCCTTTAATAGTGTGTGTGTGTGTGTGTGTGGAATAATTTGCCTCTAATATCATTTACATTTACTGCATTTAATAAATGCCCCTATCTAGAGTGATTTACAATTTCTTATTATTATTATGTTGTAGTAGTAGTATGTAGCAGAGATCGGCACTCGAGTTTGCGACTTGAGTCCGAGTCACACTTAAGTCGCATAAAAATAGATTTTGGACTTGACCTGCATCTCATCCTTTGTGATTTCTGACTTGACTTGGACTCGTCAATAGTAACTTGTGAGCAAGAAATCTTTCTGTGATTAACTGGGCACGGTGTGTGTGAGACAGTTGTAGAAAAAGAATTAATATTTGCGTGTGTGTAGTTGCTTTATTTTATTTATTTATTTTGGGCTACAGCCTCGCCCATAGCCTCAGCTGAAAGTGAGGAAGAGCTAGAAAACCCCAACATGTAGGAGGGAATTAGGAGCTCACGACAAAGCTGTTGTGGAATCCATTCAGAGCAACTTCAGAAAACAGCACCTTCATTGTTTTGCACATACTTTACTGCTAGTGGTTTGTGATTGGCTAAAAGAAACCCTCATACTGAACAAACCACTGGCAAAAGTCAGCAAATTTTGTAGTTTTCTTCACTACTCCTGTGGGCTGAAGGAAGTGTTCATCAGTCAGGTGGAATTCAACATTATAGCTTGTCCAAACAGTTACTGATTTGGATAACCAAAGACTTAATGTCCTTCTTGAGTTTCAAGGACGTAAAGAGATAAGCCCAGGGAATTCAGCCAGCTGAAAGAGCTTGTGGATGTATTGGAGCCATTTTGTTCAAGCCACTGACCTCACACAAGGGGAGAAATTCATGACTCTCAGTGCAGCTCTTCCCTGTGTTCCCTTACTCTTTAACAGTATAACTGATGCGCAGTTTCCAGGGGTTATTTGTAGATGAGAATGCAAGACTGAGGTCAGCATCCTTGGAGAACTGCCTTTCTGAGACACAGTCTATACTCTGACTGCTCTTCTCGACCCATCCTTCTGCCTCTTCTGGCTGGATCGTGATGTCCTGGCTCCAGATGATGTCAAAGATATATTGAAGTACTTGGTAGGTAGAATACTGCACAAATGAATACACACACACACACACACACACAGTGGGGGCCAAAAGTCTGAGGTCTGACCATTAGTGAAAATGCTCCTATTTTGCATTTTTCTCTAATTTAATACTATGTTTTTCATAGTATGAAACTAGTTTTTCACTACAAATCATCAAATCATATAATCAGCATAGCACTTTGAGTGAAAAGTTGAAAAGATTCAACTTTTCACTCAAAGTGCTATGCTGATTATATGATTTGATGATTTGTAGTGAAAAACTAGTTTCATACAATCTTTTGAAAATTTACATGACTTTCAGAATTTCTTAGTATTTGGCACTACTGAAAAGCAAGTAAGCACATTTGTGAAATTGATCATGTCAGTTCCTTTGTACAAAAGGTCAGATTTCCTTGTGTCTTATCCTTTCCATCGAAGCACATGCTCAGATGACACTTCAGTGGATTTGATCTACTCATCAGAAGCTTGTTTAAGTTAACGAATTTGCAGCCATTGCTCACCGATTATATATATAATCCAGGTTTTCAGTAGAATATTTCATACTAAGTAGCATTGTAACAGTAGGAAATGTAGCATCAGAATTAAGAGGGGCTTTCTCAGCGTCAAATCTGAAAGTTTCTAAGGAGGCAGTGTGTGGCAATCACTTTGCCAAAACTGGACCATTTGTATCCAAATCAGGATCAGGCAGAATGAAAGTGACCACAACATCAGAAGACCAGTACATAAAGCTTTGCTCACTGAGAAACAGAACTGCAACTTCTGCACAGATACAGAATGTGCTCAATAAAATGCGAGTGACTCCAGTCAGCAAAACTATAGTCAAAAGAAGGCTACATAGTAGTGGTCTCAAAGGACAAGTTGCAGTCTCTAAACCACTTCTCAGGAAGGTGAACAAGGCAAAACGCTTGCCATTGGACATAGAAACATTGAAGACATACAAACTCTAGATTATATTGTTGCTTGTTATCTTTCCTGTCTACAAGTGATGACGTAGGAGGTCTGGGGGATTATGGGCGGAACACTGGGAGAGGAAGAGCGATTGTATGGGTGAATAAAAAGCGAGACCTCAGTTCTACAAAAAGTGTCAGTTAATTTGTCCATATGCATCTACATGGTGTCAGAAGTGAGCCTGTAGTGACGATGGCACAAGGACTTCGTAAGATTGACCCCCTCGTCTTTGACGAGAATATTGCGGACAACTGGACGAAGTTTAAGCGCGCGTGGCACATATACAGCAACTCCGGTCTTTCAGCAGCAACAAAAAAAGTGCAAGTGTACACGTTTCTGAACCTCGCTGGTCCCGATGCCCAAGATAAATATGACACTTTCACTTTCGAGGAGGGGGAAGATCCGGAGGATTCAGAGGTACTGGTAAAGAAGTTTGAGGAAATTTGCCTGCCTATAAAGAATGTAATTATGGACAGACATGAATTTAATACAAAGAACCAGAAGCCGCATGAAACAATCCAGTCGTACGTTGACACGTTAAAAACACTAGCCAGAAAATGCAAATTTGGCATGCTGCATGACGAACTTATAAGAGATCGATTAATATGTGGCATTCACAATGACAATATCCGCACACAGCTGCTGAAAGAAAAAAATCTAACTTTAAACTCAGCTATCGAAATATGCATGCTACATGAGCAGTCTGAAAAAGGAAACAAAGAAATAAAAAAAGAAGCTGGTACCAAAGAACTAAAGAAGGAAAGCGAAGTTTGTGCCATGCAATATTCTACATGTTCAAACTGTGGTGGCCAGCATTCATCTGACCGCAGCAGCTGTCCAGCCTTCAACAAGCGCTGCAACGCGTGTGGAAAATGGAACCACTTCTCTAAATGGTGCAGATCAAGCAAAACATGCACCTACAACAGACAAGGTCAAGGTCCATCTCAGTCAAGCAGAGCACCCCACACCATACGCAGGGGAGGACAGACACATAGAATAAGTGAACTTGATGCACAGATTGCATATGAACCAGTGGACCTATTTTACTGTGAAAGTGTAGAGGTGCCAGCTGATGGAGGAGAGATATTTACCGTCCTGTCCACTTCCAACACAGGGAAGCAACTTAAGGTGAAGATTGACACTGGAGCTCTGTGCAATGTACTGTCCAGAGGCGTTCTCCAGCACGTCGACCACAGCCATGTAGTCAACCTTGTGGCTTATGGCGGTCAGATCATAAGGACTTTAGGTGTTACTAATGTAAACTTCACATGCGGGACACTACAGTTCCATGTTGTTGACAGTGACAATGTAAAACCTCTATTGGGCCTCAGAGACAGCATCAAACTAGGCTTTGTACAACTTGGCCAGAATGTGCATGCTCTCCAGCAGGGGCCCCTGAGCTCACAGAGTATAAAGATCTTTTTGACTGCAGCACTATAGGCAAACTGCCTAGTGTATCACATGCGCCTGGACCCCTCTGTGCACCCTACAATATGTGCTCCCAGACGAGTGCCATTGGCAATGAAAGACAAAATAATCAAAGAACTCAACAGAATGACTAAACTGGGAGTCATCAAGCCAGTTCAGGAGCCCACTGAGTGGGTGTCTTCTATGGTGGCTGCATGTAAAAAAGATGGTGCTGTAAGACTGTGTATTGACCCTGTCCACCTCAACAAAGCCCTCCTCAGACCACACCATCCCATGAAAACAGTAGAACAGGTGATCGCTGACATGCCAGGAGCCAAGGTGTTCAGCATCCTTGATGCAAAGTGTGGATTCTGGCAGGTGCCACTCAGTGAGGAGTCATCAAAGCTGACCACCTTCATGACCCCGGCGGGCCGATATGCCTTCCTCCGAATGCCCTATGGAATTTCCACGGGAAGCGAAGTCTTCCAAAGGTGTATGAAGCAGCTCTTTGAAGGACAGCCATGCGCAATCGTTGTTGACGACATCCTCGTTTGGGGCAGCACAAGAGAAGAGCATGATCTGTACCTCCGGCAGGTCATGGACAGAATACACTCCGTAAATCTTAAGCTGAACCCTGACAAGTGCCGTTTCCGGGTGTCTGAGGTGTCATATGTGGGTCACCTTCTAACTGACCAGGGCATAAAGCCTGACCCTACGAAGACAGATGCAGTCCGTTCTATGCCAACCCCAGCGGACAAGCATGGTGTTCAAAGGTTCTTGGGCATAACAAACTATTTATCAAAATTCATCCCGGGCTATAGCGAAATCACAGCACCCCTGCGTCAACTCCTGCTTCAGGATGCGGAATGGAGCTGGCAGGAGCACCACATGGCAGCGTTCACCAGATTTAAAGAACTCCTCACAAGTCCTCCTTTACTCCAGTACTTTGACATGCACCAGCCAGTGGTGTTATCTGCAGATGCCTCTCAGCATGGCCTGGGTGCTGTCTATCTCCAGAACAACAAACCAGTGGCGTTTGCCTCAAGAGCACTTACAGAGACTGAGTCACTCTACGCTCAGATAGAAAAAGAGCTGCTGGCCCTTGTCTGTGCTTGTCAGAAATTCCACGACTACATATATAGCCGTCCAGTGACCGTCGAAACGGATCATCAGCCCCTCATCTCTATTCTAAAAAAAACACTACACTCAGCCTCTGCACGCCTTCAGAGGATGATGCTTAAGCTGCAGCGCTATAACCTCAATGTCATCTACAAGAGAGGCAAAGAGCTATACCTAGCAGACGCGCTCTCACATGCACACCTGCCCTCCACTGACCGGGCCGAAACTACTGAGGACTATGGTGTCATGACAGTGGAAGCCCTCTCCTCAAGGAGAATTGAGGAACTGAGACAGGAGACACAGGCAGACTATCTATGCAGGCGCTTATCTGAGGTCGTTGCCATGGGCTGGCCTGACTCATCAAAGAAGCTGCCACATGACCTCAGGCAATTCTATGCCATAAGGGATGAACTCACAGTTGATAATGGCCTACTGCTTCGTGGTCAGCGTTTCGTCATTCCCCACTCACTGCAACACTATTATATCAGACAGCTGCATCAAGGGCACCCGGGCCTAGAAGCAACAAAGCGCAGGGCCAGAGAAACCATGTTTTGGCCCAGCATATACCAGGACATTGAACATGAAATCTCCAGGTGCGCTCCTTGTAATGCCCTCAGACCACACCAAACAAAGGAGCCCCTTCAATTGCATGATATACCAGACTTGCCATGGGCCCTTACAGCAGCGGACGTTTTTGAGTGGGGGGGGAGAACACCTGGTGCTCGTCGACTCATACTCCGGCTGGTTTGAAATAGACCAGCTCCCAAACATGACCAGTGTGACCATTATAACCAGGCTAAAGCGCCACTTTGCCACTCATGGAGCTCCTCAACAGCTAATGACTGACAACGCAGCATATTTCACAAGCAGGGAGTTCCAAGAATTTGCCCACATATGGGACTTCTGCCATGTCACCAGCAGCCCCCACTACCCTCAATCAAATGGGCTAGCTGAGAGGGCTGTACGCTCAGCCAAACACCTGCTAGAAAAATGCGCACGTGATGGAATGGATGTATATGCGGCGCTGCTCAATCTACGCAACATACCAAGGGATGGGCTGCCCTCACCTGCCCAGCGCCTGCTTTCTCGGCGCACCAAGACCCTTATTCCCATGACCAAAGCCATGTATGTGCCAAAGGTAGAAACGCAGGTCCAGGCAGCTCTAACACGGACCAGACAAAGAGGAAAGACACATTATGACAGGTCAGCCAGACCCTTGGCCTCATTGCAAGCAGGGCAGACAGTGAGAATACAGACGGACAGGGGATATGACAGATTGGGAACGGTAATAGGAAGAGCACCACAGCCAAACAGCTACCAGGTCCAGGCCGGAGATGCCACATATGTGAGAAACAGGCGCCACCTCCTACATACACATGAACAATACACCCCGCCTACAACAACAGAGGTCCCACTTAACACCAACAGTGAACCTCTGCCAGAACCCCAGCCTAATGTCGACCAGCCGCAGACAGAACAGGTGCAGGAACCACCTGTGGTTGTCACCCGCTCAGGGAGAATATCAAAGCCCAACTCCCTATACAAAGACTACACTACATAAGCTCAGACTGTTCATACCACTCCTATTTCAGCAGTCCTGTTCCTTGTGGCTGTATTCTAAAAAAAAAAAAAAGTCAGAACAATGTTGCATCCTGTTTTAGGTATGCGTGTCAGGTTGTACACTGTTTGCTAGTTTCACTGTTCATGTGCACTTATATAGCAGGTAAAGCTAGGGCTAACTATAGAGCTGTTAAAATCTTTTTTTTTGTTGTTGATTCAGTTTAAATTTTTTATTCATGTTAAACCTATCCAGGTAGCCTATCATTTAGAAGGGGGATGTAGATTATATTGATGGTTGCTTGTTATCTTTCCTGTGGCTGTCTACAAGTGATGACGTAGGAGGTCTGGGGGATTATGGGCGGAACACTGGGAGAGGAAGAGCGATTGTATGGGTGAATAAAAAGCGAGACCTCAGTTCTACAAAAAGTGTCAGTTAATTTGTCCATATGCGTCTACACAAACTTTTCATGGTAGATGTCTGGAAAAAAGTCCTATTTACTGATGAATCCAAGTTTGAGATTTATGGCACTAACAGAAGGGTTTATGTATGAAGAAGAACAGAGAGAGACTGATACCACAGTGTATCAAAATAGCAGTGAAGCATGGTGGTGGGAATATTCAAATCTGCCGGTGTTTTGCCTACTATGGAGTTAGGCACCTGCAAAGAATCTACTAGACCCTGAGAAAGGAGAAGTATCACTCCATTCCTCAGAGACATACTATATCCTCTTTGTGGAGGAGGATTCTTACTGCAGCAGGAAAATGACCCAAAACACACCTCAATGCTTTGTAGCAACTATTTGAAGACCAAAGAAGCTCAAGGAATGCTGAGTGTCATGGACTTTCCTTCACAGTCATCTGACCTAAACTCCATTGAGCATTTATGGGGCACTTGAAGACAGTGAATGCCAAGCATTCAGTATCATCACAAGACAAAGACAAAATCATGCTGGGATAATCTGAATCATCAGATTTTGCACGCCAGCTTGAATGCACACTGTCATTACAGCTGTCATTAGTTATCAATCATATCATTTATATATATATATATATATATATATATATATATATATATATATATATATATATATATATATATATATATGTTGGAAACAGGAAAAAATGGGCAAGCATAAGGATCTGAGCACCAAATAGTGATGGCTAGATGACTGGGCCAGAGCATCTCCAAAACGGCAGGTCATGTGGGGTGTTCTCGGTATGCAGTGGTTAGTACCTACCAGCGACAGTACCTACCAGCAATCAGCGACAGGGTCATGGGTGCCCAAGTGTCATTGATGCACATGGGGGGCGAAGGCTAGCTTGTCTAGTCCGGTCCCACAGAAGAGCTACTGTAGCAAATATTGCTGAAAAAGTTAATGCTGTCTATGATAGAAAGGTTTCAGAACACACAGTGCATCAAGCTTGCTGCGTACGGGGCTGCATAGCTGCATACCAGTCAGAGCGCCCATGCTGACCCCTGTCCACTGCCGAACCGCCTACAATGGACACATGAGCATCAGAACTGGACCATGGAGCAGTGGAAGAAGGTGGCCTGGTCTGATGAATCACATTTTCTTTTATATCATGTGAACGGCCAGGTGTGTGTGTGCACTGCTCTGGGCAATGTTCTGCTGGGAAACTTTGGGTCCTGGCATTCATGTGGATGTTACTGTGACATGTACCACCTACCTAAACATTGTTGCAGACCAAGTACACCCCTTCAAGGCAACGTTATTCCCTAATGGCAATGGCTTCTTTCAGCAGGATAATGCACCCTATGGGATGTGCTGGAGAAACAAGTCCGATCCATGAGGCCCAACCTCATAACTTACAGGACTTAAAGGACTCTGCTGCTAACATCTTGGTGCCTAATACCACAGCACACCTTCAGAGGTCTTGTGGAGTCCATGCCTTGATGGACCAGAGATGTTCTGGTGGCACAAGGGGGAACTACACAATATTAGGCAGGTGGTTTTAATTTTATGGCTGAATGCATTGCATACTCATTTGCCACAGCTTATTTAAATGTGAATTTGTGCATTTGCATTTAGTTTTGGCAGCCATTACACATTATTAGACACAAAAACATGAAGATGGTCCACTTGACATTTAATTTTCAGTGCCTAGACTGGTATGTTTCTGCAATATTAAAGTAATTGAAATCCTTCCATTTGATATTGCACTGTCTAATCTTCATACTTCTACTCGATCAAGCTAAACTGCCTCCACAAATCCATTTACTTTTTCCCTGTTAACAAGTGAATCAGTGCTACCTTGGATAGGTGGGACTCTGGAAGGGACATTGCATGTTTCGGAGGGAGTGACATGTTTCTGACAAAAAAATTACACATGTCGACAGTCCCACATTCTTCCCAGTTTTGCCAGGTCTTTGACCTACTCTTGTTTGGAGGTTGGACATTCATAGCAATCTTTTGCAAATGAAATTCATTTGAGGCCAAAAGTTTATATAGACCTAGGCTAAAGACATTCAAACTCGATTTTTTCACGACTCCATGCCTTTTACCATACATTTTCTATGTTGAGTCAATTAGGGTATATACTTTATTTCCATAAGATGTACTTTCAAAGAATAGCTAAGAGATCCCAGTAGAACCCATTGTGTATGTGTGTGGAGGAAGACTCAGGAGGCAGGTGGAATTTCAGCAGAGCACTGGGCTCATGTTTATTTTTTCCACTGCGCCGTTCAGCATGCGTTCAAAAACTCAACACAAACAAACCAACTGAAAAGGGGCCTTCACTAGCTCACGGCTTTAGCCCCGTTAAAGTTCAAAGTTCAAGTTCATGCTCTGTGCGTGTGTGGGTGTGTTTTTGCAAGCTCTGCAGCTGTGCCACTCTCTCTCTCTCTGGTTATGGCAGTTACTGAAAGCACAAAGATAAACACATAAGTAGATTAGCATTAATAAGACAAAGGTGAGAATCATCACTTGTTACCTGCCGGTTCAACCAGCTTCCTCTCCGTCTACAGATGCCACTCGTTCATAATCATATTTTCAGTGGGTCAAAAGTTTACATAGGCTTTATTTGAAGGGCATTGCCTTTTAATTTCTTAACCAAATCAAAAGCTTGGACTAGCCTTCCACAAGCTTCTCACAATACTATGCCAGAATTTTTGCTCATTCCTCCTGACAGAACTGGTGTAACTCAGATTTGTGGGCCTCCTTGCACGGACATCCAGCAAACACCCCCACAACATGATGCTGACACCCCCATACTTCACAGTTGGATGGTGCTCTTCAGATTAAAAGTGTTTTTCCTCCATGCATAGCACTGATCATCATGGCTAAACAGTTCAATTTTTGTCCTCCAAAAGGCTAGGTCTTTGTCCTGGTGATCACTTGTAAACAGTCTGGCTTTTTATGTTTGTCTTGAAGTAGGGGCTTCTTTCCTGGATGACAGCCTTTAAGCCTTTAAGGACTCTCTCCAAAGTCACAAGCTGGGCTTGAACTCAGGTCTCTGGTATGGTGGTTGAGAGATATACCACTTAGCCACAGAGGCAGTAATGTTGGACCCAAATGAAACACTCAAGGCAGTACTCCAGGCAATGTAGATTTATTTTTTTAAAAAAAAGGTCTTTGCAAAAAAAAGAATCCAACAAAAGTTCTTCTCGGACAGAGGTATTAATAACAGTAGAGATAATGAAAAAAAAACAACCACATGGGAAAATAAAAAAACAAAACTGGAGAACATTAACAAACAAATAACTAAGAACACCTTACTTGAGGTAGCTTGGAAGGACTTGGTGAAACAAAGCAGGAAACTCACAGCCAAGACTCAAAAACCAAGTGAGGAACAAGGGGAAAAAACACAACTAAAATACCCTAGGGGAAACAAGGCACACGTGACCTGGATAATGCTAACAAGGACACACGAGGAAGAACTAAGGCAGAGGGGAACACAGGGGGCCTCTAGAGGCACGGAGACCAACTACAGGAGGTAGGATGCTGACAGGATGTACATAGGATGTACATACTTTGGTACCTGATGCTTTCAACTCCTTTACGAGTTCCTTTGTTGTTGTCTTGGGGTTTAATTGAATCTTTTGGACCAAAGCTCGTTCATCCCTTGGAGTTAATTTGTGCCTCCTTCGTGAACAATGCAGTGTCTGTGTGGTCCCAAGATTTTTATATTTGCATACAGTTGTTTGTGTAGAGGGTAATGGTACCTTCAGTTGCTTGGGAATTGCTCATAAGTGGGAACCAGACATGGAGGTCCACAATTTCTTTTCGAGGTCTTGGCTGAGTTGTTTGGATTTCCCCATGGTATCAAGGGCAAAAAGCACTGGCTCTAGGCCAGGGATGGGCAACTTCTTTTTATAATTAATTTTCTAATAATGAGGGCCAGTATTTTTTTCTCCTTTACACCAAGGGGCCAGATCACTAATCCACACTCACATATTTTACACTGCCTTACTCAATTTCATCTTTATTGAGGGAAATCAATGTACAATTAGTGCAATGCATTTTTAAAGATTTTATTAACTATAAAACTTGTGCAATTATACTAATTCAAATAGGCAACTTCATTGTCAACTGACAAGCAATATTACCCCAACAAGCAAATGTTGTTGTTCTTCTTTCAGCTGCTCCCGTCAGGGGTCACCACAGCGCATCATTGGTCCGCGTATTTGATTAAGCACAGTTTTTATACCAGATGCCCTTCCTGATACAACCTTCCCCAATTTTTATCTGGGCTTGGGACTGGCACTGAGAGCGCACTCCAACAAGCAAATGTAAACATCTCAATTGCATTATCTGTAAACCTGCAACAAACAAATGTACAAATGTCCTATTTGTGAACATTCTCAACCCAACCTCAGAGAACAGTTCAAAAGTGCTTATTCAAAAAATAGTTATTTCATATGTTATTTCCAAAATCCACATATTACCATGAATAATAATGCTGAATATAAGAACATAACAATTCAGTGCATAAATTTACATACCAGACCACCCCCAAACACAGGCATTTGCAGATCAGTTCAGACAACATTCCCACTATTCACAGCACATGTGAAACCGCATAAGATGCCTTTAGTGATGATTCTTGCACTGTCATGCATTTGGCAAAAAGGTTTTGTTGACGAAGTATTTTACCTTTTAAATCTGAGATGAGAGCAACTCTGGCGCCACCGGTGTATCTTTCATACTTTTCTTTGTGAGCAGTGGTGTAATGGCGATTTAAGTTAAAACCTTTCATTACAGATTTTGCTTCCAAACAAACAAAACACATGGGTGCCCCATTGAACCCGGTAAAAAGATAATCTGTTTCCCACCTTGACTGGAAAACACGATTTTCATTGACAATCGTTCTTTTTTTTGCTCATTTTGGTGAAAGTTCACATTAGCGTGCACATGCTCTCTGACAATGCAGGATGATCCTACTACGCTGTAATTACTACAGTGATTGGCAGGTCTGTAGAACTAGCAGCCTCTCCTGGTTGGGGTTAGTATTAACATCCTTATCTGAAAGCAATCTTTCCATAACCCACTTTTCAAATGTATTAAAATTGATCATCAGCATATAATATGGTCCAGTGGGCTGTATCTAAAGACATTGCTGGCCTTATCAGGCCCGCGGGCCGCCAGTTGCTCATCCCTCCTCTAGGCCCTTAAATAAAGCCACAGGTGCACTCCAATTAACTCCTAATTATGCAATAGGCCAAGCAAAAGCATCTAAAATATACAGTCAAGTATTCGGACAGTGACACAATTTTTGTAATTTTGCCTCTATACACCACCACAATGGATTTGAAATGAAGCATTCAAGATGTGATTGATGTGATTGAAGACTTTCAGCTTTAATTCAAGGGATTTAACAAAAATATTGCATTAACTATTTAGGAATTACAGCCATTTATACAGAGTCCCTCCATTTTCACAGGCTCAAAGGTAATTGGACAAACTAACATAATTATAAGTCTAAGGATTATTTTTAATACTTGGATGCAAATCCTTTGCAGTCAATGACTGCCTGAAGTCTGGAACTCATGGACATTACCAAATGCTGAGTTTCCTCCCTTGAGTTGCTTTACCAGGCCTTTACTGCAGCTGCCTTCAGTTGCTGCTTGTTTGTGGGTCTTTCTGCCTTCAGTTTTGTCTTCAGTAAGTGAAAAGCAGATTCAGTTGGGTTGAGGTCAGGTGACTGACTTGGCCATTTAAGAACATTCCATTTCTTTTTCTTAAGAAGCTCTTGGGTTGCTTTTGCAGTATGTTTTGTGTCATTATCCATCTGTACTGTGAAGCGCCATCCTATCTGTTTTGCAGCATTTGACTGAATCTGAGCAGAAAGTATAGCTCTATACACTTCAGATTCATCCTGCTACTTCACATCAATAACAACCAGTGACCCAGTTCCACTGGCAGCCCTACATGCCCATGTTATAACACTGCCTCCACCATGTTTGACAGATGATGTGGTATGCTTTGGATCATGAGCCCTGGTTTCATCTGTCCAAAGAATCTTGTTCCAACTGGGCAGGCTTTTTTTAGAAGATTTCTAGCAAAGTCTAATCTAGCCTTTCTGTTCTTGATTCTTACCAATGGTTTGAATCTTGAGGTAAACCCTCTGTATTTACATTCATGAGGGCGTCTCTTGATTGTAGACTCTGGCAATGATACTCCTACTTCCTTCAAGAGTGTTCTTGTCTTAGCTAGATGTTGTGAAGGATTTTTCTTCACCAAGGAAAGAATTTTGGAATCATCCACTTTAGTTGTTTTCTGTAGTCTTCTAGGTTTTTTGGTGTTGCTGAGCTCACAAAATGTTGGTGCATTCAGTGTCCAATCCAAATTTGGCCACTCCTAAAGTTTCTGCTATCACTCTGATAGGTCTGTTTTGTTTTTGCAGCCGAATAATGGCTTCCTTCACTTGCATTGACACCTCTTTGGACCGCATAGTGAGAGTTCCCATGCACACCTACCAAATGGCAATTCAACACTTGGAATCAACTCCAGACATTTGATCTCCCATGAAATAAGGAGGAAACAGGCCACATCTAGCCATTAAACTGCTTATCAGTTAATTGTCAAATTACTTTTGAACCTGTGAAAATGGAGGGACTATGTAAAAAATGGCTGTAATTCCTAAATGATTAATGCAATATTTTTAACCCTTAATTTTAAACCCTTGAATTAAAGCTGAAAGTCTACACTTCAATCACATCTTAATTGCTTCATTTCAAATCCATCGTGGTGGCATACAGAGGCAAAATTATGAAAATTGTGTCACTGTCCAAATACTTATGGACCTGACTGTATATGTACACCTATCAGCCATAACATTAAAACCACCTGCCTAATATTGCGTAGGTCCCCCTTGTGCCGCCAAAACAGCTCTGACCCCTCAAGTCATGGACTCCACTGACCTCTGAATGTGTGCTGTGGAATCTGGCACCAAGATGTTAGCAGCAGATCTTTAAAGTCCTGTAAGTTGCGAGGTGGGGCCTCCATGGATCGGACTTGTTTGTCCAGCACATCCCACAGATGCTCGATCGGATTGAGATCTGGGGAATTTGGAGGCCAAGTCAACACATTGAACACTTTGTCATGTTCCTCAAACCATTCCTGAACAATTTTTGCAGTGTGGCAGGGCGCATTATCCTGTGAAAGAGGCCACTGCCATTAGGGAATACTGTTGCCATGAAGGAGTGTACTTGGTCGGCAACAATGTTTAGGTAGGTGGTATGTGTCAAAGTAACATGCACATGAATGCCATGACCAGAAGTTTCCCAGCAGAACATTGCCCAGAGCATCATGCTGCCTCTGCCAGTTTGCCTTCTTCCCATAGTGCATCCTGGTGCCATCTCTTCCCCAGGAAAGTGACGCACACACACTTGGCCATCCACATGATGTAAACAAAAATGTGATTCATCAGACCAGGCCACCTTCTTCCATTGCTCCATGGTCCAGTTGTGATGCTCACATGCCCATTGTAGGCTGTTTGGGGGTGGACAGGGGTCAGCGTGAAAGCATGCTGTAAGGCATATGTAAACTTATATATATACATACCCTAACTGTGTATATACATATATATATATATATATATATATATATATATATATATATATATATACATACGTATATATAAATCTGGATAGGTGCATGCATGGCAAGGTAGGTGCACTACAGACCTCTGGAGAGGCATGCCTCTCAGTAGAGTGTGTGAGATGAAACAATCCCTGTGGAGTGGCCCATCCCAATAGTACTGTGTTTCTAGGCCAAGGTGATGTCCCATCACTCTGTAGCCCAACACTCTGCTTAGATGGTTCTATGATCAATTAGCCATTGTGTGGCTCACATAAACACCACAAAGTGCCTACTGGGCTTAGTTGCAATAGTAGAGAGTGAAGATAGAGGTATATTGATAGCAGAGGTCACAATGCCATGCTAGCTTACATGGAAAGGCGATAAAGGTTAAGGTTAAGGCTATAGCTCCGATTTGGCAATCTTTTAGCAAAAAATAATTATGACCAAATGAAATTAGGCTTATTGGAACCACAAGAGCCTCAGCTTTTACAACTGTGGCCAGTTTGTTGATACCATGTATTTTAAGGCAAAAAGTCAGTTTTCCCTAATATTTCAAAATAATTGGATAAAAAGTTGACATATAATACTGATAACATAATGTATATATAACATTCATGAGTCATATATATGTATAATGACTGATTGAAAAGAAAAATGTATAAAAACTTTGATGGCAAAAAGAAAAGACACAGTATGTTGTAACATTTTCAGCATCTCCCAATCACAAAATATTGTCCATCCCCTAATCTGGTTTAAATGGTCAGAAAATGTCTGCATTACTGTGGCCTGGGCCAACATCATAATATATCATACATAGCCAACATAGCCAACATAGCCAACGAGTCTATAATGACTATTTGTCAAAAATCAAATTCAAACTCATAATCAAAGGACCACTGATGCACCACAGGCATGCAGTGTACACAAGCAAAACAAGTCCATTGTCCAAACACAATCTGTGCATTTGCTGGTTTATTTATACAGTGCAAGCAAGCAAACAAAAGAACAAACAATCCTGGCTCCTGCTGCCTCTCTTGCTCTGGTAAAAAAAACCATGGGCCCTCCTCCGCTGCATGCTGGTCCTATTCCTGCTTAACTATTTATACAACATGAGATACCCATAGCGTTACCCTGCTCTTACAATAAAATAAATACAAAAAAAAAAAAAATAAATAAAACAAACAATAATCAAAATAAACTAAATGTCTTCTTTTAATTGATGTCACAGAACTCAATCTGTACATAAAAATGAAAAGAACAAAAGGCAGAACATACAAAGTGGATCCTAAACATTATGCAAGTCAAATCCCATGACTAATCCACAATAGTAAAATGGTAAAGAATAAATCCCCAATATAGGTCTATTTGCACACATTATGAATTTTGGCTGTATGCACATAGAATATCACAGACTTTGACTTGTAGATGGAGGATAATATACAGTATATATAATCACCCGCTGCAGTTTGCTCCCAGGTTAGTGTTGGGGTAAGTGTTGGGGAAGCTACTTTGAAAGCATAGCTTTGCAAGCTACCAACTACTTCACAGTGGAAGAAGTTGAACTACAGCAAAGCTACCCTATGGAGAAATATAGTACAGTTAACTGAAGCTACTTAGAGAAGTACTTTTTGAAAAAAGATCAAATTGACTATGTACATATGAAATTGTAACAAAAAATAATACAAAAAAGTCATGCCAGCAAAAATGCCACACACACAGTGTTCACTTGTTCGCAGGTTATATGAGTAGCATACTATTGGGTTATACCTAAACCAAAAAACTAAAATACCCAACTATGGGAAAGTGCAAGGAATGTCAGATTTGGTTTTGTTTACTAGATTAAACTAGAGTCCAGTTGGGGACTTTTACGTCCCAAAATTGTTTGTAGTTTCAGTAGTTAACTACACAGAAAAGGCAAAAATTAATTGAACTACTTGAATCACTATGGAAATACGAATGTAGCTGAAATACCAGCAAGCTACTGCAAAATGTAGTTAAAATACTAGTTTAATTACGTGTACTTTACTACTCCCCAACACTAGTTGGGGTGGATGATGCCATCATCTTCCACAGGGCTGACGCCCATCTCGAGAAAGCTGTTAAAGTCCATGCTCTTCATTTCATATTGCTCCAGTTATTCACACAGTCTGTGTTGTTGTGCGTATAGACAGTTTCACTGGAATTCTTTGGCTAGTGAACAGACTGAAATCACCAGTTAGAAGCCAAATCTACTTTCACCACCTATAAAACTCTGACCAAAGCTATGGCATAAACTCATGTATACAATACTGATATAAGGATTAACCAATATTATATTAGACTGAATTTTTTCTTTGGTAGGAAGAATAACAGACAGTCAAGGTTTAGGTTATCATTTAAATGTTTATAGACATTAACCAATAACATTTTGAACTAATTTTGAAAATAACAAACAATCAATACAACGATATTAAAGATATCATTAGGCTACCCCAAACACCGGGGACTGAATGATCCCCAAAGTCATAAAATGACAGAAGTCCTCATATTCATGACCTACGGGCAGCTTCAAAGTAATTGCGCAGGTGTTTGCTTCTGGGAACATCCGCCTGATGTCATTCAGGTCATCATGGAGAAACCTGATTGACGGAATCTCCCTAAAACCAAAAGCAGGTATGGCAGATGCCCCGGAAGCAAACACCAGCACGTCCTACAAGATCAGCCATAACATTATGACCACCTGCCTAATATTGTGTTGGTCCCCCTTTTGCTGCCAAAACAGCCCTGACCCGTAAAAGAAAATGTGATTTATCGGACCAGGCCACCTTCTTCAATTGCTCCGTGGTCCAGTTCTGATGCTCACCTGTCCATTGTAGGCACTTTTGGCAGTGGACAGAGGTCAGCATGGGCACTCCGACAGGTCTGTGGCTACACATCCCCATACGCAGCAAGCTGCGATGCACTGTGTGTTCTGACACCTTTCTATCATAGCCAGCTTTAACTTTTCAGCATTTTGTGCTACAATAGCTCTTCTGTGGGATCAGACCAGACGGACTAGCCTTCACTCCCCACGCGTGTTTCCAACACATCAACTTCGAGAACTGACTGGTCACTTGCTGCCTAATATATCTCAACCCTTGACAGGTGCTATTGTAACGAGATAATCAATATTATTCACTTCACCTGTCAGTGGTCATAATGTTATGGCTGATCAGTGTATATATACAATTATCTAAAGAATGTACTGGTGATGTTCATTTATTTTGATAAAATTGACATTTCAAAGGATTAACACTTACAATAGCAACTTTACATTGACACATTTGCACAGTCATTAATGTCATGTATATTATGCGCATTTACTCCTATATAGTCCAGTGGCTATTGGCCAATATGGGTTTTTCAATGGCCGATACCAATGTTTAGAGTGCACGCAGGCCAATATGATGTTTTTGGGGTTTTTTTGCATATCATAAAATGCAACAGTGTTGTGTAACTGAGTTATGTTGTGGGCTATCCTTTTCTTCCTTTATGGGAGTAGAGTATTTGTTTCACAGTTTCAGCACGATGTTTTTTAGATGGCCATCTTGCAAAGTGCATTCATACAAATAACAGGGTAGTTGTTTAAGAGGGGGTGAAAAAGACTGTCGTATTGATATCAGTAGATATCGTATTGACCTCAAGTTGTGGTGTGGGCAATTAAAAGGTGGTATTGAGCAATCCCTAATATAGAGTCATTGGCTTAGTAGCATAACTTGCAAATATATTCAACAACAAAATAATATTCCAATTATATAATTATATGAACTCACAATCAGCCAGTCCTGCCAGTGGCCAACTTCTACCTTCTCCAAAGCCCTCCTTCTGCTTCCTCTTGCAGAGTACTCCACTGAGAAGAGGTCCAGTAAGGAGGCAACCGACATTTATGCAACAGTGATATAAATCAAGAAAAATCATACAGGCTATAATAGTAACACACTGTCAGGGACCATTTCACTGCACAATGTGTACTTTTACTTTGGATTCTTTAAGTACATTTTGCTGATAATACTTTACTTATGTAAGTTTTTGAATACAGGACTTTTACTAGTAGTGAAGTATTTTCATAGTGTGGTATTATTACTTTTACTTACGTAAAGAATCTGAATATTTATTCCACCACTGTCTCCTGTAGCCTACATATCCAGTAGATCAAGAAAAAATTGCCTACTTGCAATTAGCTGTGTTTGCCGACATGCAGGGGTGTTATATTAAGCCTTCCGTGATCATAGTCCTAGACCTCGGGAGACGGATTTGTAATGCTTCCTCCAGGTTTTGTTATTGTCATTACTACCTTAAAGCCTTCCTTGGGGCAGAATAAAGGAATAAAGGAATAAAGCTAATAGGTTAATATAGGCTAATATAATGCTATGCTATCAGAGGCGAGATGGACGTTATCCATATGCTTATACATGCGTATGTTATCCAGGCATATATTATCCATATGCTTATACATGCGTATGTTATCCAGGCATATATTATCCATATGCTTATACATGCGTATGTTATCCAGACATATATTATCCATATGCTTATACATGTGTACATTATCCAGACGTATATTATCCATATGTTTATACATGTGTACATTATCCAGACGTACGTTATCCATATGCTTATACACGCATACGTTATCCAGGCATACATTATCCATATGCTTATACACGCATACGTTATCCAGGCGTACGTTATCCATATGCTTATACATATGTATGTTATCCAGGTGTACATTATCCATATGCTTATATATGCGTATGTTGTTCAGGCATACTTTATCCATATGCTTATACACACATACATTATCCAGGAGTATGTTATCCATATTCTTCTACACGCAGACGTTATCCCGGCATACTTTATCCATATGCTTATACACACGTATGTTGTCCAGGCATACGTTATCCATATGCTTATATACGTGTACATTATCTAGGCTTATGTTATCCGTATGCTTATACATGCGTACGTTATCCAGGCGTACGTTATCCATATGATTATACACGCATACGTTATCCAGGCGTACATTATCCATATGCTTATACACATGTATGTTATCCAGGCGTATGTTATCTAGGCGTACATCATCTATATGCTTATGTACGTGTACGTTATCCATATGCTTATACACCCATACATTATACAGGTGCAAATAAAAAATATCAATTTCTCAGCTCCGTCACCACCATGCTGCCCTGCACATTGAGCTCACCTCTGCCACATAGCTGTGACGTCTGACGTCTAATGTCGCTGTGACATCGCCTGTATATCCATCAACGTCCATCAACACAATCACAATTGAAGGATTTTTTTCTTCAGGTGCTGGTGAACATAGACATGTCAGTTAGTCTGTCAGTTAGCTAAGTAATCTAGTCCTATGTCAGCTATCACACCTTATACGCAGAGACATGTTAGCGCTCAGTCCTCCCACGAGCGAACTATGTGTTATTGGCATCTGTGGCGCTAGGCATCGAGTTCCACAGGGGCGGGCCTGCACCTCCAGGGTTGGGGGTTCGATATCCGCCTCCACCCTGTGCGCGTGGAGTCTGCATGTTCTCCCCGTGCTTCGGGGGTTTCCCCAGGCACTCTGGTTTCCTCCCTCAGTCCAAAGACATGCACTGTAGGCTGACTGGCATCTCTAAATTGTCTGTAATGTGTGTGAATGGGTGTGTGTGTTTGTGCCCTGCAATGGGTTGGCACCTTGTCCAGGGTGTGCCCCGAGTCCCCTGGGATAGGCTCCAGGCTCCCCTGTGACCCTGTGTAGAATAAGTGGTACAGATGGATAGAAGACTTCCTCAGGTTTAATCAAATTCAGATTAATATTGTTCAATTCTGAGTACTTGTTCAGAATACATCTGAAATGTAGACAATAAAATGCTAAACAATAAAAATTTTCTCTCATTGCATCCAGCACTTTCCATCTTATATAGATGTGCTTGTGCTCCCAAACTGCTTACTGAAAGTCTAGTTCATACATAATAAACCCCAACAACTATTAAAACAGCAAAAATGATGAAACACACTCTGTAAAAATCTTAAACACTTAGTTACTCAGACTGGTGTCTTTAATAAAATTTCTCCTCTCGTGACATCCTGATACCGGTTGTAGTGATGACATTGATTCCCGAACAAATGTCCTGAATCAATCTTTATATATCAGAAAACAGAAATGGTGCAGTACGTTGTAGAAAGGGCTTGTAGGGATTGTAGTACCCAGTCTGCGTTTAAGTCTTCCCTTTGCCATATCAAATCCGTCCAGCCATCCACTTTCCACATCCTACACAGGATCGCAGGGGGGCCTATCCCAGGGAACTCAGGGCACACCCTGCCAATCAACCAATCAGGAAGCCCCTAATGCATGGGGAGAACATCCACACACAGAGGATGGAGGCGGAATTCGAGCCCCCAACCCAGGCGGTGTGAGGCAAACGTGCTAACCACTAAGCCACCATGCCATGATTTTATTTAATTCTGATTATTTGCTTTATAACAAGATCTTGGCAGCCACGGACTGTTTTTAAATCAACTTTTTTTTTAATTCAACTTTTTACATTTGGCACCCATATGAATGTCCTTCGTGTGACTCCAGCCCATATAGTATAAGCAAGTTAGTGAGGATCACCCACTTGCAACTTATATAAAGAAAGTAAGTTATTTGAGATAGAAGATCTTTAGTAATCACTTACTTTAGGTATTTCAGGAAACATCCTATTGGCAATAATGCACTAATCTGTTGTTTGCCACCCACCATAAATTTAAGAGGAAGCTAGCGGTGTTTTGATTTTAGCTACAAGAGGTAAATAATCCCTCAGAAAATAAATACATTTTCTTATTTTTCAAAATGATCAATAATCATATCAATATAATCTTCCCCAAAGGGTGCCACAAAGGTGGAATGGCTTTGTATGCTGTAGCATTACAGTTTACCTTCACTGGTACTAAGGGGCCTAGCCCATACCCTTTCCTGAACTCAAATTGATGTCCATGAAGACACGGCTTGCCAAAGCTGGAGTGGAAGAACTCGAGTGGCCTGCACAGAGCCCTGACCTCAACCCCACTGAACACTTCTGGGATGAATTGGAATGCTGACTGCACCCCATGCCTTCTCACCTGACATCAGTGCCTGACCTCACTAATGCTCTTGTGGCTGAATGGGCAAATCCCCACAGCCATGCTCCAAAATCTAGTGGAAAGCCTTCCCAGAAGAGTGAAGGGTGTTACAGCTGCAAAGGAGGAACCGACTCAGTGTTAATGCCCATGGTTTGGCATTCAACAAGCACACATGGGTGTCCACATACTTCTGGCCATATAGTGTATTTCTAGAAAAAAGCAAAATGATCTGCCAAAATTAAAAGCTTGAAATTATTACAAATGTCTAGAAATAGGTTTAATAATCTTATGTTTGGTTTACGGTGATCTTGTAATAGGAAATACTAGATCAGTTTGACTATATTGAAAATATTTTCATTTGCTAAGATGTAGTTTTTTGCAGTGTTATGTGATTATACAGGAAATTGAAAAAGAATCTAATTCTTCCTTAGAATAACTCCTTTCAGGCGGTGTGACTCAATAGTAGGCTACACGTGGGGGTAGAAGTGATCGGTTTCAGTCATCATCATGCACTGTTAGTCGTAATACAGTGTTAACACATCAGCAGCCTACTCATATTTGTAAATCACTAACTGCAGAACAACATATATAGACAGCCATTTCCAAATGTATTTGATACTAAAAATGGTAGTCTGATCACAAGTACAGTGGATATAAAAAGTCTACACAGTCCTGTTAAAATTGCAGGTTTTTGTGATGTAAAAAAATGAAACCAAGGTAAATCATGTCAGATCTTTTTCCACATTTAATGTGATAAAGCAACCAACAAAACTGACTTTGTTAACACACCTTTTGCATGTAATACAGCACGTAGTCTTTTTGGGTAAGAGTCTATGAACTTGAAGCACATGCTTCAGATGTATCAAATTGCAAAGGGATCTCTTGTGCACAGCTCTGTTCAAGTAATTCCACAGATTTTCTATAAGATTTAGATCTGGGGTCTGACTGGGCCATTCCAAAATGCCAATCTTCTTCTTCTTCTTCTGAAGCCATTCCTTTATTGACTTGGATTTATGCTTTGGGTCGTTGGGTCATGCTGGAAGGTTAAAATTTTCTTCATCTTCAGCTGTCTAACAGAGGCCTCCATGATTCAATCTATCTTGACTAGAGCCCCAGTCCCAACTGAAGACAAGCAGCCCCATAGCTTATGCTGCCACCACTTTGCTTCACCACTGGTATGGTGTTCATTGGGTGACAAGCTATCTTGCTTTTAAAGCAAAAACAAATCTTTAGAATTATGCCCAAGAAGTTCCACCTTGGTCTCATCAGACAATAACACATTTTGCCACATGGTTTGGGGTGATTGTATGTATCTTTGATTGTATGTAAAATTTAGGCAGGCTTGGATGTTTTTTCGTGAGACCCAAATATGTGAAGAATACAAGAAATTGCTGTCACATGCTGGCAGCAGTTTGCAGATATTCCTGCAAATATTTTAATGTTGCCGTAGGTCTCTTGCCAGCCTCCCAGTTAAGTTTTCATCTTGTCCTTCTGTCAATTTTAGAGGGACCTCCTGTTCTTGGTAATGTCGCTGTAGTGCCTCATTTTCTCCACTTGTTGATGATGGCCTTTATGGTGTTCCATGGTACATCTAATGTTTTGGAAATTATTTACAATTATTTAAAATTAGGAACTATTTTTACTAGGCATATTAGCTGTGTTGAAAGTGCCTTATGCTAAGTAGGAAAACTGTGTCTGCTTAGTTTAAATAGATTATTATGGACAAACATGACAAATCTTGTTTCTCTGTATTCAGAATTGCCTACTGGAGTAATGACTTATGTTTAAGTTGTACATGATATGTGGCTACTATGAAATCAATAATCATGAAACAAATATTTTGTCCTTTATCACACCACGCCATCTTGTTGGCAACACAAGAGAAATTCTCTTTGATGATAAATACAATTTAGTAATATAATCTATGACTCAATTTAAAAAAAAAAATGTAATATTAAAAAACTATTTATATGACAGGATGTGTTACCTGAGGTAAATAATTTGATATTGTTTACCAAAGTTGGCATCTCCATTTATTTCAAGTGTTTGGTTAGGTGCAAGAAGTTTATCATCTATTGCTCTGACTCTTCATAGATTTTTTTGCTTTGTAAACTTGAGAAACATTTCAAAGTCAAACTTGTGTCAACTTTTTACAGTGTATTTAAAGTTTAATAAATTGATTTAAAAAAGGATAGTGCTGTCAATTTGTTTTCTTCTGTATGTATTTTAAACATGTGAAAATGACAGCTAAAATGGAAAAATAGGTGGGTGTAATTTAAAAAAAAAAAAAAACAAGCATCTGGAACAATGCTTCCTGGAAATACGGTCTGCTGCGGTTTTTTACGCTGTAGGTTCCTAGGTTCAGACTTAGGAAATCAGAATGAGCAAATGGTCTAGAAGAAGATGAGTAACATAACAGAGCATATGATTTTTGACGTAAGTACAGCTACTTAAATCTGATTCTTTTAAGTGAGAACTAATGCATTGAATGACCACAAAGTATGAGAAAACAAAACTTAAGATAAGATAAGATAAGATAAGATAATTCTTTATTCGTCCCCCAATGGGGAAATTTCCCAATGGGGAAATTTATTTGTAAGCTTTGATTTGCTGGTATATTCTTTAGAAAAATATAAATGTCATACCATACCCTATACTACATAAAACAATGTAACAACATCCTTAGTTTAAAAGATGCATAAAAAGCAGTTACCTAATTACAAAATTTAATTCTTTCCAGTGAAGTGGCAGTACATAAATGTTACATAATAATATTTAACTAAATATTGTTGTTGATCAGTCATTTAATATGATTTTCTTTCTATAACTGTCCCACCTTTATACATCCTTACCATGCTACTGACCAAATGACTTACAGTAAATGTTTTTAAAACAAGACAAATCTAGTTTCCATGGAAATATAAGTTAGTATATAAGTAAATATTATCTTTTATATATTCAATATTTTCTATAGGTCCTTAACATAGATCTTATGACTGTGTTTTGAAATAGAACTTTATAACAATTTAATATTCCTGTTAAGTTAAAATATATTATTAGTTACATGATAAAACTAATGTAGATCATTGTATTTGCTATTTTTATTTTTATTATTTTTTATGTTTTTGTTATTCATATTTATTGTTTTTTATTAATAAAAATTTTAATTTTTATTATTTTATGTTACAAGTGTCCCTATAAAAAAGTATGTTCCAGACATTTTTAAACTAGATACAATTGTGTACATCTTATTATCTGTATTACAGACTCTGAACCTCAAAAATTCATTTGTATATGTCGTTTAAAGCAATAATCTTTAAATCACACTGAAGAACTTTTAATAGCTATTGGACATCATCATGAAATTTGTTTTTCTACACTTTAAAATCACTTTCAGTTCTCACTTTTTAAAAACAGGAGGATGTGAAAAGTTTCCTTTACACTGTTTCCTGTCTGCTCCACAGCTGTATAACCTACTTAAATTCTATTCTGAGTAAAATTTTTATAAATGCTTCTCTGCTCCTTTCATAATTATATAAACAAACAAAAACACCAATTATGAGTTAAATTTAAAGATTGAACATCAATTTGCTAAGCATAACAGAAAATAGGGCACTAAACAATGGGGGGAAATATAGCTCAATATTAGTTTCATTATATGTAGGTAATTATATATTCATTACCTATCGTATGTTTCCTCATCAGCTTACAGATTTACTGAGTAACGAGTCTGAAAACATCTCGGTGAACTTATCCCATGAGCCCTTCACCTGTGACACTGAAAAAGACACCCTGTTCCTGTACCATACTGTGTTCCAGCCACTAGTCTTCAGCATGGTGTTTCTGCTGGGCCTCTCAGGAAATGGCCTCCTGCTGCTGGTCTTGCTGCAGCGTCGTGCTCACCTACGCATGACTGACATCTATCTGCTGCATCTGGCCCTGGCTGATCTGCTCCTGCTCCTTACCTTACCTTTTGCAGTGATCCAAGTGCTGACAGGCTGGATCTTTGGGAACTTCCTGTGCAAGCTTCTAGGCCTGTTAAACCGCCTGAATCTGGTGTGTGGGAGTCTTCTCCTTGCAGGCATTGGTTTTGATCGCTACCTTGCCATTGTTCATGTTGTCTCCAGCCTCCAGACCCGTCGGCCCCAAACAGTTCATCTCATCTGTGCTCTGCTCTGGCTATTTTGTCTTGCTCTCTCTGTGCCCAACGTAGTATTTCTTTCTGTGGAACCCAGAAGGAATGACCATACATGGCTACAGTGTCACTTCAACAACCATGGCATCCATGCTCACAACTGGTTACTCGTTAGTCGGTTTCTGACACACCTGTTGTGCTTCCTCCTGCCCTTAGTCATCATGGGCTACTGCTACACCGCTGTGGTGTTCACCCTGTACCACAGTCAACAGAGCCTGGAGAAGCAGGGGGCTATTCGTCTGGCTATGGTGGTAACCCTGGTTTTCTGCTTGTGCTGGCTACCCTATAACATAACCCTTTTTTTGGACACCCTTGTGAGGCTAGGGGTTCTGTCTCAGAAAACCTGTCAGACTCGCGATGCACTGGCTCTGGGTCTGATGGTGACTGAGAGCATTGGTTTTATTCACTGCTGCCTTAATCCAATCCTTTATGCCTTTGTAGGGGTGCGTTTTCGGAATGATCTTCTGAGATTGCTGCCAAAACAATTCCGTGTCTGTGGGCCCATGCTATGCGCCAGATGCTTCAGCAAGGTGTCTGTCTCAGATACAACTACCACCACCACCACTAGCCAATACATATGAGCACAGAAGCTGGAAAGAAACTCGCTGAAAGTATGCAATCATTCAATGATGAGAGTTTTTTTTCTAAATAAAAGCAGAGCTTATTTTAATTTTGACCCTCTTAGCCATCTGTCTGATCATCTATGGCTTACACATTTAGCTATGCAGTGATGCAATTCTGGAAAAAATATTTACAGAGCATGCATGAGTGTGCAGAATATCTGAATGAGAGTCTACTTTTATCATTGTAAATATTCTATGCCTACAGTTTAACATTTCCCATAGCTGGTGAGTGCTCTTCAAAGTAATATTTGATGCAAGATAACAGACATAAGAGATTTAAAAAAATAAAACAATGTTTCCCTGATTGTGTCTGCCTCTCTTTTTTCTCACATCCCTTAGCAACACTTTCCCATCATCAAACAACACACATTTTAAGTTTTTTTTTCCTTATTGTTTGCCTTTAGACTTCTATTAAACACAGTTATACATAACATTTGTAAACGAGCAAATTGCATCTTATTTACAGCAATTATACAGATATTTAATAATTATATATAATATATTTATATACTTTCTTGCACAACAGTTTGGTAGCCAGAGAAAACAATTAGAAACTGATTTGTGAGTTTTTTCTTGCTCACAAAAATGAACACATTTATCTGTCAAATGTACATATTTTACATACATTTAAAAATGGCTTCAGAATTTGTTGCTTAACTGCAATTTTCCACTATTTGGCTTTTTTAATTAAGACATTATTACGAATAATATTAGCATCTGATTGCCACAATCAATAAACATTGAAAAAAAGCATGTCAGGGTTTGAAGTAACCCATAAGGGAAAAAGATTTTTACAGATTTACTGAAAAATGTTCAGAAAGGCATGTTTGCCATGCTTCCAGGTCCATAGCCAAGTGGACTATCCAAAGACAAGCCCCTCTGTCTGATTCCCTGGGATCCTATCATGGCTGACTGTGGGTGTGGGGGTCCCATCATGGGCCCCTGAGGGGACAGGACAGCCCCTTGCTGGCCAAAGTGCTCCCCAGGAATTGGCATACCCCTCTGCTTTGCTTGCATCATCATGTTCTGCTGAGCTATAAGATTGTGTGGATGTTGCTGTGGGGTCATCGTGCCCTGTGACATATGGGACTGGTGCTGCAAGAGGCTGTTAGCCATCATGGCCTGCTGCTGGTGGTGATGTTGCTGCTGTTGCTGAGGCATACCTGTCCTACCCATCAGATGACCTGGATGGCATATCGGCCCAGGCCCCATCACACCACCTGGGCCCATACTTCTGGCTCCTCCCTGGGTCATGCCTATGCCAGGGCGTAAGCCACAGTGTGATGGCTGCAGGGGAAGCTGCTGCTCAGCCATCATGTTCTGCAGATTGGCAATGTGAGGGTTGGAGGAGGGTGTGTTGCTCTGAAGGGTGCCAGATGAAGAAAGCTGTTTTAGGAGTTGTGCTGAAGGAGCCTGATGAGGTAGATGCCCTTGGTGAGGGGTCTGCTGCAGCTGTGACATTGCCTCACTCTTGGGGAAGTACTGCAGGGTACTGCTGGGCTTGTCGGCAGGAATGATTCGAGACAGGTCAAATTCTGGGATGCCTGTGTGTGTGGGCCTAATCACCTCACTCAAGTCTGGGCCCTCTCCTATGGGCATGGATGAGAAAGAGTCAGGTGGGTGAGGTGGGCGCTGATTGGGCATACCCTTGCTAAGATGGTGCATTTGCTGGGAAGGGAGAATGTCATCAGAAGGATGGGGGTACTGCTGCCCCATACCCCCAACTGGGGAGTGCAGGGGGGCCTGTATGCGTGAGAATCCACCCATCTGACTTGGAGGATGCATTGGGGACATGTTACAAGGTCCAATCCCATCTGGATGGCCCCCTCCACCCCCCATCATTACTGGCATGGCAATGGGGTTAGGAGAAGGCAGCAAAGGTCCAGAGGGGTCAAGAGATAGCTGCTGATTTCCTGAAAGGACCATTCCAGTGGGGCTTTGAGGGCTACTGTGAGGTCCCATTGAGCCTTGAGAGGACAGGAGCATCTGCGTGGACTGGTGATTAGCCATATTTCCTATAATAAAATAGAGCAAAAACTAAGTCACATACGGTACGTCAAGTAAGTGTACCTATCTAAAATCTATGATGTAACAGATATGCAATATTATACTAAATTCTAGACTCAAACAAATACGTTCAACTGTCTATGACATACAATATTGACAAAACTAACACTCAATGTTCAGTAAAGAGCTGTACAAGTTATTGAAATACTGTTCAGTCATTTCATCCACTAGTAAGTAATAGTAAGAAGGGCTTACTTTCACTGGCACCGAAATCAGGAAGAGAAAGCTTTTTTAACATCCTAACAAGCTGAAATCACAATTTAAGTCTAACTAAAGAAGTAAAAAAGGAGATCATCTATAATTTTAGGCACAATTGTTTAGCCACCAAGAAGATGACACTGTATTACCAATGATCTTTAGTTCTGCAGAAAACTGGCATGGTCAGAGGATTTCTAAAGAATCTGGATCTCCAAAGATCTAAAGGTTTTTATGCTAATAGACTGCACCTTGAATGTTGGCTCCAGGAAGGAGCAATCGATCTGTAGGCATCTCATCATCAGAAGTGGCTATTGTCTTGATGGCATCATGATAGAGTGGAATGGAGGTGGGCATTGCATACTTGGACATCTGAGACATTATAAGGGACAGGGGATTCTGGGATGGAGGTGCATCTGGGGAAGAGGTGAATGGCATGTTGGGAGGTTGACTGCTGGGTGTTGAGGTGGAACTCCTGGGAGGAAGGGATATACCTGAAGTAGGAAATCAGAATGAGAAATATTTAACCCACAAATAATTTTACAGTAAATAAAATGCAAAAATACAGATATTTTAATGTTCTCCTTAGCTTATTAATAAGAGTTATTATGAAAACATTAACCATTCCTTACCTGTCTCAGTTGAACTGCTCCCTCCATTACCTACTCCCTTATTATTAGATGTCCCCCCAGGGCTGGCCAGGGAAGTCTTGGGTGAGGCAGTCCACCTTGGAGATGCAACAGGCATGGCTGGAGATTTGTGATGTCCAGGGGAACCAGATGGTGACCGGAGTCCAAGGGATGATCCCATTATTTGTGGGGACTTCATGGGGGTGGCAGAAGGTGTTCCTGCTCCAGACGTTGCAGAAAGAGGAGGATGTGGTGGACCAGTGGATGCTAACTGATTGGGGGATTTCAGGCCTGTAGCAGAGGGAGAGGGCATAAGAGGAGAAGGTTCCTGGCTAAGGGGAGGCGACTTCATCTGGTGAGGTGGGGGCATGGCTGGGGAACCAATTGAGTTGACATTAATGGGAAGGTCAGATGGATGACATTGACCATGGTCAGTTTTATGGCCAGTGTTCATAGGCATATGGCTAAGCCTTGAGTTTCCACCAATTTGGGGAGTACCCTGCTGATCAGATCGGAACATCTCAGGACCTGATTGCTGGAGATAGGGCCCATCCCCTTGTCCACCTGGAAATGGACCCTGATTGGGGAACTGAAGTGTTACATCTGGTCCATGGACCATTACTTTGTTAGCACCAACCCGGCCATTTGGTGCAGCCCTAATACGGGTGTTGTCCTCAGGGCTTGCCATCTCTGATCCAGGCCCTTCTCTTAATTTCTGGGCCAATATATGTTGCTGCTGATGCAGGTTCAAGTTCATGTTCATGTTTATATTTAGGTTTCCACCTAAAGGAGAGTCAACCACATCTCTCATTAAAGGGCCACCTCCACCACCAATGGGAGAGCCAATCATAGTGCGAGAACTGGGAAATTCCATTGGATCACCACGTGAAGGTGGACCTCCTCCCATGCCAGGATTAGGAAAGCCTGGTCCAACGGGGTTATCCATCATCCTGGGGCCTCCAAGGCCAGTCTGCTGCTGCTGCCTAGATAACTGCTCCAGATCTAACCTGCGGAGACCTTGTAGCTGACGTTTCTCCATAATGTGAAACATCTCCTCCCGTGTTAAGGGACGATCCATACCACTCTGCATTTGCTGAGTGGGTCCACCAGGCCCTCCTGAAGCATAGCACCCATGAAACGGACCTACTCCAGCCATATTCGGTGCCATGTCATCCAACCAACCCATTCCTGGCCTGGGAGATCTTTGAGACCCTATCCCTTCCATGGGTAAAACGCTACCTGGGCTTCCTGGGTATCCACCACCACCTGGGGGTCCTCGCTGCATCTGTCCAAGAAACCTAGGCCCCCGGGGCCCCTCCTGATGCATGTCCATCATCCTTAAATTTCCTCCCATCCCTCCTCCTATTATAGGCCCTGGTCCCCACTGCTGGTCTCCAGGTTTGCTGTGATATGGAGGTGGGGGACCTCTCATCATGAGGTGTGGCCCCCCTGGCATTCCCATTTCAGACATCATGCGGAAATGCTGGGGGTGTGTGTGAGGATTCATCTCCTGCCGCCGCCTCTTCTCCTGATAGTATTCCTCCTGCAGCTTCCTCCAAGCTATCTGTTCTGGTGTTAGTCCTTCAGGACCTAGCACAGGCCCCATGTCTAGTCCTGAAGGCGACGACAGGTGGTGATGAGGGGGCAAGGTGTGGTGCCTTACCATCAATGTGTCATCCAAACAAGGTCCACTTAGATTCTGTGTTTGTGAAATTATGGATTGTAGAGGCTCCTCATGCTTTTTCATTCCACGGATAGGGGGAACACCATCAGAAAGGCAGCTGTTGCCAGCCCTCCCACTATTATTTTCCTCATCCTCAAGCCCTTGGTACCCATCAGTATTATTGTTGCTAATTGACCCATTGTTGGGATTGCTATTTGGGCCTCCTGGGTCTCCATGGCCAGCACCAGCCCCACTGCGCAGAAGCAGCTTCTCAATGTCCCTAAGCGTCTGCAAAGAACGCTCACGATGCTCTAGCTGCTCTTTAGACAGTCCTTCAATAATCCCTTGTCCTCCCTGCTGGCTGGACTCACCCTGAAGGTGCACAGACAACACTGATGGATTGGCACTGGGAGAAACACCCGTACCAGGGTGATTTATAATGCCTGACCCATCTACTCCACAACCTTGGGACCCCACTCGTTGTGGCCCTGAGCCTCCAGGTCCTAATGGATGAGACGTTGCACAGTTATTGTGACTGGGTGTGGCCCCCGGATGGACATGGGTTACCTCACTGTCTGGCTGACCTGTGGAAGAAGGAGTATTGCCGCCTGTGAGGTGATCCCCAATAACTCCACCAACAGAAGCTGGACGAGGTGTACCGCTTTGAGATTTGGGGGTTCCCATGGGAGGGGTGCTACTAGAGCTGAGCTGCTCTGATAGGCTGGGGAGCTTTCCAACACCAGTGCACTGCTGAGCAAAATAGAAACAGAGAGTGAAAAAGAAGAGAGAGGGAAGGAAGCAAACAAAGATATTCAGAGAGAAAAGAAAAAGCAAAGATGATGATAATGGGATACTTCTGTCCAATTCAGAGCACAGATTCTGAAATAAATCCAAAAAGCTTATTAAGGTAGTCTATAAGTGCAAAACACATTTAAAAAAACAAAAAAAAATGCAATAGCAAATCAGAAAATGCAACAAAAACACAATGGCACATTCGGAAAGTTGACAGCAAAAAACAATAGCAAAAAAAAAAAAAAACATACAGCAGCAAATTTGGAAACACAACAGCAAAACCAAAACCGCAACAGCATTAACTGCCTGTCAGTCTGAGAACCACGGAAAATGGAGAGCTGGAGGATGTTTTTTTATGTTAATGTGTTTTGCACCTAGCTTTGAGAACTGCAGACTTCTTAAGAACCCAATTACATTTATTTTATTTTTAATTTTGACTCCAACAGACACCCAGACATAAAGGGGACATCATGTTTCAGCTTATGTGCAAATAAATGTGAGAGAAATTTTTCAAACTTTCCACTGACAATCAAGTACATTATTCTTACTCAAATATTGCATACAGAACCGGAACAAAGCACACTGACTTAAATAGATATTTAAACAAATGTGGCATCCCACACTTATTAACACCTGCATAAGCACTAATCACATGAACATGCATATGTTCTCCTTACTTCCTCTTTTAGGAGCACAAAAAGCCACATATATCTATTCAAATGTGGAACCTAACACAGCATGTACTCTAGAACATGTTTATTATAGCTAGTTGTAAATTCTGAAGATTATTCTGAAGTTTATGTAAGTGTATCTGCATCCTAAGCTACAGCTTTAATTGTCTTGTATGTAAATTTGTATGTATACAAACCTGGTCCAATTTGGTACGAGGAACATTTTGCTGGTGAAATAGGAGGATGGAATCTGTATGGCCATGCATCACGGCCTCTGCAGCACTGTGGGATACACATACATGAACACACATGCAATTCAGTGCTTGAAGTAAAAACACTCATATCTCAGTACTTAACCAGATTATTTACAATGGTCCAAAGGAATAGGGGGATGCTATTTACCTAAACAAACACAAGTGTGTCTCATATTTATATCAAAATCACATTCACAGCAATGACAAAAAATATTTAATATGGTTCTCTGTTAATATTATTCTCACCTGTTGGCTAGGCTAGTGGTGAAGACATACACTACTTGCTGGGAGGTGTGAGGTGGCTGGTCAGTACGTAGACCTGGACCAAGGCCACATCCTAAACCAGGCCCACTTACTGACTCAACTGTGCCTGAGAGAGACTGGCCAGGGCATGACATCACATGCTCCCCTGAAAAGTAAGAAGAGGAAGAAAATGGGTAGTGGTCGGGGGAAGGAGAGACTTATCACCACATAACTAGAAAACCTTGAGTTAGGCAAATAAGGTTAAATTAGGCAAATAAAAAAATAAAAAACCTCTGGCACTGGAGGGTTAAACAGATTACTGAAAGAAAACATTGGAACATTTTAATGATTGTAGTCTTGTAGCACTTCTGCCTCTAAACCTGCCAGTTACACTGTTTAATTAAGGGGGCTTTGAAAATTTTTTGAAAAAGTTGGAACTCAGCCACTAGGTGACGCTAAATACCATAATATCACATAAGGGGGGTGTTGGTCATGTGACCATCACTTGTTTACCTGCATTTTGTGCCATGCTATGATGTATGATGAAATGCAAAATAGATTGCTGTATGAAAAGAAGCCTGTCAAGGCCACAGAGGATACACTCGGATCAGAAAGTACCCAAGTCAGGGTATTTACATTTATATGTATACATTTACACATGCTTACAAGTGAGGCATTGTAAAATCAGAACATCTATATATCTGACGTTTTATGATGTAAAGCCGTTTGGCTAATTTAAAAGAATCTTATTTCATCTGAATTATAGACTAGTTGACATGGTTTAACAGTGTAAACAATGTATAGGTTATATCCTTTGGAGAATAGTGTAATTACAACATGAAAATATTTATTACATCACTGATTTACATAAAATAATGCATATCTGCCACCAGTTGTTAATGGGTGATTGTGCTTTGATAAGAAAAAAAAGTACTGGCGTTTTGATAGAACAGATTTATTTTAAAAATATTTGTGCAAGTTGGTAGTTTAGCACATATCGAACATGAAGTGAACTGCCGTGCCAAGCTGTTTGTTCAGAAAGATGAGACCGAGTTATGAAAAATAAAGTTGATTTAGAAAAATCCTTGTTAACATTAAAAGCTAGTATGATAAGTGTGTTTGTGTGTGTGTTATGCTGATTTCAAATAGACCCATTTGAAATCAACAAACAGAACAGTAAGCAAATGTTTTTGGCCCAAGGGCCTCATAAAATTTTGACGTGGTATAGCAGGAGACATAATTTATAGGCTATCTGTTAAAGATAGATTACATACATTATGTAAGCTCAAAATCCACTACAGGCTTATAAGCACTGAATCGGAGAGAAATTTATTTGACAGAACGTCACCTCGTTTAATGTGAGTTGTGCACATTTTGTGATTTCTAGAGTTCTTATCAATAATATCTTCAAAACTCCTCTTCACAGAACTAGAACGGCCTTTATATAGTACTTTATATGAGCACTGTTGGCTTGCATTTGTCATCTATGGCCTCTGGAACGGTACAGGGCAAAAAAAAAAAAAAAATCCATTCTGATGAGTCTGTAAAATAGCAGCCAGCTTTATTAGCTTACTCCTCCCATGACAGATTAGCTACGATAGTTAATGCAGCCAGACTGTATTATTTAAACACAGAAACACTTTCCATACAGATTAAACATATACTTTTTGTTCCGTTCTCTGTGCAAAAAAAAAAAAAGCTCATTCTTTGCTGGAATTTCTGTATTCACTGTTAACATGCTGAAGGTTTGCTCAAAGCATCAGGGAAATTTTTATTCCTACCCCGATTCTATGGCAAATGAAACTGGTATTGCATTTGCGTGTCTTTTAGCAGTAGGAATAATAAATTGTGTGTTTGTTTTTTTTAAAAAAGTGAGAAATAGAAAGTACTACATCAATTTTGCCCTCAAGTGCAATTTAAAACTGGCTGCCACACCACAATAAACTCTCAGTCATACAGAATCTATGGAAATCCTTGCAGATTCAAAGTATTACAGGGAGTCAAGGAAATAAAATAACTTGGGTGCATTAAGTCTGGGAATTGAAGGGATCTATAATAAATTATTTGTAGTAGGTATTAGGCACAGTTGTTCAATATAATCATCTGAAATTGTGAAAATGTGGTCACCGATTTATCCACACAGTATGACAAGTATTAAAGCTGTCACTAGTGTACTGCAAGGCTTCTGGTAGCTACTGTACTTGTTTGATTACATATTCAAATAACACATATAATGACTGTAAGGATCATAATGAGTGAGTATTTAGATTTAAATTAAACCTTCCCTACCCTCAAAAGACTGGTTAACAAACTAATCCTCAATGTAGTAAAGTCCTACATGAGTTTGCTCTGGTATTAACCTTAAAGTAAGCCAGAACAGAACTGTGATGTGTAACTGATTGGACAATCAGACTGTCTGTCCTCAACTGGCAGTAAAACATCTCCAAACATAATTTTGGACATCACTGTGGAATAAAAGTTGGGATTGTCAAGACTACATTCTCTTGATTTTTATATCAGGAGCTTACCAAAGTTATTACGCAAAACCCCATTATTTTAAAGGCAACTTGCATCCTGGGAAGATCGTAATTAATGGAACCATCTTTTCTTCCTAGGATGAAAGTCACCGGAAACTAGAAGTACCAACTGGTCAACAACTGCTGGTCAGGAAGATAAGGCATCTACAACCTGACATATGTGTAACACGTGTTCCTTAAGAAACTTGTCTGACTAATTACAAAACAGTATTAAGTCACTAGATGTGTCTTTCCTGCAGATGGACTGAGTTTTTTTGTGTGTGTGTGTGTGTTCATGTGTATAGTTTGTGGTAACACTATGGGACTCAACTTACTGTGTGCAGTGCTGGAGGGTTTCTCCTCCTCTTCCTCAGTCTCGGCACCTGAGCACCACTCATCTCCACTATAAGGCTGCTTCTTCTCCAGCACACATCTGCGCTTTCTGCGTATTGCGCCCTCTACTGGATAACACCAACAAAACACAATACTAAACCCTTAATTAAATGACATGCTTGTGTGAATGACGTGCCAGGAAGCCCAACCTATAACACAGTGTGGCAATGTTCACTTGCAGAGTAGTTTTACTAAAAACTATATGAGTAGTGTGTTTATATAATAGATTGTAAGAGAGAAAGCCCAGCAAAAGAGTAACATATTTTACTTCCATCTTAATGTATTTAGATCAGTGTTTAGAAAAATAATCTGTCCACAGTACCTTGTTTATACTGCAAGCCCTGTCCTTAACAGGTAATAACCAATCCCTCTTTCCATTTGGGCTTTTCCCAAACACTATGTGCCAGTCATGCTCTCTTATTTAAATAAGATTCAAATATTCAGAGATACTCCTGCTGCTTTCTTGCACAGAACTGTGAAGTGTATAGCATTAATGAAATAAAATACATAGATTAACAAGTTTCCCAATACCCTTTAGTGACAGTGCATATTACATTAATCAAATACATGTTATAATACAGATTATTCTGGATATATATAAAAAAAAAAACTAGCCTGGTCTTTCTTTTCTGGTCTCAAAATATCTCCCTATGCACTGGTATGGTAAGATGGTAAGATGAACAAATATGTCTCAGTATCTCACAACCTTGAGTACCAGACAACCAGACAAAATATGAGAGACAGACCAAGAAAAAGTGTGTATGCAAGGGGCGCGAAGTTAGCTTGTGGTGTCATTAGCCTGTGCACGCAGTGTTGGCAGTGAGCAGAGATAAAGAGCTGACCTTTTCTGCATCCTCTTTTGTTCACAACAGAAATCAGTTTACGTAAACGAGTGAGTCAGCTCTTGCACTCTCTGTTGCTCTTTCTCTCTCTCTCTCACTCTTCCCCCCCCCAACACACACACACACACACACACACACACACACACGCAATCTCACACAAACAGGCTTTAATCACTGGCCCTGTCCAGGTGTGGGGGTAGAGTGGTTTGAAGTGGCACAGTGACTTGCATTTAATTTGAATTGAAGTCGCTGTTTGTTTTTCTACAGGGTGATATAGAAAAAAAAAAAAAAGAGTAAGCGAGAATGAGGGAGAACAAAAGCCCAAAGTCCACATTCAAAAGCCTGCCTTTCTATCTTTCATGGTCTCTTCCTCTCTACTCTGCCAACTTGTTACCTGTTGCCTTTCATTCTGTTACACAGCCACATAGACTGGGTATTAAAGTATGTGTGTGTGTGTGTGTGCATGTGTGTACAAAGGAGCTTCAGTTTATTACAGGAAGATAATTTTCACATAATTAAATTACTGTCTATCATTTCCTACTGATTTCACTGTCTTTTAAAGACACACACACAGAATATGCTTCTCACTACATAAGGAAAATGCAAATAAAAATGCAATTTGAAACAAACAAATGCAAACTGAAAAGTGAACCACACACACACGCGCACACACACATACACACACCGACAACATATACAGAGTATACTTCTGTCTAATATAAAGCATAATCAGGCTTGAGAAACTACATTGTGTGCATTTGCTTGCAACTGTATGTGTTGTGCAAGACAATGGCATACGGGAACTAGGTGACTATGTCATTCTCTCTTGCTGTGTATTTATGCATTAAAAAAAGGCTAGTATTAACACACTTTCCATCTAAAAGTAAAATTACAACAGTATGGCCTCTCAAATATAGTTAAAAAAAAGTGTGTGTGTGTGTGTGTGTGTGTGTGTATAGGTACACAGGCAACTCTCATGAGCACTGGACTGGGCAGGTGTTTGCTTGTTTGTGTATGTGTGAGGGTTTTGGCATCACCCCCAGCACTGACTTGAGAAGGAGTATGCAAGCATCTGTAGACTATTATCGTGTGTGTTCCTGTGACAGTATAGTGTGTCACCAAGAATTATATAAGAACCAACTTACTGCACAATCTGGATCATGTTACGTTTAAACACACATGAAAATATTCTCTGTGAAAGTCAACAGAACCTACCAAAACTACTTTCTGCAGAGAAACTACAAATAAAAACTAACAGCCCGGACACGTAATCTGCTTGGCCACCCAGGCTACTGGTTTGTCCACCCCTGCAGCATTCCACCACTGAGTCTTTGCTTGTAATGCTTGATGAGATCAGAAAATGCAGAGCATGAAATCTGAGACCACTCCTCAATACATAATCTCTCCAGATCCTCCAGGGTCCAAGGTCCGCTCCTGTGGACCCTAATCTTTAGCTCCCTCTAGAGGTTATCAGTGGGGTTTAGGGCAGGGGACTGGGCTGGCCATGTCAAAAAAAGCTTGATTCTGTGGTCAATTAGCCATTTTTGTATAGCCTTGCATGTATGATTTGGATTGGATCATTGTCCTTCTGGAAGATGCAATCACACTCCAGTCGTAATTGCCTTGTATAAGTAGCCAAATTTTCATTTAAAATCTCTTCATAAAGTCCATAATGCCATGTATCTTAACAAGGTTCCCAGAGCCTATGGAGGAAAAATAGCCTCACAACCTCACAAATCCTCCCCCATACTTAACAGTGAGGATTAAGTTCTTTTCTGTATAACTATCCTTCTTTTTACACCAACCCCACCTTGAGTGTTTGTTGCCAAAAAGCTCTATTTCTGTCTCATCTGACAACAGAACATGGTTCCAGTTCCAGAAGTGTTTACCAAACTCCAGGCATTTATGTCTGTGATTAGATTAAATAAAAGTGTTTTCTTCCAGACAGCTTGTCGGCATGGAAGGGGCATCTAATTGTAGATTTAGAGACTTGATGGCCCCAAAATCCTATCATATTTTATAACATTTCCAACTGTGATCCTTGGAGAAATTTGCCTCTCTAACCAGGCAATTTCACTATATCTCCAGTTGTTCTAAACTTAATTACTGCCCTAGTGGATATGGGCAATAATGTGTAGCTATTAGAGTTTGCATAGACTAGGAGATTAATACATTAACTAGTCACTGCTGTGGGGAGCTGTCGACTAGTTGGGGGAAGTGGAAAACAGAGAGGCAGACTGTAAAGAAATGTAATAAAATGTATTGTTTTAGTCCAAAAAATACTTCAGACTAGATAAAGCCAGTTCTACAATCGCCTGCACAATGTGTAAACGATTTGGTGTCATGGGTTGTACTTTACTATCTAATCTCACTGAGCTAGTTTAGAGCCTGCCAGCAGCACATGCCAACTGACACAGGCCAATCCAGATTCGATTTTGGATGCCAGCGAAGCCAGAGTTGAACATCCAGGGTCATTATCAGCCTCGCAGACACTACTGTATGACAAGGCATCCTCTATCCAAGTAAGACACTGAGCTATAAGAATGTCCTGTTGATGGACATGAGCTTCCATGCTGCTACATAGCTGCCAGATTGTCCATACAAATGCATTTTACAATCAGTACATCCTTAAATATTGTAATATGATATACAGATTTATTATTTTGCACGTTTATTGCACTCATTTATATTTTTGTTAACAGTATAGCCTAAAAAGCATTGAAGCTGGAAATGTAATTTGTAGACAGACAGTAACCTGAGCTAAGGATCACACCCAGGAATCTGGAACTCTGAAGATGCAACGCCACCCACTGCGTCACCATGCCCTAATTGCTGGGTGACTAGTAACAATCAGTAGTCGTGCAACCCCTAGTACGGGGGTTTCCAAAGTTTTTGGGCAAATGAGCCCAAATGTATGAATTATGAATTTTCTGAGACCACAAGCCCTGACCACCCTACATTTTTTAAATTCCAGATTTATAATTTAGGACTATTGTAACATTTGAACATTTTATTATGTCAGAAACCAAAAAAACCAAAGGGTATATTCCTTTCACTGACCTACCAGTCTAGTGGGAAGGGTACACTTACATTTCTTGACCCAGCTTTCACACAGTCACGAAGTGTGTTTGAAAGATCTCATTTCCGCGGTCACATCCAGCTTCAAACAATACGTAAGGAAAATAATCCCTAGCAGGATTGTGTGATATGGACCGATGTAAAGTAGTGCCTGGTTTATTCTTGAGGCCTGACTTGTGCACATGACTTGCATGTGTGTGCAGAAGCAGCAGCAATGCGAGTGGTTGTTCGCATGCTAGCCTGCGTACTTTATGTACATATAGAGGATTAAAAATGACATAAGTCCTCATTCACAACTCCATACATTTTAAATTCAACTGAAATACTAGTCTATTCTGAGTGACCAATGATTTACAAAATGTCACTATTTGACAAATATAAGCAGATGTGCCATCGATTTGCTTGCCTTTGCATAGCATAATCGTAACATCCATACAGTTACTATTGCACGTCAAAAATGGGAATGGCATCAAGCGCAAACAGAGGTCCACTGGGGCATAGATTCTCTCTGCACTTAATGACAGGGTTGCCAGATTGAGCTAGTTTAAGATACTTCATGGCTACCAAAATCTTGTTTTATAGCAAATAATTGGATTTAAAACTAATAAATTTCCACAAAAAAGGCAAAGCGTAAGTGCAGACCATGTGTCTACGATGTACAGAACCATTTCTCTAATGGAAGATATTGAAGATTTATTGCAAAAATTGAGAGAGGAAAAGAGGGGTTATGGAGTGGATGATGTCCATGCATCAGAAATCTGTGTAAAACACTTGTTTCCCATGCAAAAGCGGAGAAAAAGAAAAAAATGGCCTAATTTTTTTTCAATACCCAAATATATTGAGCCTGTTTCAGGTTTCAGGGAAATTTTACTGAAACATTTAAACCCTGGGTAAACATAGTTGAACAAAGGTAAGTCTAAAACTTCTAGACTGTATGCTGTATATCTTTACGTTGTCAAATCTCAACTGCCTATTACAAGGTTACTCTTAAAAAAAAAAAAAAAAAAAAAAAAAAAAAAAAAAAA
>CM040459.1:19983855-20007479 GCA_022758105.1 Pangasianodon gigas | reverse complement strand
TAAAAAAAAAAAAAAAAAAAAAAAAAAAAAAAAAAAGGGGGTGGAGACTGTTGCCTAGAAGTGAAGTTTCCCCTATTACAAGGTTCTCATATGACTCACAATTTGAAAACCACAAAACTACCTCACATTCCTCAACACTATTAAGTGATTTGGTGCCATCTCTGTCTTCGTTTTAAATCTGACTATGAAATAGCACAATATAAAGTGTTATATAAGAAGGTTTGAGCCAACAAATAAACTGACTACACTCCACAAGTTAATACAAACACGGTCAAGTGAGGACACACATACACACACATACACACACACCCCGATTTTGGTCATACAGTCATGCTGCCACATAAAATTCAGTACAGACCACACACTCACACACGGAAACAATCTTTGGGACATATTTCTTTGTGTGTCTTACAGTAGATAATAGTAAGCCTAACCCTAACCCTAAAAAGCAATACCTATCAAATGAAGCTAGTATTTGCAGGCAACTTGGTACACTAGCCTTATAAAATGTTGTTTAAGAAGATTTTGGTCAGGAAATAAACTGTCTACCCTCAACAAGTTACTACAAACATGGCCAACTGAGAGCACACACATACACACACAAACACACACACACATACGCACACACCCCTTCATTTCATCTGACTTCACCAGTGCTACGAGGGCCACACGTGTGTGTCTCTACCTTTACAATCTAAAGATTTAATAGATATATTGTATGCAAAACACACAAGCCACGGACGGAAGAAAAAAAGCAACCTGTGGAGAAAAAAAATATACACTACTTGTATTAACAATGTGTGTGGGCTTCTCAAATGTAGCTTGATTTTGCATGAAAACCACAAACCTGGCAACACTGGTGACTAGGCAGTCTTCTGATGTTATTGCGGCCACATCAGGATGCATTGCTGTTCACACTACACATGCACCCCAGTCATCCTCTGCAAGTGCTCCCTGTGATCACATCACAAGACGTATTTGCACCCGTTCACACCTGTACTTAGTGCTGTCCATTTGTGATCCGATCGCCCGAGACTGATGTTAATACCAAGTGTGAACGAGTGAGTGAGCGAGCTCAAGTCGTGCTGACACAAGATTACGTTTCTGTACTTTGAACGGGAGAAAGCACATCTCACTGCACTCTTCCCATCCACGAAAGTCTCTTCTGATGCAGAGACATCACATAGCCCAGCCAGGCCAACCATAAACTGTACACATCTATACATCTTCTATGTGTATGTGCGTGAAAGAGAGCATCTTCAACAGAGAGCGGGTGTGTCTCTGAGCCTGTAGTTGTGAGAGTGTGTGCCTTTGAGCCTACGAAATAGGCATTAGGTGTAACGGATCATCGTGCAGGCTTGTGAGAACACAGCTACTCAGTGCATTTCTTTCTGTGTCTACAGGCCTTAACAAGTCATTTCCACACCTGTTGCACAAGAACACAAGAAACAGATACCAGACACACACACACACACACACACAGACACACAAACACACACATACAGACAGACACACACAAACACACACAGACACACAAACACACACAGACAGACACAGACACACACACACACGAACACACACAAACACACACATACAGACAGACACACACAAACACACACACACAAATACACACACACAGACACACACACACAGACACACAAACACACACACACACAAATACACACACACAAACACTCACACACAGACACACACACACAGACACACACATAAACACACACAAATACACAGACAGACACAGACACACACACACACACACACACACACACCTTCCAGTAAGATGAAAGACCTCAGCCAGTGACGCTGACAGGATCCCACACAGCTTTCCATCTCAGTGCCATTTCAGGGTGATGACCTCATAAACACCTCCACTCACACCACAAATGTCTCTCTCTCTCTCTCTCTCTCTCTCTCTCTCTCTCTCTAGCATGTACACACATGTATGCACATACACGCACACACACACACACACACACAAAATCTCAAAGTTGCCTTTCTCTTTCAAATGCCATCTTTCAGGTATACCTTTTAACAGCCACCTTTTGTCCTTCAGATGCATTTTTTGGTTCATTCACCCTTTCCTTCAGTCTTTCTTACTCTTCACCACACTTTTTACTCATCTATCCAGTTATAGTCCTCACATTGCCTGTCATGGTGGGCACAGTAGTAATTAGTCTACTGTAACTAACTAACACACAGCCCACACACACACAGACACACACACACACTATTTCCTGCTGCAGCCTTCATCATTCATTAACTTTTAGAGGAAACTCTCAGTGTCTTATTGACTTCTAAACACTTTATTATGTGTTGCCATTTGTCCACATCATAAGGTGTCACACCATCTCCTGCTCATGCCAGGAAAAGGAAATCAGGACAAAACCTACAACTCTTTAAAACTTATCATTTAGGCAACAATGTTTCCTTGATGTACTATCACAGGCTTTTTATCTTACAAATACATTATTGCCATCAGTCATTTCAAACTTTCTAGACTTTTAAAAACTCAGGTTGAGGTGTTTACACACGCACACACGTGCGCACACACGAACACATGCGCACACGCACACACACACACACACACGCCTATTTTGGTCAAACAGTCACACTGCCACATAAAGTTCAATACAGACCACAAACACTCACTCACAGAAACAATCTTTGGGAGGTATTACTTTGTGTGTGTTACAGTAGATAACAGTAAGCCTAACCCCAACCCCAACCTTAACCACAGCAACCAAAAGCAATACCTATCAAAAGTAGGTAGTATTTGCAGGCAACTTGGTATACTAGCATACGGTGCTGTACATATAAATATACATGCACTCCACACACACACTTATCAGTTAATCATCAGTTATTCCACATATGACATATTAGTATTTTATAGCATATAATAGTACATGCCCTAACACTAAAATAGACTTGTGTATAAAAAAATCTTTCAAACTGCTACTCACAAACTTCCCAAAATAAGCAACACTCACCACTTTTCTGTGTGCATATCCCAGACTTTCAGTGTAACGCCACCAGAAATAGTATCCTCAACATTACTGTATTTAACCAAACACACTTTAACAGCTAAATACATAGATCACAAAATTTCAGCCACCTGTTTAACTGGAAATATCAGCAATATTTATGTTTTGGTGTGTACCAATGGGGAAGGTTGGCAGAATCTGAATATGTGCTTTAATGGTTAAAAATGTTGCATGAAGTGGGACTATGAGTGCTGTATGCTCATCAGAGGGTAGAGGTTGATCCCATGCTGTCTTTGCTGTGTTTTGGGCTTTTAGTATCAGTGCTTTATGACTGTTTAATGATGCAAATCCAAATATAATAATGCCCAAACCATTCTCAACACTAGAAGCATGACCTAGAGAAAATACGCTATATGTCTAAAAGTATGTGGACACCTGATCATCACATCTATATGTTGGTCTTCCACAAACAGTTGCCACAAAGGACTCCTTGTCTAACATCAGTGCCTGACCTCACTAACGTTCTTGTGGCTGAATGAGCAAATCCCCAAAGCCAGGCCCCAAAATCTAGTGAAAAGCCTAGAATGGAGGTTATTATAACAGCAAAGGAGGGACTGAATCTGAGTATGGGATGTTCAACAAGTACATATGGGTGTGATATATATGGGTCTCCAAATAAATTTGGCCATATAGTGTATTATAAATCCATTTGACACTGGGAACTCCCAAACCGCCGTCCTTTAAAATCACATTCTGTGTTGAATGAGTATTTAAACATTTAGACACTTTCTGACAAACACATTTATTACTAACCTCAATAAAGATATTTTTTGGAATGTGAATTAGCTGCAATAGCTTGCTTCCATCTCCAAAGGCAATGGAATATCGCCTGTTTTGAAATACAAACGTTTCTTTATCCCCTGTTGATCAATACTCACACACACACGGCACTGGTCTCATCTGAACAAACTGCATTTATGCATGGCACCAGAGGAAATGTGGAGACCGAGTGAGAGTGAGAGAGAGTGAGAGAGAGAGAGAGAGTGTGCAAGAGCTCAAAGGAACCGAGAAGTTATGTACACTGGGTGATGTTCTCTCACTTTCTTTCTTCTCCCCTTTCACCTTCTGCATAGTTTCTTGTTTGTTCTAATCTTCTGCAACTTTTGCATGGCTGCAGACCGAGTTAATGGGAGCAGTACGAAGTAGAGATTGCTGTCCAGTTGAAATCTTTGTACTTTGTACAAATCAGTACTTTGTAAAATAGAGATCCAAAAACCTCAGTGGCTTCTTTTAAGTAGCAATTCACTCCATCATCTATCTTATTCTGTTTCCAGTAGGGGTGCACAATATATCAAAATTATTGAAATATCTCAAATGTAAATATTGCGATAGGAATATCGCAAGGGCTTGTGATAACTGAATGATTTTAATACTTCAAAAGGTTATGAAAAGTGACAGTTTTAGGGTGACGCAGATAGCAAAGAATGCTTTCTTTTCCTTAAACGAACACGAAACATGTATGTTAGTTATGTCATTTTCAGTTTTTAAATATATTATAGTATTATCGTACTACATATCGCATATCACATTTTTCTTCAATATCGTGCAGCCCTAGTTTCCAGCATTATCAAATGCAATGTATATGTCAAGTTGACAATCTGGGAGTAGGTCTGACTATGGCATACACACACACACACACACACACACACACACACCCCTGCCCATTCACACATACACTTACATCAGCCTATCTGCCTAGTTAACACAGCGGATCAAAGGTCTGTTGTGGCAAGCTGCCCTTTGGCCTTCTGCTGTATGAAAGAAGCAACACGTAAACAAGGTGAGAATGTTGGATACACCGAGGGTTCCATTGTTAAAAAGTGCCTGAGTACGTCCAGGCCAGTGCCACTCAGCCTGTAGCTTGGACATACAGAATCGGTTAGAAAGGAAGGGTACTTTTTTCTCTATGGATTTCAGTTTTTCTGTTTTCCTGCAGACGGCAACCAGGCTTTATGTAGACAGCCACTGGAGCTGCCTTGAGTGCAAAGAGGTTAAAAAAAAAAAGAAAGAAAGAAAGAAAGAAAAAGGAAGAATACCGACCCACACCCTACAATGCTGCTGAGCTCACTATCAAAAGGTCTAGCAAGTGCATGATAGAGAAAGAGAGACAAAGAAAGAGAGACACAGAAGTTGGCTATTCACACAGGAATCCTGTCTTTTTTTAACATAAACCTGCGGCGCAGAAACTCACCTGAAGCTAAAGCTGACAGGCTAGTATATACACATACACACACACACACACACACACACACACACACACACCCACCCTCTGAAAAACTAGTACAGCACACACATAGTCACTTGGACACTTCTTCATTCTTCTCAGACTTTTACCTTGTCTCCTATGATGACAACTCCTCTTCTTCACTTCATAAAACATGATGCCCTGTCTTTCGTAGTGATACATTCTCTATCCATCACCATGTCTGACCGTCTCTACCCTTCTCTTGCTCTCAGTCTTTTTTGCTCTTTGCCTGTTTTAATCTCACTTGCTCATCTCAGTCTTTTTCTCTGTGTTGCATGGCACTGTGGGTAAAAAGAGTGACCAGTTGGCCTACTACTCCTAGAAATATTAAAGAAAGAAAGAAATATTACAACTGTAAAAAGTTCTTGGAGAGTGTTTTTATCTAATTTATCTATTTAGCCTGAGAATTTTTTCACTCATTTCAGAAGATAGCTGTGCAGAAATCACTCTACTGCCATGTGCAGAAAATAATCAGCAGGAAAGATAGCAAGGAGATGTTGTGGTTAGTTGTCCTTCAATACCAGCATGGCAGAATGAGGTGTACAAAGGCATTCCCTGCCACATACACACCACAGGTTCCCTGTCGTTCTCTCAGATGACACCCATCCAGCTGTACTCAGCGAAACTTGTTTTCTGTGTTCAACCTCCATTTACATGAACTCTTCTTTAGTACACGCCAGTTGAAAACTACCACAAGACTGTATTTATCTATATGTGAGCGTAAGTAAAAACTCTCCATATGAGAGCTGATACTTTAATTAAGTAAATTAATGTTGTAACTAATGTTGAACAAGCTTCAGTACAAGTTAACTGGAGTTACTAGGCTATGGCTACAACAACAGCTGTCAACATAATGTGAATAATGATTCTTGTGAAGTACACTGAAATCAGAGATGCAGAAAATGAACACGTTAATAGTCCATGTAAATGAGCTGATAAACAGCTGAACAATCGGCTTGTAAATGACAAAGGCTGTAACAAATATCATCTGCCATTTGTTGTTTTTTTTTTTTTTCAATAATACAATGTAAAACAAAACTGACGAACACTGAAAAATACATTATATGGCCAAAAGTGTGTCGACGGCTGACCACCACCCATATGTCGCCACAAAGTTGAAAGCAGACAATTGTACAGAATGTCTCTGTATGCTGTAGTATTACAGTTTTCCTTCACTGGAATTAAAAGGAGCCAAACATGTTCCAGCATGACAGTGCCCCTGTGCACAAAGCGAGTTCCATAAAGACATGGTTTGCCAAGGGTGGAGTGGAAGAACTCAAGTAGCCTGCAGAGAGTCCAAACCTCAACCCCACTGAACACCTTTGGGATGAACTGGAATGCTGATGGTGCACCAGGCCTCCTCGCCCTACATGAGTGCCTGACCTCACTAATGCTCTTGTGGCTGAATGGGCAGAAATTCCAACAGCTAAATTCCAAAATTTAGTGGAAAGCCTTCCCAGAAGAGTGAAAGAAGGACCAATTTTGGAATGGGATGTTCAACAAGCACATATGGGTGTGATGGTCAGGTGTCCACATACACTATATGGCCAAATGTTTGTGGACACTTGATCATCACACTCATATTTGGGCCTTTCCTAATCTGTAGCCACAAATTTGAAAACATACAATTGTCCAGAATGTCTGTAGCATTAAGATTTCCTTTCATTGGAATGAAGGGGTCCAAACCTGTTTCATCATGACAATGTCCCTGTGTACAAAACGAGGTCCATAAAGATATGATGTGGAAGAACTCGAGTGGCCCAAACCCTGACCTCAACCCCACTGAACACGTTTGGGATGATTTGGAAAGCCAGCTGTGCACCAGGCCTCCTCACTTGACATCAATGCCTGACCTCACTAATGATCTTGTGGCTGAACAAGCACAAATCTCCACAGCCATTTTCCAAAATCTTGTGGCAAGCCTTCCCAGAAGAGTGGAGGCTGTTATAAAAAGGTCATACTTTGCCACTGTCTAAATATAATACTTCATGACCTTTCTTGTTTTTATCCTAATGTTGCTTAAATGTAGCTTTCACCAGAGGGAGCTTTTCTGTCTTCTATGCTCTCTTTACTGAATCCTTCTTCTCATCCACCCTGTTTTTTCATGGTCAATACTCTCTCCCCTCATTTTTCACTCTCTTTCCCTCCCTCTGTCCGGCTTGGTCCAACCACAAATCAAGTACTTCTCCCTGTGGGAGCTTTTGCTTTTCTGTATCCCACTGTCTCAGAAGTTAGAGCATGTTCAAGCAGAATAAAAGGTTACAAGAGGGCAAGTGTTTTTTGTGTAAACCAGAGGCTGTAGGAGCAGCACTATAAGCATGTACATGGGTGTGCAGAGTGTGTGTATTGCTTCCATCCAGGTAAAATGACAACTGCCCACATTTATATTTGTCCCATTAAAAAAACTCACATTTAATTTTTTTAATCCGTTCAAAGAAAATGACTAAATTGTTTCCAGTTTTGCAGTGACATGAATAAAGCTTGGGGTCAGGAGGTGGACTGAGCAAGACAGGGAGAAGAGAGGGGTTGAGGGAGAGCAAATAGCATCTCGCTCACACCTTTCATTACACTGGGCGTGGCTATATGGCTATATCACTATATGGCCAAAAGTTTGTGGACACCTGACCATCACACCCATATGTGGGTCTTCCCCAAACTGTTGCCACAAAGTTGGAAGCACACTATTATATAGAATGTCTCTGTATGCTGTAGTATTACAATTTTACCTTCACTGGAACTAAGAGGTCCAAACATGTTCCAGCATGACAATGCCCCTGTGCACAAACCGAGCTCCATGAACACATGGTTTGCCAAGGTTGGTGTGGAGGAACTCGAGTGGCCTGCACAGAGCCCTTACTTCAACCCTACTGAACATCTTGTGGCTGAATGGACAAATCCCCACAGCCATGCTCCAAAATCTAGTGGAAAGCCTTCCCAGAAGACTGGAGGTTATTACAACAGCAAAGGGGGACGAAATCTGAAATGCGATGTTCAAAAAGCAAACATGAATGTGATGGTTAGGTGTCCGCAAACCTTTGGCCATATAATGTATGTTGATTATTTTTAAAATATAGAAAATACCAAATAGTATTTATTAAAAAAAAATATTTATTTCTGAAGTGTGAAAGTTGCTAGTTATTTTCTGAATTGAGAAAACATTCCCACACTATATGGCCAAAATTACTGTATGTGGACACCTGACCATCACACCCACATTTGTGGCTTCCCCAAACCATTAAAAATCATCAAAAAAAAACAACCATTACTATCGGGTCACTTCATTTTGCTAAGTAACTAGCTAGCTATTTAGCATTATTTGGCGTACAATATACAATATTTGTACAAGGTACGATATTCGGCGTTCTATATAACATTAAGTTTTAAACAGCTACATTTGTTGCCGTGCTACATTTAGGCATTTGCTGCAATAAGAATAATAATATTTGTCATCACTGCTTGTTATTTGCAGTTATTTTGATAATTCAGTGTTTCGTCACATTAATTCAACAGAAAATACTCAACATCTACTTCTATCACTCCTAATCACCTTCTCAACCAGCTAGGTAATCAACAACAATAAATACAAGATAACATGGTACCACCTTTATGAACGTTCTTAAACTGGTGTGCAAAGCCTTGGCTTTCGACAGTATTTTCATTACTGGTTTGCATGGATGTTGGAAAGTCTTGATTTCATCACTAGAAGAATTCACCCTTTGTAGTTGTACTGTGATCCTGTTATTCTCCAAACAAGTCTTTGCAAGCTGGGGTATATGCACTGACACGCAACTTGATTCCTGACAGACTCAACAGTTTGCACATCGCAATTTATTGCAATTGTGAATTAAAAACTAATGTAGAAGTAGTTATTTGAAACTGGAAAAAGTGTTTTGTTGTGCTATATTGCTACTTGGTGAAAAAAGTAGCTTGTTAATGAGAAAATCTACATAAATTAGTTAGTAGTACAAGTCACTACTTGTAGCAAGCTACACCCCAACACTGAGTGTAATGTAAGGTGTTTCCATACTTTGGAGTACTTTGGTCATACCGGTTTCTCCGTTTAGTAAATATTGCTGGTTTAGTAAATATAATATGCAATACACCTATAACACAGAGTCAACACATAATATCTATTCTACAAGATCTATATTAACTATATTGATTCTACAATATTTATATTGCAGGTTCATGTTCAAAAAAGAGAGGATTCCTGTGTGAATAGCTAATTTCAGGCTCTCTCTTTCTTTGTCTCTATCTAACTTTCAAAAGGTTTAGAATTTAATCAAAGCCAGAGAATGCCTTTCTGCAGTAGGACGACAGCACCCTCCATTACCCCGCTCAGTGGAATAAACCGCATTAATTTAGGCACAATGCATTTTCATGTGGCAGAATATGACTCACAGAAAAAGGTCATTCAAATTGATATTTTATGTTGCCAGTGATATAAGGTGGCACTTTAAATGCTCTTTCGGCTGCCTTAGATTGTTTATAACCAAGCGGCCCTCAACCAGTTAGGCATGGTTTGAATTTGATGCGTGACTGTGTGCATGTGCAAAAGCGGTGCCAATGCAATCTGCATTATCACATACTTGTGGCCATACCTTATATGCATCTGCAGGATTAAAAGGGAGGATTAAATGCCCTTACATTTAAGTTTACCTTTGCAGTTTACATTTACATTTACAGTTTCGCCGCACTTGCGCAATGACAATAAAGATATTCTGTTGTATTCTAGTGGGTTTGAAAGGTTGAACACTGATCATAATAGGGAAAACGTCTTGTTAATATTTGTCAGATATGCACGGTCAGTGTGGCGAATGAAAGCAAGATACACTCTGCCCACGTTTTTTGCACGTCATTAATTACGGAATAACACACTTAAGACCGTGCTGTTATATGACAATAATCCATGCCAGGGTTACAGTTACTACCCCAAGGTGGATTATTTTCATATAACAGCACAGTCTGAAGTGTGTTATTCTGCTTATACCACAAACATTTGCCAACAACTGCAAGTTTTTACTTAATTAATGAAGGGTATATTGAGCTTTTTAAAGGATTAGATTGACATTTTTATATTTATGTTACAGAACGTCCACGAGACAAGTTATAAACAGTTGCTCTCTCACCAGCCTTTCCTGTATTCTCTCTCTCTCGAAGACACAAACACACCTTGCCATTTTACTGAGAAACTGGAAGCGTAAACTCCTCTGCCCTGAAGACTTCCCGTCCCTGGAAAATCTGCAAATCACTGTGACCATTACAAAGCATTGACACTCGAGACTCCTTTCATAAATGTTACATAAACATCTTCTAACAAAAAAAACCTCACCACATCAATGATTCATCTCTTCTTTGTGTTTAACAAGCAGCACATTTTTTAAATGCGTTTATTTTCAGGCTCAGATGATTTGCAGCGTCCACCATACAAGTCCCTGTGAATGAGCTGTTAGTATAGAAACAATAATCTATAACAAGAACAAGCGCATTGATATTATCTTATCGTTCATGTTACAGCTACAACTACTGTCAGAGCCGGGAGGTTATATTAATCCACACCTTCTGGCTACTCAGATACGAGACTTTAAAAGTGCTGTGGCATAACAGCAAATACAAAACCCCACCTTAGTAAAGTCACACACAGTTTGTTAATAATACTGATCCATTACCGGTTGTTACTTTTACGTAAGAACCATGTTTTTGTTTTGTTTGTTTTAAGCAACACTTATTATTGGTATTGGTGATGTAAGCACGGTCACCTCACCTTGTGTAAACATAAATGTTAACACAACTCTCTGCAACTTGGCCGCATGAAAATTGCATGAAAACTATGCAGTAAAGATAAACTGCAAATATCATCTCTGAGTCATGTTTTACATTAAACAATAAATGCCATCCCCCCCCCCCCCCCCCCTTCAGGAATTCTTTAGTATAAGTTCCTTGCAGCAGTTTCGTGGATAGGTTTTAAGGAGAAACTCATATTTAGAAACTTTTAGTGCCACTTAGAAGTAGAACAATCCAATGAAACTACTCATAGATGTTAAGTTTGGCATAGCAGAATGATTCAGAGCCATTTCTAATATCAATGTCTGTGTGACTGAGGCAGTGTGAATTTCTAAAACCTGAGCCGTGCTGCTTGTTATAATGTGTATTGTAGTGTTTTGACGGGGTGAACAGTTTTAGGATAAATGGGCAGACACAACAGGTACAGTAACATTAATGCTGGAACGCTTACTGTATTGTCAATGGAAATATGTAACACCTTGCAATTTTTACATTCATTTGGGCAGATTTTATAATAAAACATAATAATAATCACATGGTAGCCCACAGGAGAAAAAAATCCAAAACAATTTTCTCTGAGATAGCAATGGCATTAAATGGAAAGAAAAGGTTGACTTCTGATTAAGTCTATACAGCAAAAATTACATGGAGGCCTGACCATGATACCCCTATGTGCTTGTTGAAAATCTTATTCCCCCCAAAGCCTATGTATTAGGCTTTTGCATGTGTAAATTTTAATCCATTATACCAATATGGTGCCCTAAAAAGTATTTTACCCCATCCTGAATTTTGCATATCACACTACATGGTTTAAGATCCTCCTACAAAATATAAGACAGAGACTTTGAGGAAACAAAAAACACAGTTTTCAAATGATCATTTGATTTATTGAAGGAAAAAGGTTATGCAACACCTATATAACCCATGTGAAAAAGTAACTGCTCCCCGAAACTGAACTGGTTGTGCCACCTTTAGCAGCAACAACTGCAGCCAAACGAGTAGGATAACTGGAGATCAGTCTCTCACATTACTGTGGAGGAATTTTGGCCCGCTCTTCTTTGCAGAACTGCTTTCATTCAGCCACACTGGAGGGCTTTTAAGCATGAACTGCCCGTTTAAGGTCCTGCCTTAATAAGGCATCAATAAGGTTCAAGTCAGGACTTTGACTAGGCCACTCCAAAACCTTAATTTTGTTTTTTTTGCTCCATTCACAGGTGAACTTGCTCCTGTGCTTCAGATCGTTGTATTGCTGCATACCCCAACTGCGCTTGAGCTTCAGATCTCGGACTGATGACTAGATATTCTCCTTCAGTATTTTCTGGTACAGAGCAGAATTCATGTTTTGTCAATTATGGCAAGTCAGGCCCAGGCCCTAATGCAGCAAAGCATCCCCACACCGTCACACTACCACCACCGAGTTTGACTGATGGTCAAACTTGAGTGATGTTCTTATTGTGTTCGCTTTACACCAGATGTAATAGGATCCACGTCTTCCAAAAAAGTTCCACTATCGACTCACCCGTCTACAGAACATTATCTCAAAAAGCTTGGGGTCATCAAGGTGTTTTTTTGGCAAATGTGAGACGAGCTTTTAGGTTTCTCTCCCCTGGATACCATTTTTTCCCAGTCTCTTTCTAATGATGGAATCATAAATAGTGAACTTATCTGAGGCAAGCAAGGCCTGCAGTTCCTTAGATTCATCTGGGTTCTTTTGTAACTTCCTGGATGAGTAGTCACTGCACTCTTGGAGGAATTTGAATATTCTTCTGGCAAGATTCACCACTGGTCCAAGTTTTCTCCATTTGGAGATAACAGCTCTCATTCTGGTTCATTGGAGTCCCAGAGCCTTGAAATGGCTTTGTAACCCTTTCCAGAATGATATATTTCACTATCTTTCTTAGTGAAACAGAGCTGGAAGAAATCAGTAATCAGAGTGTGTCTAGTCTAATTAAACCCAATTATCAATTAAATTTAGTTAATTGGTTGGTTGAGTAACTAAGGGGAACTGAGGGCAATTACTTTCTCACACAGGGCCAGTTGGTGTTGGATAACTTTTTCCCTTCAATAAATGGAATGATCATTTAAAAAGTGTATTTCGTTTACCCAGGTTTTCTTTATCTTATATTACATTTTGTTTGATGATCTGAAACAATTAAGTGCGAGAGATGATCTGGAAGTACAGCAGCATGTGAGAATGAGAGCTGACCTTGGCAAGCAGCGGTTGGTATCAGTTAGGTGTATTCTTGACAGGAGCAGGCTAAACAAAGATCTGTCTTAAGACTGAGAAAAAGTAGTGAGGTTGGTCCTGTTTGCCATATTTGGTTTAGAGTTGAACAGTATTAGAGATTTTCATGTGGTCTGCTCACAGTCCCACATACTGATCTTAAAATAAACTTTGTAGATTACTAGGCTCTTGAACTAGTAGCCAGTCAGCATGTTCACTAGTCAAAACATTTCTATGCTGTTGGAACAAAAAACTCCTTAAAGCACGAACACATTGGGCCTCATTTATGAAGATTGATTTTTTTTTTCCTCAGAGGATGAAACCTGGCTTACAAGTCACGGCATTTGTCATGGCGTCTGGTCAATTTTAAAAAGCTTGGCATGATTTGTTAGCAGGGAAACACTATTTTGTTGCTTCTGTGTCAAACCATTTTCTTTTGACTTCACTTGATGGACCACACTGAATTAACCTCCATAAGTTCTCTTCATATTTTGGGTTTTTCAGGTGCTGTGACTCCACTGGATAAAATCCTGAATAGTATATATTTTTATTCTCGTAGATGTCATATGAGATGTAGAGTCAAATGTACTTCAATTCTGCCTCAGAGAAATTCTTCTTTTTTGGCCATTTTGTGCTTTCCGTTCTGTGAACTTGGCCTTTTATGGAATTTTGTGGGCGTCGCCAAATGCAAATCAGCTGTAGCATACTCAGTAATTTCTGGGCAATTGACATGTATCAACATATACACGTGAATACGAAGAAAACCAGACTTTACAAAACTTTTGTAAATCCGGCGTAAATTTTTAGTCCAGTTTGGCTTATGAAACATTTACACACAACTTTACTAAGAGATTGCTGAATGAGGCCAATTCTGTGTATGATTAAGTTCACTGCAAGTTTTTTTAATGAGCCCAACTTGTTGGTCTTTGCCTGTTGATCACTTAAACTAATCAGTAAAGTCTTACAATCCCAGAGGACATTTTCTTTTGCTTAAAGGTTTCTCAGGAGATTTAATACTGATTCCCACTTGTGTTTACTTAGGTATGAACTTTATCACAGATGTTCCCCTAAAATTCCCTAAGAGAAATTGATTGAGAAGAAAAAGGGACAAGCGATACAGAGAGAAAGGCCATGCTTGGCATTGGTAGGATTCAAACACACATTCTCCTGATCACTGTACAAAAGCATTGCAACTGCACCACCTGGGAACTTGTTAATTAACTTTCTAATTAAATAATATTTTCCCAGTATATCGTTTACTGGCTAGTTTATTGAGTCAATTTACGAAAGTGGTGGCTGAAGAGGTCCACAGTAAAATCAACTTAAAAAGATATTCAAGTAAAGGAATCTAAAATTCTTCCCCAAATACATTTTTAAATGCTTGCTTTATATATATTCTGAATATATAATGCCATGAAAAACTGCCCCTTCCTGATTTCTTCTACTTTTTGCATATTTGTCACATTTAATTGTTTCATATCTTCAAACTATATTTAATGTGACAAAAACAACCTGTGTAAACACAAAATACAGTTTATAAATGATCATTTCATTTATTTAAAGAAAAAAAAAAATCCAACACCAACTGGCCCTGTGTGAAAAAGTAATTGTCCCCTTAGTTACTCAATCAACTGATTAACCAAATTTAATTGACAATTGGGGGAAAACTGGGGGGCATTTGTGGGGAAAAAAGTGGGAAAAAAAACACGGCTGACTCCATGTTCGTCTTCTGTTAGCTAGTCAGCTCGCTGTGATGAGTGATGTATATTTTGTTCCTCAAAAAAGCGATCTGTGTAGTCGATGTTGTAGATTTAACAAGCGAATATGTCTGTATGTTGATTGATCTGAACCAAATATACAGCATAACTGATTTAAAAGTAAGAAGAGCTACTTTGATTACTTCTGATGCTGTGCACATGCTGGCTACAGAGGAAGATGCTGCTTCTTAAATGCTCACCCTCATCCCAGCGAATAGCACAAAGCCATTTCTTTCTCATATGCACTTCGATGGGAAATGAATGAAACCTCAAGTACACATTTGCATCAATTATTTGTGCATTTATGGATATTGCACTGATTGCAAGCTGTATTTGCTGCCATTGTTTACTATCTCAGCTGAAGTTTCGAAATACTAAATGACCACATGCTGAGGGATTTTCTGCTGGTAAAGCACTGCAAGAGTGGTTCCATGTCTATGGTGGAAGATAAATTAAACGGACTGAATAGATTGAATGCCTTATTTTGTATCCGTCAAAATGACAGACGGCCTTCAGAATTTTCCATCAATGCTTTTAAAATTTGGTAAATGATGGGAAATTCTCTGTAAACGCAACCCTTTTGGGTGATACAGGTGTTGCGTAACCTTTTTCCTTCAATAGATGAAAATCATTTAAAACGGTATGCTGTGTGTCCTCATGGTCTCCTTATCTTTTATTTTGTATAAGGATTTGAAACCAGTAACATCCAGTGTGACAAATATTGAGGAAATCAGGACAAATACTTTTTCAGGGTGCTGTACAGATTTAAAAATGCATTACGTTGAATATAGCAATCTTCTGCAAAATATGACTTTAGTTCAAAAATTTCAAACAGTGAATCACAGCAAATCAAACTGAATTTACAATTTCAGTAGTTTTAGTATATTTGACTACTGGTGCCTGATTACTACTTCCTGCCTTTTATCATGCTACCAGAATCCCAGCCAGACATCAACTGTACAAGCGACTTAACAAAACTGTGTTAGTTGTTTTGCTGAACAGTATCATCATGTCAATATCATATCGAGTGTGCTGAGGTAGGTTGCCATAGCAACAAAATATGTCATGGGCCTGAGCAAGTTCAAGCAGAAAACGAGCCACCTGACAGTGAAAGAGAGAGAACAGAAAGGTTAGACAGCCACAGGGAGATGATTTCAAAGCTGTGCAAGTTTTAAAATCACAGGTACCCACAGCCACAGTGTAGTAATAGCTCGAAAATCTCAGACAGCCAGACAGAGAATTCTGAGAGAAACACAAAAGGCAGTAAGCAGAGAAAGCAGAATGCGAAGGAGCCAGAGCAAACTCTCTAATTTCCATCATATGTTTAAGATAGAGAATCTGTGAGAGCAGACATCACCTTTAGTCTTTCTAAAGCTAGAGCTACAGTTGGATTTCTGTAAAATTTTATTACACTATTGTTAAAAGTGCTATGCAAATTAAAAAAAAAAGAACTGAGTTGAATTGTGTGAGAGAGCCAGAGAGCCAGAAATGCAGAATATGCACAGAATGCGTGTGTGTGTGTGTGTGTGTGTGTGCTGGATGTGAATTTGTCTGTGTGCTTTGTGCGTATGCTCACATCTTGGAATAAAATTTCTCAGAGAAAGCATCATGTGACCTTCATGAGCCATGACAGAGAGAAAGAGTGTTAGTGAGTGAGTGAGAGAGAAAGAGAGAGAGAGGGGTAGAGAGCAAACTGCACAGGGACAGCACAGATTGTCATGGCCACAGTAGTCAGCGTGTGAGCACACTGTGTTAAGTGCCCTCTCCTTGTCTCTGCTCCCTCTCTCTCTGGGACAGGGAAGTACTAGGCTTACTTTGTTTTGTTTTTTTTATTTTGGAAGGGGGGGTCAAGGGTTGTATCTCTTCCAATATGTTCTGGGCTGATGGCCAACTAGACCAAGGAAAAAGAACAAACCACAGCCAAAGCCCAGAAAGGCGAGAGACAAATAAAAAGCACTCAATGTAAGATTGTAGGTTTAATGCCTATTCTCAAACTAGCTAACTCTAATTACTAGCTAATGTTAATGCAGCAAATATATATTGCTTATTTGTAACATTCAGCCAAATTTTTTTTTCCAAAAGTACATGAATTAGTAGAATATATCTTCTACTCATTGAGATTCACACACAAGACAGACCATTGCCTGCAAACCTTTTAACAGACCAATAGGTTTATATAAGAGTTTATTCTAATTTTTGTACTATTTCTCTTGATCCATTTCCAATATCATATTTATTTGTACAGGGCAGCTTACATTTTGTAAGATTAAGCCTGGGAGGAAAAAAAAACATTTTTTAAGGAAATTCAAAATGCCAGACAATCCCATTTGAGACAACTGAAACCATTTTATGCCTTGAAATCAACATGATCTATGGAAAAAAGTGAATAAAAGGGCATAATGCATAATTCTGCACTAACTCGAACTTGGTCTCTTGGAGGCATTAGTAAGTTTGAGTAGTAGATACCAACACTGAAGTGGTTTGTCTGGGCAGTCCAAATTACATGACTATTGCCCAGTGTGTACTACACATTCTGCCAAATTTTACGTTTTTATGCGATTGCTCAACATTTAAATTTTAGGGCAAGAACAAACTTCTTACCCTAAAATTTAAATCTTACAAATCCTAACAAAAATAAAAGTGTTCTAGTTTTGGACCCTTATGTTAGTGGTAACTGCAGTAAATAGTTTGTGCTCTGCTGAAATAATTTCAATAAGAACAGAGGATCAAAATATACTAAACATCTCTTTACTGGCTCTTTGCTATTATATATATATATATATATATATATATATATATATATATATATATATATTCATTCTTTAGGCTATATTTTAGGCTATATTCTATTAAACTCATTCAGGGTGTGCATGGGTATGTCAGTAATTTTTCCTAGTTTAGCCAGGCTTTCACCATGTATCAACTTGTTCCTGGTCTTTGGCAAGAAGGAAGACTTCTCTATATCACATTATTCTCTCACAGTTTGCCTTTCTTACTATAAATTACTGTTAATAACTCATAACAAGCTTCCAGATCATCTCACTTAGTAAGAAACTCTTTGTCAGCAGAGTGGAATCCTGATGCACAGTATATACTTTATTAGCTGTCATTGTTTCTGTGTAAGTTACTCCGCAAACATTCAAATGACTATGTGGGATGCAGAATGCTACGTGTCGAACTCTAAAGTCTAAAATCATGTTAGCAGTGAAACACGAGAAACACAAACACACACCATTCACAACACCCATGCAACACTTAAGTGCTGAATCTTATTCTAATATATCGGATGTATTAATCTTATTTTTCATGCACCACACTTCTCTCTTTACTCAAACCCATATGAGTGTCTGGTGGTATCAAAAAAAAAAAAATTTAAGAATGATTTTACGTATGATTCCTCACATAAAGGGTCTGAAGGAGCTGACTTAAAGCTGGTATCAACTTACAGGGATTAATGCAGACTGGTTCTGGTTCACCTTTTACAATGGCCAAAGGTCATAAACCATTCAGAGAATAAAATGACTTACAGTCACATGGCTGAAGTGCACAAGCTGCACTACTGCCATGTGTTCTCCAAGGCATTAAGGTAAAAATAATTCCACTTGCCAATTTCTTAAAGCAGCTATTTCTAGTTAAAGTTGACTATGCAGGATAAAATGATTATTAGTTTGCACATGGAGTCAACTCAGGCCACACAAACATTAGCATATAATCACAGGCATAACTGTTTTGAAAAATGTGGGTGAAAGGTAAGATGACTTGTCTGTATCAAGCACATTTCACATAAAAGATACACTTCCATTTTAATCAGTGTCTAAAGCCACACCAGCTTTTTAACCACTTCCAGCAATCACAGAACAGCAGATGCTTTTAGGTGGTTTACATCACCGACAGTGTGTCTTATTGAAGCTGAAGAAAGAAAAGAAAATAAACCAAAGCAAACCAAAACGTGTTATCTCACATTCTGATTTAATTTACCATTATAATAACACCTACAGCCGGTTTAAAGCCTCACTTCATACGCCACAATATAATGATTGTGGTCTTCTATAACTATACAGTGGATATAAAAAGTCTACACACCACTGTTAAAATTGTGCACACCCTTTTATAATGGGGCATGTGACTGTGCTCAGAATGAACCAATCACACTCAAACTCATGTTCAAAAGCACTATGATATAAGTACTCATGATACAAAAGTATCATACACCTGTCATCAAAGAAGTGATTGTGATTAACCCCAATAAAGATCAGCTGTTTCTGTAGGTTTTCTTTATATCTTCTTGGTGTCATCTGACTGCTGAAGCCATGGTCCACAAAGAGCTTACAAAGGATGTATGGGATCTCACTGTTAAAAGGTATCGATCAGGAGAGGGATACCAAAGAATTTCCAAAACATTCCAAAACACCACGAAGGCCATCATCAACAAGTGGAGAAAAAGATGCACCACAGTGACATTACGAAGAACAGGATGTCCCTCCAATAGACAAAATGACAAGAAGAAAACCTGCTGAGAAACCTACAACAACACTGAAGGAGCTGCAGGAATATCTGGCAGGTGCTGGTCATGCCATGCATGTGACAACAATCTCTATTCTTCTATACAATATTCTTCACATATCTGGGCTATAGGGTAGGGTGGCTAGACAGAGGCCCTTCCTCATGAAAAAACATCCAAGCCCGCCTAAATCAGACCACACCACGTGTTATGTCTGCTGAGAACGTTTTGGGCATTATTCTGAAAGATATGTTTGGTGCAAAACAAGACAGGTTATCACCCAAAGAACATCATACCCATAGTGAAGCATGGTGGTGGCAGCATCATGCTATGGGGCTGCTTCTCTTCAGCTGGACTGGAGGTCTAGTCAAGATAGAGGGAATCATGGACATCTCCAAATACCAAACTATTTTGGCACATAACCTGCAGGTTTTGTCTGTTAGACAGCTGAAGATGAAGAAAAGTTTCACCTTCCAGCACGATAATGACCCAAAGCACAAATTTAACAAAGCAATGCCTTCAGGAGAGGAAGACGTTTTGGAATGGCCCAATCAGAGTCAAGATCTAAATACTGTTGAAAACCTGTGGAATGACTTAAATAGGACTGTGCAAAGGAGACCCCTTGCAATTTGATAGATCTGGGGCATTTTTGCAAGAAAGGGTAGACTCTTACCCAAAAAGACTGAGTGCAGCACTACAAGCAAAAGGCAAACTTTAGACTTTAACGAAGTATTAATTAAGGGGTGTGAAAATTTGTGCAACCAGGTTATTGTAAATTTTTTCTTTTTCCTTTTTCTCACTAAAACCTTTCTATTTGGTTTTCACTTGAATTTTGTTGGTTACTATTTCCCATTAAAAGTGGAAAAAGATCTGACAAGGTTTCATTTTTTCACATCACTAAAAAAAAAAAAAAAAAATGAAACATCAAAAATGAAACTTGCTAGAAACTGACTTGAACCGTTTTCATTGCTAGCCATCCAGATGCAAGAGTTTAATCATAGAGGAGGCAAGAGTTCACTGCATCTTTTATGTATTTGGAAAGCATTTTGCTTTCATGCATTTAAATTATGTTCCACTGAAGTAAATATCAAACACAATTTAGAGCACAGAAATACGTGTCACATTGCATGCACAACCCTTGTGATGTAATACCCCAAGCTTAAACAAGTTAGCTCCTAAATGTGGCTGGAATGAGAATGGACAATGAGGGGCCTAAATGGTTTTGAGTTTGTGTGCTGGAAAGGCATACTGGGGCTATCAGGCTTCCGGATCAAGTTGCAAACTCTGTGTACTGCTATAAATAGAACAGTAGGATATCACTCTTACAGTGCTAGCTAATGGGGAGACCAGTGGGCCAAAGAGCAGCCACGTGCAGTCAAATTACACTTCACGCATTCTTCTACCATCTCTCTGTTCCTCTCACATACACACACTCCACAATATGCATTCTGAATTGTCTGCACAATTTCAAAACAAATCATGACAGTTTACACAAACTACCACAGACCTATCACTGCTGTTATTCAGGGTGTTAAGTCTAGGGGCAGTTATGGCCCAGTGGTTGAGGTTCTGAGTTACAGTAAATGCACACTAAACAAAAATTCGTCATCTGATAGAGCTAGTCAAGAATCACAACACCACTGTAATCTGCAGCCCGCATTTAGTCAAGAAACTATTGCTGCGTTTGTGGTGCCTTGTAAGTGGTAATTTGACATGTGACGTGAAGTTTAAAATAACAAAAAACAAACAAACAAAAAATCAAGACGCGTCTTCGAAAGCATGTCTTTTGTTTGTTCTATCAGAGCACGTAAAGTTCATAAAAAGCTACCTTAACTCCACCGTTACAGTTACAGGCCTGAGTGGCTATTGGCACTGTCCTACTATAGTGAACTCCAAACATTCATGCAACATTCTGGACTGAACCTGCAGGACAGCAACAACAGCGGACAATAGTGAGTAGCTTAGCAACTAGCTAGCCACCTAATATTAGTAATAACTCTAACACTGATGATTACATTTTCAAAACAGTGATTAGTATGGTCAGTATTATAGATTTAACCAAATATTGCTATAAACTAATTTAAAAGTGGAGAAGGGGGACTTTACACTGTTTACAGTGTGTGTGGTCACGTTGATTTTATGTCACTCCGTAAACAGGGAAGGAGCTGGTAGTTGAGAAGACTACCCTAAGTTGACAAGTAGAAATTTCAAGTTGAAGGGGTGTTTTCGGTGGTTTTTATCAGTTGTAGGCAGGGAATTACAAGTTGCAACTTTGCCTCAAATGCAGCATGTGTTCCTTGTCGATAAGACTGAATCCAAATAATATTTAGATGGTTTATGAATCTCAGAGTTCAGACAGAACTCAATGTGAGGTGTGTGACTCAACTGTCACGAATATCAAGTTCAGTAAAAGCTATTTGCTATCAATATGCTAATATGTTTTTTCAAATTACGTGATACCCTACACTGTTGACAAGCTATCATTATTCATAAGTGGCTCAAATAATAACAAAGAGGAAAAGTGAGGATTGTTGTTAACACCAAGAGGCAAGTGAAAATGACTGTGAAAGCTGTTGATTGCAAAGGTTCACACAGTCAAGGAGAGGTAAGCTTGCTCAGTTGACAAACAAGAGTAAAACGATAGAGCAGATTATGGTCGATGATACTAATGTTCATGCTGATAGAAGAAAACTCACCATGTGAATACAAAGATAAGATTTGTACACTGGCTTTTCTGAGATTAATCACTCTATTAAAGGAATTATAGGAACACTATGGAAGATCAGGCCAACATCACAGATTATTTGGTGAAGCAGTAGAAATTTTCTTTGCTGCCACAGCTAGACATGCCCATCTTAAGGGAGGTCCTCTTGAATAAAAGCTTTTAATTTGAACATTCGAGGGTGTAGTTGAAGACCTTCTCTTCTCCTCCTTCGCCATCTTTCCTGATGGCTGACGACTTTGCCACTTTTGTTAATGAGAAGACTGGAAAAACCTTCCAGTCCTTCACTCCTACCCCTATTCCTACACTACACATTCAGGATTACCCTCCCTCTTCTTTGACACTTTTTTTACTCTATCGACATAAGAAATTCTGCAGGTTACTTTGTCCTGCAATTCCACCACCTGCCTGCTGGATCTCATCCCTTCCACAATGCACCAGTCCATCTCTCAAGACCTCCTGCCCTTCATCTCTTCTATCATTAATCACTCCATAGCACCTGGTCATGTACTGACTACATTCAAGACAGCTAGGGTTATTCCTATTCTGAAACCCACTCTGGATACCTCAGACATCAGCAACTACTGGCCAGTTTCACTTCTCTGTAGTCACGTTTACATGGACACTTTTTGTTTCAATCGGAATGAAATCAATCAGATTGATTAATCTGATCGCAGTGTTTACAAGAACGCTGAATAAAGTAATCGGGTTGATATGCGCGTTTACATGACAGAATCGGATTTGATCTTCTGACATGCGCACAGTGCACGAATACACGTTTCCCGCCGTTCCAACATGCAGATACTAGCAGCCACTCTCTTGCCATTGCTTCTTTTTTTCGTTTTAAAAAGTAGACTTAACATTTGCCTATTTCAGCTGCTAATTAGAAGATGAGAGCGCGTGATGTTTTGTGCGGTACTGCGTGTATTTATCCAGCAATTAAAATGCCCCTTCCCGAGCCCAGAACAAGGCGTCTGTGGATGAGGGTCCGAAGCAAGGACTGGTGGGACAATGTCGTCTTGCACCACTTCACAGACGAGGAGTGGAAGGAGAATTTTAGGATGACACGACAGTCATTTATGACACTATGCTCAATGGTGGAGGGGTACATAGCACCTGGTGAGGCTACCGTCAGAGCCCCAATACCGCTGACAGCCGTGCGTCATACGTCATTACGTGATTTGTACGTCATTGCACATGCGCAGAACTATCTGGTTTCATTTTCAATCCGATGAAGTGTTTACATGTCCTCTCCATCGGATTAGAAAAGGTTTAAACCACCCCTTACGATCCGAATGAAATTTTAATCGGTTTTGGCCAATTCATTCC
>CM040459.1:19956298-19983755 GCA_022758105.1 Pangasianodon gigas | reverse complement strand
TACTTTTTAAATCTGATTGTGCTTCTAGTCCAATTACGATCGGATTATTAGTGTCCATGTAAACGCAGCTTGTGGCACACTCCACAGACACTGCTCTTGCGGCCATTACTGAGTAGCTTCATGCCGCTAGATCAGCCAAACAGTCAGTCCTAATCTGCCTCGACCTTTCAGCAGCCTTCGACACAGTCAATCACAAGACTCTTGGAATTCATGACACAGCATGCCAGTGGTTTGCCTCTTACCTGGAGGGATGCTCATATCAGGTGACACAGAGGGAATCCACATTTACTCCACGCAGACTCTCCAATGGTGTCCCACAAGGCTCAGTGCTGGGTGCTCTTCTGTTCTCCCTCTACACCCAGTCTCTTGGTGAGGTCATATTCCCACACTGGTTTTCATACCACTGCTATGCTGAGGACACTCATCTTCATACCACTGCTATGCCAATGACACTCAACCTACCTCAGGTTTTGTAGTAAAAAATTCCACCCTACCCATGTTTCTGCATGGATCTCAGCATGTCTGGCAGACATGTCATGATGAATGGCAGCTCATTAGCTGAAATTTAATCCCAGCAAAACTGAGCTACTGTACATCCCAGGAGAAGCATTCCCATGTCAAGTTCTTGTGATCTTCCTGGACAACTCTCAGATCTCACCATCTGTCATTGCACACAACCTTGGGTAACCATGGACAACCAACTGTCCTTCTTGCCTCACATCGCTAAAGTTACTTGCTCATGTCATTTCCTTCTCTACAACATTAGGAGGATCTGGGCACTCAGGTGCTTGTTCAGTCCCTTGTCATTTTGAGACTGGATTGCAACAGCTCGCTCCTGGCAAGTCTGCCCCTGCACACTGTTTCAACTTCCCCAAGTTCTACCACACTATCCCATTTCTACACTCCCTCCACTAGCTTCCTGTAGCTGCTCACATCAGATTGAAAACACTGATGCTTGCCTACAAACCAAAAAAGTACCAATGACCACCTACCTTAAAGCACTTATCACACCCCGCACTGCATCATGCTCCTCTAGAACAGCTCCTAGACCCACCATCTCTCAGGATACAAGTAAGACATGCATCAAGCCTCTTCTTTGTCCTGACACTGAGGTGGTGGAATTAACTTCCTCTGGTTATCCGAACATCTAAGTCACTACTTATCGTCAAACAAAGACTGAAGACCTACAGGGGATACAGAAAGTCTACACACCTCTGTTAAAACTGCAGATATTTGTGATGTAAAAAAATTAAACCTACAATAACCTGACTTAACTTATACTTTGTTAAAGCATCTTTACCTCTTCAACAAGCACTTAAATTAGCACTATGTTATTAAAAAATACTTGTCTTGTGTTAATCATACTATACTAATGACCCAACAGGGTTTCAGACTGATGGTACCTTTAATCCCAAACCTAGTGAACTAGTATGAGGATGTGTTTTTTGAAAGAGACTTCAAAGCACTTCTGTAACTCACTCTGGATAAGATCAAACAGATTCAAAGCTGTTTGCATATGGAGCCAGCTAGAGAATACTGTAGAGCAACACAGGGAATGAGTAAATTTTTGTACAATACTGTAATGCTATGGCAGACATCAATTATAGGGAAGAGATGGATAATAAATATAAGACCAACAGTGACAAAGTGTCCATACAATATAAGAGAAAAATGGAGGATGGTTGTTTGCGAAATCCATGAGCAAAGCAGTGCTAGAGTGATGTTTCATGAATTGGTTAATTTCAAAAACAAACAAGTGAAGCTTTCTTTTTACCCAGTATTTGGAGACATAAAATACAGCCTGATGGTAAAAAGTGATCTGAACCCTCATAAAAAAGCAAAGATAGGTAGCCGAGTGGCAGTGGTAGCCAAGTAGTTAAGGCTTTTGGCTACTGATCGGAAGGTTGTACAAATGATTCTACTTGCAGGATGATTGCGTGGCAGTATCAGGTGACTCTCCCTGAACTAAATGCAGATATTGGACTGCTCATTGGAGCTAATTTACCCAAAGCTATAGAATCCTGGCAGGTTGTTTGAAGTGACTGCAAATCACATATCTGAGAAATTGTGGTATCAGAAGTGTAAACAGGATTTTTTCAGAAGCTGAAAGGATGACAAACTTGAAATATCCAAGGAAGATTATCAATTTATGGAGATGGCGTCATAATCAGCTAACACTGTGACATTACGGCTTGTGCTTACCTTCGAAGAATAGGACTGTCTGCATGCCTGATAATCAAAAGATGACTGAACAATGAGTACTATGAGTACTTAAACTCAAGGGGAAGTTCATAAAAAATCCAAAGCTCCATGTTGATTATAGTCTTCATGAGTGATATTCTTTAAAAAAAAAAAAAAAAAAAAAAAAAGGTATGCTGTCAAGTTGTCAGAGAAAGATCAGATGGAGGTATATGGTCTATACTTCACCATGGCATATACCATCTTGTCAAGCAGAAGTTGAGTGTCATGTTTTGTGTCATGTTTCTACTTTTAAGGCCCTGCTCCCACCAGCATGCTTGTCAAAGTCATTCAGGCAGGAACCTGTAGCTATTATAGCAGATGTAGAAGATGTAGATGTTTTATCATAGTCCACAATGAAGATTCAGCCCTACAGTCCTTACGGCGGTCTAATGGTGACTGCACTGGAGACTTGGTGGAATACAAAATGGTTGTACATTTGTTCAGTGCTTCTTCCTCACCATGTTGCATGAGTTTTGCTCTCCAAAAATCTGTTGAGGATAACAAAGCAATATACAAGAAAAACGTTGTTTACAGAGTCTTTAAAAAAATTATGTAGATTATTGTTTGTCTGAATACAAGAAGCAGGTATTCAGTGGTCAAAAGTCCTGAGAAAATTATGTGCCAAAGGAGGATTTTATCTTGTTAAGTGGACAGTCAGAAGGTTCTTTCATTGATCTCAGTCATTAGCTCTATCTATGAAACTTTGGGCTGTTTAGGCTTTCGGGCTTTTTCCTCTGGTTTTGCCTGCAAAAAGAATCCTGCAAGACTTATGCAGGCTCAAGACAGGTGGGATGATTACTTATCAGAGTCATATATAAGTGGATGTATGATGGCTTTCCTGTGGCAAGGTTATAGCAGGAATTAGCAGGGTTGAGTTGGTGCTCAAAACTCTCTTACTTGGCTGACGTTTTTAGGAATCTCAGTGAATTGAACAGGAAAATGAAAGGTAAAAACAGAAGCATCTTCTTTGGTCAATAGACAAACTGCTAGGATTCCAATCCATGCTCGTCCTATGGTGCTCTTATGTAGAAAGGAGGAAAATAAAAAGGGCACACTTCAAAAAGGCCTTACTGCTGAGCATTTAAAAAACAAGAAGAGCTTTAATTTTTACTTTCCATCTGTGTCTCATGCACAATTTGACTGGGTTCATGACCCGTGGAGTTTATGTACAATTGAACGCTCAAAGACACGCCACTACAAGCACAAGAGCAACTCGCTTGAACTAAGGGATGGCCGCAGTTTGAAAACAAAAGTGTACGACATAGCTTTGGACTGTTTTTGGATTACTGTTGAGAAGGACTAACCAGTAAGTGCAAGTGTGCCACTGAAATTCTTTTACCCTTCTCAACAACCTATTTGCGTGAACTTGGCTTTTCAAGCCTGACATACATCAAGAACAAGTACAGAGAACATCTAAGAACAGCAGAACAGGAGCCACACATCTGTCTCTCATTCATTCCTGCTAGGATACCCATGTTGTATGCTTTATCACGATCTAAGGTTTCCCATTGAAAATAAGTTATACGCTGTGTGTGTGTGCTTGGGGAGGGGGCATTTGGGGGTTATGACAGGTGTGCCATGAGATTCTGGAAATTTGGAAAGTGTGCCACAGTTGGAGAAAGTTTGGGAAACTGTTCAAGGCAGCATGGAAGGGAAGTCTCATTTCAGTTATCCGAGACAGGTGGAGATTGAGATTGTGAAATACAATCAGAAACGTGGATTTTCGGATGAGACATCAGCCCTACGGCATGGAATAAATGTAAAGAAAAATAGTCCCATCTATAGGCTAAACTCTGTGTTGCAAGATGGAATTCTGTGTGTTGGTGGAAGACTCACGCCAGACAAACAACCGGTGATCTTGCCCAAAAATCTTCTTCACAAAATTGATCCTACAAAACATTCACAAAAATAGAAACCATATGCTATCCAACCTACAACTACTGGATTCCCAGGAAAAGGCCAGCAACAAGTAAATGTGTCACTTGCCATTGACTGCCTGCCCCTACAGGGAAGTAGCTACTGGCTGACGTACCTGCTGACAGAGTACTGCTGGATGACCTACCGCTTTTTCTACCACTAAGTGTTGGAGACATTGTATTTTCTGGTTGTCTGTCCATCAGAGATTTTCATTAGCACAATATCTCAAGAACATGTGATGGAACGCTTGCAGGATTTATATGGAATTATTCCAGTAACCAGCAGATGGACTGATTAGATTTTGGAATTGTTCCAAACAGAGTCATGATCACAGCAAGGTTAAGTGTCTGAAATATTTTTTCTTCAGCAGCTTCCTTCCTGTTTGTCATACAAAGATGCTACATACATGTTCATGTTCAGGAACCCAAGGCCCTTTTTTTGGCTAGGTATGATCCATGTGTCCATATGTCTGTCTGTGATTCGAAATTCTCGTTAGCTCAAAAACTCAAACAAGTGGTTGAATCTTTGTAGGATTTATATGGAATCATCATTGTAACCTGCATATGAACTGATCAACCAATAGCAGTAGCAAGCAATAATCAACCAAATCACAAAAGCATCAAATGATATCAGTGATCTAGAGACCTCAACACCTAACCACTTTCTGTTACTCAATACCAAGCCACCAGGACCTTGACTCTTGCTGCAGATGGAAAAAGGTCCAATACATGAAACATCATTAAAACCATCCTAAATAAAAGAGGTCTTGTAGGATACTGTATGTTAGCATAAAGACAAAAACTAACATTTTGGATAGACCCATAATAAAGAATAAGCTAGTAATCAAAAGGTGTTGGGGGCATTAGTTTTTTGGGTTGTCTGCACGTCCATCCGTCCATCTGTCCATCCGTCCATCCGTGCATATGTCTGAGATTCTTGTTAGAGCAATATCTTAAGAACAAGTGGTTGAATGTTGGTAGCATTTATATGAACTTATCATTCTAACCAGCAGATAAACCCATTAGATTTTGGAATTGATTACAAACAACATCAAGGTCACAGCAAAGTCAAATGTCTGAAATGGACTTTGATAGCATCCTTCCTGTTTACTTACACCTTCATGTTCGGAAACTCAAGGCCCATTTTCTGGCAGTCTAAGATTTCCGCCATCAATCCGTCCATCCATGCGTCCTTCTGCATGATATCTCAAGAAAGAGTGAATGAATGCTTGTAGGTTTTATATGGAATTATCATTGATTTTGGAATTGACCCAAGCAGGGTCAAGGTCACAGCAAGGTCAAATGTCTGAAGTAGTTTTTCTTCAATAGCTTCCTTTCTGTTTGAAGTATATTTTAAGTGAGTTGCAGGCATACACATCAGTAAGAAGAAGGACCAGACAGAGGAATCCGTTTTGACGTCGTTGGCATTGAGTTCTACTTGTTGGTATATGGCTCCAGTCATTGAAGTATAGGCAACTGTTCCTTAAGAACAATTAGAGGCCAGGAATATAGGTGACATTTTACATGTCTGTGACATTTACAGTTGTTATATAATTTAATAACATATTTTTGTTTGTTATATTGTATTGTAGTGTATATTGTAATTTTTTTATGTTCATTATGAGCATTCAGGTGTGTATAATGTACATATTTCTATTTCGGATCCCTGTACCTTTAAGAGGTGAGCTCTAACTATATTTCTGTTTACACATATGTAGGAGTGCAGAGAAATATCGTTTCTTGAACTTATGAAACTATTGTTTAGTTTACAACATTTTGTACAATTTGATTTAAAAAAAAAAAAACAAGCTGGATACATACAATATGTTTGGATACATACAAAGACTATGACATGAAGCAATAATCCCAACATCCCTGTAATATGGAGCCCGCAGACTTAAACACCTTGGATTGCCTTTCTGAGGAGTAAACAGGACAGGGTATAGTACAGGATACCCCAAAAGTTTCCATACATAGCGGAAATAAACACATTTTCGCAAAAAAAAAAAAAAAAAAAAAAACCATTCTCTACACGAATGCCATTTCTTTGTAAACACACACAGAGCCATCTCTCCTACTCATGACAAACTTGTGTAACACATCTGGTGTTATGCATGTAATTGCATGTCCATTGCAACCTTGGGACAGCTTCCAAATCCAGCCATGAGAACAATTTCAATACGTCTGTCAAAGGCATTCTTAAAGGCTATCTGAAAAAATTATATATAATATAAACTAAGTATGAAAAGTTTTGGAAGACAGTTTGCTAAAACGTTTTAATTTCCGCTATGTATGGAGACTTTTGGGACACCCCGTAGACTAGCACAAGCAATACAGCTGAAAGAAGCGTTTAAACTGTAAGAATACTCTATGGATCCAATCTGGCAGTGCTTTAGGTATGAAGAAGCCTTCACAAACTCCTGGCATGACCCGAGACAGAGCACATCACAGTTTCCGAGCGTACTTGGCAGATTTTTTTCAGTCAAATTTAATAACAATAACAATAACAATCATCACATATCACCTGGTTAAAGCCCAAGCAGGAGGTGCAAAGCCGTGCCCATACTGGCACTAATGCAGAGTTTACGAAGTGACACAAACAGACTTTGTGACTGCATTGTTAACAGGAGCTCTGTTCCTGCCAAAACCTGAGCTCCAAGTCACAGCAATTCCTAGCTGGATCATTATGAAGATCATAGAGATGAGAGATCAGTTACAGGAGCTTGAACTTTTAAACCAGAATCAGAACATTTCTAAGAGTTAGGAGAAGTCAGGCAGTGTAGTGGAGACGTGATAGTAAAGTTTGCCCAGGATCCGAGTAACTTTTTTTCCAACATGCTGTGGAAGGAGCAGTCATGCTGCAGTCTTGGTGTAGTCTGAACAACACTGGGCTTTATGTCTCGCAGCGCGAGCTCCAGCCGGTGGCTCTGACTGGCTCGCCTGTGCTACTGATAGCACACACAATTCTCCAAGCTCCTGCCTGACTGTGACTACACATTCCCCTTTAACTAGCCGACATTAAAAAAGCAGGAGAAAATAACACGCAGAGGAAGGAACTGCCCGTCCATGACTGTGACAAACATTTCGTTCTGCGCCATTTGACAGTAACATGGAAACGGCCTGACGTCTGCCTTGTTTGTCGTCAGCTCATTAGCTTCCACTGCATGAACAGCTTAGCTAGCCACTTAGCCACCACGGCTAGCTAACTGCAGCAGGCTAGCTAGCGCGGAGCTACTCTTCCGTTCAGCTAAGTAACGTTTCGGTGCATCTGCGAACTGCGGGCGATTTGTCTAGCAAGCGATTTGAGTATTGATTTCAGTATTGTTTTCGCTCGACAGACGCGAGCTTGGTTTAGTGTATGTTTTACAGTTACACCATCCAGTCCGCGGACTGAACAACAGTGAGGTTTGTGTTTTAACTGACACTGAGATGTTTCCTACCACCTTTCCGTCGCGTCCGGGAGGGAAGCCGATGTCAGGAGTGACGGCCGAGCTGACATCACCACCGCGCGAGATCCTCAGGCTCCGGTAAGCAAAAGCAGCAAATCCCCGCAAATCCCCGCAAATCCCGCGAGCAGCACGGCGGCGATCAGAAATGAGGCGCTTTCACAATCGCGCTCGTTCGGCTCGAGGCGGAAGAGTCCCGGGGAAGACAGCAGATCATGATTCCGCGATCGGAGACGACGGGGAAGGGCAGGACATCGCGTTCATATCACACACACCATAGCGTAGGTACCACACAACACTCAAGCGCGCGCGCGCACACACACACACACACACACACGCACACACACAGAGCAGCTGATGGAAACGACTCACACACCCACTCGAGTGTCGTTTGATCAGGTTACTCGGTTTGTCCTGCACACTTGGACAGCCACAGCAGCTAAACCTATTCCTGCCAATCAATTATCAAATTATACACAAAGGTTTCATTATGTAAGTCAAAAAAAATAGTAAACAAATTAAAAACACACACTGCTATGTATTTCTCTCATATGAAAGCTAATTCAATGTGTAATAATAATAATAATAATAATAATAATAATAATAATAATAATAATTATTATTATTATTATTATATTGATAATAACAACAACAATAATAATAATAATAATAATAATAATAATAATAATATTGTTGTTGTTGTTATTATCAGTATTATTATTATTATTATTATTAATACTGATAATAACAACAACAACATTATTATTATTATTATTATTATTAATTATATTGATAATAATAACAACAACAACAACAATAATAATAATAATAATAATGATATTGATAATAACAACAACAACAATAATAATAATAATATTGTCGTTGTTATCAGTATTATTATTATTATTATTATTATTATTAATTATATTGATAATAATAACAACAACAACAATAATAATAATAATAATAATAATAATAATGTTGTTACAGTGGATATAAAAAGTCAGCACACTCCTGTTAAAATTGCAGGTTTTCGTAATGAAACCAAGAGAAATCATGTCAGATCTTTTCCCACCTTTAATGTGACATGCAACCAGGTTATTGTAAAGTTTTTCTCTCTTTTATTTGCCTAAAACTTTTATTTGAAAAAAATTTTTTTCACTTGAATTTTGTTGGCTGCTGGAAGTATGCACACTCCTTAACTATTACTTTGTTGAAGCACCTTTTCCATGTAATACAGCACTCAATCTTTTTGAGTAAGAGTCTACCAACTTAGTACATCTTGATTTGGCCATTTTATTCCACAAAAAAAAAAAAAATGCTCCAGATCTAGCAGTTTGTGAGGGGGTCTCCTGTGCACAGCTCTCTTCAAGTCGTTTTGATAGGATTTAGATCTGGGCTGTGATTGGGTCATTCCTAAACATTGATCTTCTTCTTCTTCCTGTGTTGACTTAGATTTGTGCTTTGGGTTGTCATCACTTCATCTTCAACTGTCTGAAAGAGGCCTGCAGGTTTTGTGCCAAAATGGATTGGTATTTGGAGCTATCCATGATTCCTCCTAGAACCCCAGCTGAAGAGAAGCAGCCCCATAGCATGATGCTGCCACCACCATGCTTCACCGTGGGTATGGTGTTCTTTAGGTGATAAGCTGAAGTGTTTTTGTGCCAAACATATCTTTTAGAAGTTCTACATTGGTCTCAGCAGACCATAACACATTTCACCACACTGTTTGGGGTTATTGTATGTATTGGCAGAATGTAGGCGGGATTGGATTTTTTTTTTTTTTTGTGAGAAAGGGCTTTTGTCTAGCCACCCTATCCTATAGCCAAGACATGTGAAGAATACAAGAGATTGTTGTCACATGCAGGTAGTGACCAATACTTGACAGATATTCCTGCAGCTCCTGTAATGTTGTCGTAGGTCTCTTGGCAGCCTCCCTGATAAGTTTTCCTCTGGTCCTGTCATCAATTTTGGAGGGACGTCCTGTTCTTGGTAATGTCACTGTGGTGCCCCATTTTCTCCACTTGTTGATGATGGCCTTCACAATGTTCTATGGTACATCTAATGTCTTGGAAATTCTTTTTTACCCCTCTCCTGAGCAATACCTTTTGACAATGAGATCCTGTACATGTTTTGTAAGCTCTTTGTGGAGCATGGCTTCAGCAGTCGGATGAAACTAAGAAGAAAAAGTAAAGTAAAGAAAATCCTACAGAAACAGCTGATCTTTATTTGGGGTTAATCACAATCACTTCATTGATGACCGGTGTATGATAAATACTTTTGAACATGAGTTTGAATGTGATTGGTTCATTCTGAGCACAGTCACATGCCCCATTAGAAAAGGGTGTGCACACGTGTGCAGCCATGTTATTGTAAGTTTTTTCTTTTTTTTTTTCTTAAATGTTTCTATTTGTGTTTTTCACCTGAATTTTGTTCAAGATTTATTGTCATGGTCAAGGACAACAAAATTGTAGTTGCATCTCCAAGGCAGACAACTTTCCCCACATGCCCTCCCAACCATCCACAAATAACATTTAATATAATATACATAACAAATAACACACTTCCATTCTGCCCTCCCTGCCCTCCCCATGTACCCTCCCTACGCACCCTCCCCACGTATCCTCCCCAACCACCCCTTCTTCTTCTTCTTTTTCTTCTTCTTCTTCTTCTTCTTCTTCTTCTTATTGTTATTATTATTGCACATACAGTATGTTGGTTATTGCACAGAGTTACACATGCAAGATTTTTAGTTATTCTACATTCTGTATTGTTGCACTGTTCTGGTTGTTACACAACTTATACAGTAATTATTGCACTTTACATATCTTATAGTAGTCACTAAAGTAGTTATTTCACGTATACCTCGTGGTGTCGTTTAGTCATTGCACATACTCCTTGTTATTAGTTGTTATATCACATTGTTGGTTGTTATATCACATTAAAAATGGATAAAAAGCCTTGACATGATTTATTTTCATGGTTTCATTTTTTTGCATCACAGAAACCTGCAATTTTAACAGGGGCATGTAAATTTTTTATATCCACTGTATTCTTCTTCTTCTTCTTCTTCTTCTTATTATTATTATATACAGTGCTATTATACCTATTGTTATGCAATAGATTTTTGAGTTCAATATTTATAAAGACACAAAACCTAATAAAAGTGGTCTGTCCCCTGAGAAACTTCCCCTCTTATTTGCCCCTCTAATTATGACAAAAGTCTGCTTCCAAATAAAATGATAGACCTGATGTTTGATGTTATTCTGGTGTGTGTTGTCCTGTTCATAGGTATGTGGTAGTAGACATGTGAATGAATGTGTGATGATGGGGTAGATCTGCGCTCCAGTCCCTCCTTATTTCACAGGTGAGCACTCCCTCTGGTGGTGCAGAAAGCTGGAAAAATCTCAGGAAGAGCAACGATGATCTGCACTGTGGTATTGAACCCCTGCAAGATAAATCCTCATCTTGCAATGAGGGTTTGATGTGAACGTGTAAATATGCAAATTGATCCGTACAGGAAATTAGTCACTATGTAGATATTAGACCTTATGTAACAGACAGCACCTGAGGAATCAAGCTCATTTTTATCTATGTGTGTGTGTGTGTGTGTTTGTTTTAATACTTCCTATTTCAGTAAACATGATTATAATAATAAATGCATGATGTAACATGGTGAAAATACTGCAAGGTAAATCATGTTCAAAACTAGGTTTATGAATTTTATTTTTGGAAGTCAAAAATGAGCCAAGGTTCTGTAAACTAAGTGTTGCTTTCCTTAAATGCCCCTAACAATTTCAAGTTCATATTTCTTCTGGGACCAGCCCTCTCCCTTTGCCCCCCATACTTGTTGTGGTACAGTCTCTAGCACTAAGCAGGAGTGAGAGAGGATGAAAGAGGTGAGTTTATTTGGCTGAGAAGGCAGTTGGTGAGAAAAAAAGTTGTTAAGCAGGAAAAAGGAAGGAAAAGCCAAGCTATAAATTTCCAGCTAATGCTTTTTAAATGGGTAAATTGGAGTAGATTTTTATATAATGTAGTGTATTCTCACGTATGTCCATAAACAAAAGCAATCTAATACCTGCTGTCGGCCTCAGGGATATTTAATTTATTTTCATGAGAGAAATGAGTCTTTGTCTAAAGAGAACAACAGATTAAGGAGAGAGATGTGTACGTGTTGAGAAGGAGATGCCCAAATAATGATCCCCTCAGTGTTAAATCACTTTCAGGCACGGAGCATGATGTGCAGTGACAGAGGTGTTCAAGGACACCGAGTGCAGTTCCCCTCCTCTGCTGAGATCATTTTCTTTCTTTTCTACTCTCTGTCTCTTCTCAGTTTCTCTTTGTCCAGCACCTTTTGTTGTTGTGTGCCAGCATAACCCCAATGTCAATTAGGTAAGGAGATGAGAGCTAAAGAGAGAAACCTAACAGGCATGAAAAGAAAAAAGGAGGAAATGGAAGGTTAAGATTAGAGGAGAAGAGAAAAAAACAGCAGGAATGAAAAGATCCTGAGGTGTGGTGATAGAGAGAAAGAGAGCTGTGTTGTCATGGAAACTGGCAAGGATCTGAAGACTAAAAACAAGAATGGAAATTGGTTTACCCCCAGAGAGAGTGACTGAGTTGGATAACAAGATGGGAGAGAACGAATAAATTACATAAAGGAGTGAAGAAATGTGAGGGAATTGGTTTAAATCTAAGAAATAAACTCAAATTATATAATCAGAGAGTTTGAAATGAGTCCAACTTTTCAAAGCCAAAGGTTAATTGCATCAGCCAGAACCAAAACATAGTTTTGCACACACTCAACAAATGCCTTAAATCTGCAAGCACTTAATAAGGTGAAACACAGACAGTTGGAAGAAATAACAGTAAATTAGCAGCAAAATCCATGACTTGAGTAATTAAGAAACCCTACTAATTAGGCTTAGGTGAGTTAAGATTAAGGAGTTTGTGTTGTGTGTGCCTATGTGTTCACGCCTTTATGTATGTGTGCATGCAGTGCAATAGGAGATTGCCTTGTTTGTCTTTCACAGATTTAATTAATCTTATTAGAGGGCAGTCATCCTCAGGAGAGAGCGAGCTTCTCCTGTGATTCTTCATGCATATGGCCCAGACCACAAAAATGCAAGCGTGTGTGTCTGTGTGTATGTGTATATATAGATACACTCACCGTCCAATTTATTAGGAACACCTGTACACCTGCTCATTTATGCAGTTCTCCAATCAGCCAATCATGTGGCAACAGGACAATGCATATAAGCATGGAGATACAGGTCAAGAGCTTCAGGTAATATTCACATCAAACATCAGAATGGGGAAAAAGTGTGATCTCTGTGACTTTAACCGTGGCATGGTTGTTGGTGTGAGATGGACAACAGTCTCTAGAGTTTACACAGAATGGTGCGAAAAACAAAAAATCATTGAGTGAGAGACAGTTCTGTGGGTGGAAACACCTTGTTGATAAGAGAGGTCAGAGGAAAATGGCCAGATTGGTTCGAGCTGCCAGAAAGGATATAGTAACTCAAATAATCACTCTTTACAACTGTGGTGAGCAGAAAAGCATCGCAGCATGCACAAAACATCGAAACTCGAGGTGGATGGGCTACAACAGCAGAAGACCACAGTGTACACAGAGATCACAGAGAGTCACAGAGATCACATTTTTCCCCATTCTGATGTTCGATGTGAACATTAACTGAAGCTCTTGACCTGTGTTTGCATGATTTTATGCATTTTGCTGCTGCCACCTGATTGGCTGATTGGATAACTGCATAAATGAGCAGGTGTAGTGTAGCAGCATAAATCGGTCATTGTGTAGTGATAGTATAGCATGCCTTTACAAAAACCACTGTACCATTTATTTTTTAAACACATTTGCTTCCAGCCAATTTATTTTTTCTTTTAATTCCAGCCATGGGTTAAGTGTTTGCTATGGTGTATTAGTTAATTCTCCTCCAGTGAAGGGCATCTTTGGAACAATGGATGGTTACCATTGGGGTGCTCAGTGAAAGTACTGCAGATCTAAGGAGAAGTAAAGTTCACATCACCTCATACTGTTGGACCTGTCAATTTTTCTTAACGTAGATCTAAAACCGAATGAGAGGCCAACGAAGTGTTCTTTTTTTCGCTCAGTAGCTTTGTGCCTGTTTTGATTTTCTTTTCTCCATTCAGTTCCTTCAGTCACCCACCTCTTTTTTATTAAAGAACATCTCAATGCTTTATTGATGTCCTTTCAGCCTTCAGCCCACCTACTTAGTCACTTAGGAGCACACAGAGACACAAAGCAAGCGGATGTATTTTGACACCTAGAGCTGCTGGAATCCCATCACTGGATGCCATGCTCACTCATAGTCTAGCTTGATGGGTTGGTTGCCTGGCAACTAGTGGTTTCCGTGGTGACAACACTACCTCTGCCACTGCGTCTGTTACAGAGAAATCAGCTGGCCATGCATAGTTTATATAACTATACAAATATCAAAGTTCACATATACATTGTATGTTGGATTTAAAAAAATATATATATAGCAGGAGTGTTGAATGTACTATGGAATAACCTGTTGAGCAGAGCACTAACACTCATACTCTGCATGTTCCTAATTAGGTTAATGTGTGTTTAACTAATGTAACTGAATAATAAATGATTAGGCTACTGCAACAAAAGGACATTCCACAGAATGGAGAACTTGCAAGTACCATGTACCAAGTGCCAAACAGAAGTACCATCCATGCAGCAACTGCTGCAAAAACAGTATCTCAGTGTTACGGTTTCTGCTGAAATCTGAAAATTGGACATCTAATCTAGCCATGCTATCTTACAAATCTTACAAAAGTTGACATCTCTGGAATATCACTTAGATAAGTATTCAGACCTTTTATTTAGTGCTTGGTAGAAGCACTTTTGGCAGCAATTATTGTATAGCTTCAAGTATTTATGGGTACGTCTCTACAAGCTTTTCACAGCTGGATTTGGGCAATTTCTCAGTTCTTCCTGCCAGATCCTCTGAAGCTCAATCAGATTGTATGGGGAGTGTCTGTGAACTGCTATCTTCAGGGCTCTCCACTGCTGTATAAGTCTCAGCTTTGGCTGGGTCACTCAAGACATTCAGAGACTTGTCCCAAAGCCATTCCAGCATTGTCTTGGCTGTATGCTTCATCATTGTTGTGCTGAAAGTTAAATCTTCAAGTTTTATTCAAGGATCACTTTGTATTTGGCTGCAGTTTTCTTTTCCTCAGTTCTTTTGAGTTGCTGTGATTCACAGCGGAGAGAAAGTATGCCACAGAATGGCATACAGTATGGCTGTGGAAGACCAGAATCAGACCAGAGAAGACCTTTAAGTGCCTACCATATGTGTTTATACCATATGCATACCATAATGCACTCTACCATAAAGGTCTGATTGATGTAGTATAGGTTCTTGGTCACCTCCCTGACCAAGACCCTTTTAGCCTGGCTACTGAGTTTGGCCAGACAGCACTAGGAAGAGTCCTGGTGCTCCTGGGAACATTCAAAGCTTTAGAAATGGTTTTATACTCTTTCCCAGAGTTGTCAATCGTTATGTGTCCATCAGTGACTCCATCAGTGGACAGTGGATAGATTTTAACCAACCGGACCTCTTGCGAAAACTGTGATGAATTTATTGGTTGCACAATTGCACTATTTGTCCTTATAGTACACAATAATAGAAGGGATTTATTTATAATCGCACTATCCGTTGCACCCAGATGAGGATGGGTTCCCTTTTGAGCCTGGTTCCTCTCAAGGTTTCTTCCTCATATCATCTCGGGGAGTTTTTCCTTGCCACCGTCGCCACTGACTTGCTCATTAGGGATAAATTCACAGTGATAAATTCAAATATTTACAATATATTTTTGTGAATCCATTTATTTCTGTAAAGCTGCTTTGTGACAATGTCCATTGTTAAAAGCGCTATACAAATAAAATTGAATTGAATTGAATGTGTATCCTTAAATTGATGTCTTGGATGTTGTTAATATTTTCATTTGTAGTTTGCCCAGATTATAAACAAATGTGAATCTTTCATGCTCATAAACATTGATAATTATGGCCTTGGATGTTCGATTTTCTTGCTTTCATCACGAAAATAATTCATCCTCTGTGGCTGCAATGTGATCCTGTTATTCTCCAGACAGGTCCATGCAAGCGGAAGTGCACACACCTACATGTTCTACACTAATTAAAAGTATTTAACTTCATTCCTGACAGATACAATAGTTTGCACATTGCAGTTTGTGTGGTTAAAAGTGGATAAAATTCGCTTGATACTGGAAAAGCTAGTAGTGTTCCTACTTGTATCTAGCTACTCCTCAAAACTGATACTAAGCACATGAAATATTGACGCAGAGTTTTATGTGAGAGAGACAGAAATTGTGTAATATGAGAAAAAATTGAAGACAATGGGATTATTATTTTCACAGGAAAAAAGATTGGTTCAAAAGATTTTTTTTTTAGTAATCTTGAAGTCGTAAGAAGCCAGACCTAGGTTTAGGGGGGGTGACATATGAGATGCAGATGAAACTGGCATCATAACTGTTCAAACGGCATGTGATGGCAAGATGTAGAGAAGAGCGAGTTGTGGCAGTGACCTAAGCTGAGAGAGATGTGTTCGTTTCACGTGCCTGTAAATGCATATGGTAACACAGTTCCTCCGTTCTTTGTCTTCCCATGAAAACAATACAATGAACACTTTATTAGAGTACTGAAATGTGGAAAGCGCAATTCAAGCATGTGTAATGCCCAAGTAGGGTTGTCAGATTTTGACACCAGGAATTACACAGTTCTCGAAACCAAAACGATACTTTGGCCAGTTTTTTTTTTTTTTTTTTTTAACACAACCATAACATCTGTATTCTTTTAAGAAATATTTCTGATTTAGTTTACATGATGATCCTAATAAAATATGTGTGATGTATTCCAAATTATCTCACATATCACTAGCCTTCAGTGTCACAAAAACAAAGATATGGCCATTGACTTCAGAACAATACCACAGCCACTCACAGAAACGAGAACGGGGGGAAAAAACTGGAACTCATGGATAGCTACAAATTCTTGGGAACTGTGACAGAAAAGAATTTGAGTTTTGACAGCAACATAGAGGCAATCAGTAAAAAATGCAACCAGAGATTGTACTTTTTTAAGGCAGTTAAGTGGTTTTTAATGTTAACACAAAACAGATGACACTATTTTATGGAGCTTTTATTGAGTCTGTTTTAACATTTGGTCTTGTAATCTGTTATGGCAACCTGAAGCTGAGAAAGAGAAAGCTGAACAAAGTCACGAATGCTGCCAGCAAGACACCACTTTCTGACATCTCTGACAGATATGTATGGTGAAGAGCTAAAAACATCATTGGTGATCTCTCCCATCCTCTCAATCATAGTATATAGTATGTGCAATAAAAGCTCTGTAGAGACTATTTTATTTACTTATTTGTTTTTATCAAGTTTTTAATTAATTAATTTGTTCATTTTTAACTGAGCATCTCTTAATCCAACATCTGCTGTGTTTGCATCTATTTTATTTTATTATTGCATTTTATTCTGTCTTTTATCTAGTCTGTTTGTAATTTGTTTATTGTATTATTATTATTATTATTATTATTATTATTATTAATATTTGTTCTTCGGGTTTTATTGGACAAATTTCCCATATGGGACAGTAAATTTGATTTTGATTCTTTAGTCTGTTTACTGTTGCTCATTATTCTCCACTTTATCCTGGTCAGGGTTGTGGTGGATCCAGAGCTTCTCCCAGGAACACTAGGACTGAGGCAGAAATACACCCTGGATGGCATGCCAGTCCATCTCAAGGAACCATACACATACCAAAGACTATATAGCTACATGGGTGGGTGTAAATAAGAGGGATTGAAAACTGAAGCCAAAATGTCTCTGAGGCCCTCTAGTGGCTGGCAGCAGTACAATATTTAACCCTGCCTATTGCCATGTAATTGAATCTAAGACAAGCCCAACACTAACATTTTAATCTCCACAAATTATTTTTGGGAATTTTTTTTTCTTCCATACTTTAAATGTGTTTTATAGGAGTTATTTGATGATCATTAAAAGGGCATGGTTGATGAGGTGAGACAGTTTCGGGGTAGGCTGATGTGACAGAATTGACAGTCTACCCTCATGAACATACACACACTTTCCAACATGCAGATCTACTGAGACTACAGACCAACCAACTTCATTTGCACAGAAACTCCACACAGACAGTAACCCAAGTTCATGATCAAACCCTGGAGCTGTGAGGCAGCAACACTACCTGCTGTGGCACTGTGCTGCCTGTTGCTTTATATTATTATTATTGTTGTTGTTGTTGTTGGTGGTGGTGGTGGTGGTGGTGGTGGTAGTAAATATTTTTTGTAACAAATATATACAACTGTGAAACTGTATTTGACTAAATAAAGTGATGTTGGGGGAGAGAGGGAGAGAGAGAGAGAGAGAGAGAGAGAGAGAAAACCCAACATTGGATCAGTTATTATAATTATCCAATATACAATACATAATATATAAACTATACTAGGTGCACTAAATAGACAAAGGTATATGGACACCCAAATATCATATGCACTTGTTCTGATTATACAGTCAGATCCATAAGTATTTGGACAGTGACACAATGGATTTGAAATGAAGCAATCAAGACGTGAGTGAAGTGTAGACTTTCAGCTTTAATTCAAGTGATTTAACATAAATATTGCTTTAACAGTTTAGTAATTTTAGTCATTTTTTTACATAATCAAAAGTAATTTACATGCTCAAAAGTAATTGGACAAACTAACAATCATATATATTAGGATTATTTTTAATACTTGGATGCAAATCCTTTGCAGTCAATGACTGCCTGAAGTCTGGAGCCCATGGACATTAACAAATGCTGAGTTTGCTTCCTTGAGATGCTTTTCCAGGCCTTTACTGCAGCCACCCTTATTTGCTGCTTGTTTGTGGGTCATTCTGCCTTCAGTTTTGTCTTCAGTAAGTGAAAAGCATGCTCAGTGGGGTTGAGATCAGGTGACTGACTTGGCCATTTAAGAACATTTAATTCCTTTGCCTTAAGAAGCTCTTGTGTTGCTTTCGTCATATGTTTTGTGTCACTGTTCGGGTCTGAGTAGAAGATATAGCTCTATATGCTTCAGAACCCATCCTGCTACATGTATCAGCAGTCACATCATCAATAAATACCAGTGACCCAGTTACATTTACATTTATGGCATTTGGCAGACACCCTTATCCAGAGTGACTTACATTTATCTAATTTTATTTTTATACAACTTAACAGTTGAGGGTTAAGGGCCTTGCTCAAGGGCCCAGTAGTGGCAGCTTGGTGGTGCTGGGGATTGAACTCATGACCTTCCCATCAGTAGGCCAACATCTTAACCACTGAGCTACCACTGCCTATTGGCAGTTCCATCGGCAGCTACACGTGCCCATGCCATAACACTGCCTCCACCATGTTTGAACTGGTCAGGCTTTTTTTAGAGGTTTTTTTTTTTTTTTTTTTTTTAGAAAAGTCTAATCTAGCCTTTCTGTTCTTGAGTGTTACCAGTGGTTTATAATAATAATAATAATAATAATAATAATAATAATAATAATAATAATACATTTTAATTATATAGCACCTTTCCATAGCTCAAGGACACTTTGCATTCCAAACTAATAGACATAGGGGAAGAACAAAAAAAAGCAGTAACAGCGAGGAAGACTAAAACAAACATTTTGCATCTTGCATCTTGAGATAAACTGTCTGTATTTACCTTCATGAAGGCATCTCTTGATTGTAGACTTTGACAATGATATGCCTACCTCCTTCAGAATGTTCTTGACTTGGCTAGATGTTGTGAAGGGGTTTTTCTTCAAAAAGGAAAGAATTCTGTGATCATCCACTTTAGTTGTCTTCCGTGGTCTTCCAGGTTTTTTGATGTTGCTGAGCTCACCTGTGTATTCCTTCTTTTTAAGAATGTACCAAATTGTTGAATTTAGTTTCTGCTATCTCTCTGATAGGTCTGTTTTGTTTTTTCAGACTAATGATGGCCTCCTTCACTTGCATCGACACCTCTTTGGACCACATATTAAAAGTTCCCATGAACAGCTACCAAATGCAAAATCAATGCTTGGAATCAACTCCAGACCATTTATCTCTGTAATTTGTCATGCAATAAGGAGGAAACAGGCCACATCTGGCCATTAAACTGCTTATCAGTCAATTGTCCAATTACTTTTGAGCCTGTGAAAATGGAGGGACTCCAAAAAAATTGGCTGTAATTTTTGAACAGTTAATGCAATATTTTTGTTAAACCCCTTGAATTAAAACCGAAAGTCTACACTTCAATCACATCTTGATTGCTTCATTTCAAGTCTATTGTGGTGAATGTACAATCACGAAAATTATCTCACTGTCCAAATACATATGGACCTGACTGTATATCCAAATGTGCTTATTAGTTTGGTAGTATACAGTACCCAGATGTGGGTTTACCAGTTTCACAGTCCCTGTTGATGAAAAGAATCCCCACTGTGGTGAAGGTGTTTTCTGTATTTTTTGTGCCAAGACCAGAAAATACAGTTTTGTTCTTATCAGACTAGAGAACCATTTTCTAAATGTTTGCTGAGTAGCCACCATGCCTCCAAACAGGATTTCATGTGTGTATTTTTTCAATAATGGATTTCTTCTTGCCACTCTTTTATAAAGCTCAGCTTCGTGGAGTGTATGAACTATGGCTGTCCTATGAATAGTTTCTGCCACCTGACCTGTGGATATCTCCAACTGCTTCAGAGTTACCCTTGGACTTTTGATTGCTTCTCTGACTAATGCTGTTTGTTTAGGTATATTCTCTAAGAACCTCTGGGGGCCTTCGACATGTTCAGACATGTTGTGAGTAATGCAGTATTTCAAAAAAGTTTTTCTTGCACCTGTAACTGGATGTGGAGTGGGTAAGGCGGGGGTGGTATTGTAGGGGTGGGTGAGATAATGGTAAGGTCTAGGAAGGGGGAGAAATACTGTTATTAAACACATTATATAAACATAAATTTATAAACCACATCACTGAAGAAAGTGTACAGCATATATGTCGGCACACATTGTCATACTGTATTTTGGATCATAGATGGGACTTTATTTGAGCATCACATCCATGTTAGTACATAAACTGTGTTCAGAATCTACAAGGAGAAAGGTCCCCACCTCTTGTTTGGTTGCGATGTGAGATAATTTCTGTGTATTGCACATGGTTCTAAAGAATGGGATAATGGGTTAATATATTAATAACCTATTTATTTTCTCTGCAGTAACAGCTAGTTATTACTAGTTATTATCATCTAAGGTCCCTGGAAGTCGAAAACGAACACCAGTAATGTGTTCTGCTGTCTCAGCATTGACCATCAAGCAGTCTCTGGTTCAGACGTCTCTTTGCTGTGCAGTGATGCCAATGCCGATACAGTGCACTCAGCTGGCAGATTTAAACCCTAATTTGAACCAACTCTGATTCAGAATTGAATCATGGTTATTTAGCTGGTTAGCTGGTTTCCACTATACACAGCTTTAGCTCAGAGTGACTAATGAGCCATACTGCAAGAATAGTGCTCATGCAGCAAGTGTATAAGGTCCCTGGAAGCAAGCGGATGAACCCCAGTAATGGGCCTGCTGCCTCAGCACTGACCATCTTAGGGAAGCAGTATCCAGTTCGGACTTCTCTGGTCTATCGCTACAATGATGCTATTGCCAGCATGGTGCACTTGGCCGGGAGATTTACACCCCAATTCAGAATTGAATCTGACCCACAGGCCAAATAAAACCCGCTAATCATAAGCATCCATGCCCAGTGACAACTGATAAGTAGAGCATAGCTTAAGAGTGAAAAAAGACAAAAGGCCCCATTTATTACAGCCTTTATTTGACATCATAAGGCAAGGAATTCAATAGTCGCAGTGACATAATAATACAGTTCAAATATCAATAGGCAATAATAGGAAAAAAACATGTTAATAAATGTTAATACAACATGCACAGTTAGAGTGTGCAGTTCAAATTATACGAGCCACAGTGTTAATATTGTGACAGGTTTAGTCAGCGTGATGGATGCACCTGAACTCTCTCAGTCAGTGCCTTGTCATTTGGAGCATAGGTTGAGACTGCCAGTCTAATGCAGTCGTTCAAGGCGTCAGATATTTGTGGGTACATGGACTTGATGATTTTCATTTGTGAAAAAGCATTTGTAAATCCTTGAGAATCTGGTCAGAAATGTCCTCGGATAACAGCTCCAATCTTCTCATTACCGCTGCTGGACAAAGCAGCACACTGTTAATTTCCATTTTAATGTCTTCTTTGATTATAAAGTCCCTGAATAAGACTGTGTAAGACAGTCATTGCTTCTTTTAAAAACTCCCCATCTGTGAAGGGACTTCTCATGCTTGGCCAAGAGATGGCTAACAATGAATGAATCATCGGTAACAGCTTTAGCTCTCTTGGTGGGTTTTGTGAAAAGTGATTCTCTTGAAATCTTTGCTCTCATATTTCGCTCTTGAGTGGGAATGAACCCTTGAATTTCAGATGGTAAGTGGCGTGACGGCGCTCCTAATTACCCCTAGTGACATGTCAGGTCTTTTATTTCACTACTGTAAAAGCAAATTCATTTTCCCATTAGGCATGGAAAAGATATAATGTCGCCTTCTTTCGTTGCTCAGCCATGGTTTCCATGGAGTTTGTTCATTGACAGTACACATATGGAGTGAACATTAGCTAGCTATGTAGCATAACAGCAGGTTGACGTGACGCAGCCGGAACCGCAACTGTAACTGGCCAGAATTAATGTTTTTTCTTGGGCTATTCCCCGCCCACTCAGTTGCACAGCACCATTTAAATATGTAGCAGTATTCAAATCTAGCTAACCAGTGGACATTTTACCACTGCATTTTTTACAATTATTTTATTTTATGTTAAATGTGTTGAGATCATTGACAGAACATGGATGGTTGCGATCTACTAAAAATGCGTCGGCAATTGACCGGTAGATCGTGATCGATAGGTTGATGACCGCTGCTCTAGAGGGTGTGTTTGACCACTCATTATGAGTTCGGTATACTACAGTACATAGAACTCCATTTAGGGGGCCAAGCACTTAGTGCTTGGAACTCTTTTGTTTGTTAGGATTTTTCTTATTATTATTTTTCTCTGCCAAAACTTATCGTGCAGACCATACCGTAAGTACTACATGAAATGTGGTAGTACTCCCTCCTACTACTCAGGCAAGAGTGAAGAGCCCGATTGGCCTAATGGTGGTGCTATAGCAAACTGTTTTGTGAAGTGCTTTGGCTCATATCTCAGAAACTATAAATCCTACAGTGAAAATTTGTATTGCCACTTATTGCTTCAGTTGTCCCAAAAAAAAGCCTCAAGAACCATTCAGCTTAACCCACTTAGATTTTTAGCTAAATTGCATAATATGCAAAACCTAATTTTGAGAACTTGTCCTAGGATTTTTGTCTTATCTTCACAATGTGGGTGACAGACCAATAATAATCCAAAACATGTTTTGATAACGTTTTTGCAAAACACATTTGTAAAGAATATGGCAGCCACATGCCAATCAATTGAGTCTAATTTACTCAAACAGCTGTAATTCATGACTGGTTGTACTGATTCACACAGAACATGAAAGGTGTATACAGGCCTATACAGGCCTGGGGTAGGTTGCAAAGTTTGGGGTGTGGTTATGCATAGGGGGAGGGGCTAACTTCAGATAACTGTTTCTCAGGAACCGTAAATCTGATCAAGCTGAAATTTGGTATACCACTTCTCTACATGGCTGCGCACAGCATTAGAAGTAAACAAAGTAGCACCTTTTAACTTTAAATGAGTTATGCTGTATATACCACTATTTATTTTGGATCAATCAAAATACAGACATATTACACATATCACTTGTTAAATCTATAAAATTGACTGTACAGTTTGTTGTTTGAGGAGGAAAACATACATTCACCATCCACTTTAATAGGAATACCTGTTATCCAATTATCCAATCAGCCAATCATGTGGCAGCAGCACAATGTATAAAATCATGCAGATACAAACCACGGTTGTAAAGAGTGATTATTTGAGTTACTACATCTTTCCTGGCTGCTCAAACCAATCTGGCAATTTTTCTCAGACCTCTCTCATCAACAAGGCATTTCCACCCACAGAACTGTTGGTCACTCAATGTTCTTTTGTTTTTTGTACCATTCTGAGTAAACTCTAGAGACTGTTCTATGTGAAAATTCCAGGAAATCAGCAGTTTCTGAAATACTCAAAGCCCATCTGGCACCAACAACCATATAATGGTTAAAGTCTCTGTATGATGTATCTGCAGGATTTTATGCGTCGTGCAGCTGTACAGTAAAACTTCTTTTTTCTGTGCTTTGGTTGCTTATACCATAAAGATTTGGACCATTTGGCACCACTCATTCAAATTTATGATATTTGCTTAATATGCAAAACCTACTTTTGAGAACATGTCCTACATGTCCTTTGAACATGTCCTTTGAAATGTCTTCCCAATTTTAGTGTCATATTACTCAGTAATGTCTGAAACTCAATAATTATCAAAAATATGTTAAGAATGGAAGTATGGCCACCACATGCCAATCAATCATTGCATGGAGGAGCTTAATTTACTCAAACACCAATAAGACAGGATTATCATTGCACTATCACCACCAAAATTGGTAGTTAGGTCTCATATCCCACCCGCTACTAAGCCATATGACGCATACCCATCTAAAGGAGATGCAATAATAAATGAATTTACCTGTATGGGATAGAGTAAAAAGTCTTATATCAGCAGAATTCCATAGTTCTCTTGCGTCTTTTTGGTTTATTTACTTTTGGCTGACATACTTTCCATCATCTTGAATTTTCTGAAAAATTTACTTTTTGAACTCATCCTAGGCTGTTCATTTCATGAAATATGGAATGTAGCAAGTAGAGAGTTTGATGACAAAAATAATTTACCAAAACAATTTTGATCAGCCAAACCATTTAGCTACTACAGGTCAATTAAATTTTCGGCCATTGCATGTATGTGCTAAAAGAGCCGTATCTTCTGAATGCAAAGACCGATTTCTGAAAACTTTACAATACACTAGAATGCTCTGTGGCCACACCCCAAATGTCATAACAGTTGCCCAGTAGGTGGTGCCTTAACAAAAAAAAATCCATATATCTCCTCAACCATTTTACATATGCTATGATTTTTGCTACGATTTTTCTTGGGCAAAATTGAACATTTATATCCAGGTATTTTTGTAATTTATACATTTGTGGCTGAAATATAGCCAACCAAATACTTGAGAAAACTGAAATTGGAGGACTTTTGGACCCTGGGGACCCTGGTGAACAAGCACAGCTCCCATCCATGTCCCCTTTCCTAATTGTGCCTGATTCAGTTTTCTCAAAAGAATTACATATCAGAGGTAATGTAGATAATGTTCATTTCTTCAATACACATATCTTTTTATATACTTATATATATGTTTTCTTTCTGTACTTAGAACGTTCGGACTTGTCTACCTGCATTTTGCCTGGTTTTGGTGAATGTTAGTGATTTTCACTCAAACCATTCGAGTTGTTTGTTGTATTGATATCTCTCTTTGTTGCTCTTGGCTATATTTACATGCAAATTTTTCACCAACTGGGTGAATTCTTCCGACTGCTGATTCCAAATGAACTATGTGGATCCTAAACTGGGCACTTATAAAATCTACATTTATTACTGTACGTTATTCTTCAGCTGATCAAAAAATTATGTGCATATGTAGAGCGAGGTGACAGGAGAGCATGAGTGTGGTGAACGCATTCACTTTGTAATCGCTGCCTGACCTTTTAACGAGTTTCCATCAACCAAGTATGATCATTAAACAGACAGTGAGAAGAAGAGTTTGTGGCCTCAGTAATCAACATTGAATTCAATAATTCATATTTGCCCACCATTCAGGTGTAAGGATGCTCTGGTTGATGAAAATAACATAAAATGCACACACTATCCATTCGTAAAACAGATATAATGCCTTTACTCATCTTCTAGTATTACCACTATTAAAGGCCACTGTTTGGGAATAGCTGCACAAGAAATAAAGGCTTTATCAAAATTTCCAATTGTACAAATTTTTGATTGTAAAGTATTCAGATGCAGAAGTTGCTATTTTGCTATTATGTTTGTTATTTTCAACAACCAGTGCGGGATCCTTGAAGGACTAGTGGTTAGGCCTCAGCACTCTCACCGGCGCAGCCTGCGTTTGATTCCCGGCCAGGGAACCAGCCCCAGCCACTGGTGTTGCACAAGACAGTGCACTGCCAGTCCCAAGCCCAGATAAAACTGGGGAGGGTTGCGTCAGGAAGGGCATCTGGCATAAAAACAGTGCCAAATCAAATACACGGACCAATGATCCACTGTGGCGACCCCTAACGGGAGCAGCCAAAAGAAGAAGAACAACAATTTTCAACAACCAGAGCATCCTTATACTTGAATGTCAGCCAAATATGAATTAATAAATTAAATGCTTATTAACTTCTCTTCACACTTGAATGACTATAATGAGATGGGAAATAATTTAAAAATCATTAAAAACACAAGCAGTGCAATTAAAAAGCTGAACACTTTGACCAAACTAACATACTCCATGTTATTACAGTAAAATGGTCATTAAATCTTGCTTCATGCATGAGCTTAATTTAGGATTTAGGATAAAAGACTTTTACCTATCTGGTGTAATTCAGTTCAATTCAAAGCAAATGTTCTTTCATCGTCATTCAGAACCAGCAACGGCCTGGTGGGAACATGGCGAGAAGGCTCCGAGGAATTGTTGATCATGTGGCTATGATATTTATCAAATACTCCATCATATGACATATGCTCAAGAAGGTTTCCAGGTTATTATCACCTCACCTGGTGGTTGTCTGGTGTTCATGAAACTACAGTTGCATACATAACTAGCTATAAGTTGTGTCTGTTTGCTGCCCATCCTCAGGAGCAAGGTAGGAAAAAACCTGCACCAATCTTTCTCTTTAAGCCCGTCTTTTCCATGAATTGAGGGCATGGAACCCAATCGCTTTGTCCCCGTGTGTATCTCTTCCATCTGGGGTAAACAAGCAAGTGCTATTTGATTGACCTATAGCCAGAATACATCAGATTAGCCTATTTAAATGCAGCATTGAATTATTGAAAGTTATAGTCAAATCATTTGCTACATTATGGTAATGAAGAGGTGGGAAACTTTTCATACTTTCAGTAACTCTACTCCCAGGGCAAATCAAAGTGACTCAACACAACACAAATTGATTTTGTTGTCCAGGCAGTTGTAAATAAAAAAATAAAAAAAATAAAAAAAACCTAAACCCCTTTGTTAAAATATGACCTATAGATTGGTTAATTTGGATTTATTAAGTTTCTTTTTATTTCACAAACCAGCATTTTCTGCATGTTTTAGAGCTTTTCCTGCTCTAACACAATTGCTGTACATCAAAGGCTTCACAATATAGTTGATCAATTGAGTCAATGCAAGTATTAAAAACAATTTCTTTTTTCAGGAATGCATTATTTAATTTCTAGTCAGCGACAATGGAGACCATCAAAAGTACCTTATAATAGGTTTTGCTTTTTGACCTTTTCTTTTCAGTAGTTAAAATAAGGTCAAATTTCTTTCAAACGAATATTAGTTATATGCTGTTTTAGACCTAAATTTTAATTAATTATTTATTTAATTAAACCAGTTTAGACACACTGCATGTATTTTTCAGCAAGTTTTTTTTTTTTTTTTTTTTTTTTTTTTTTTTTTTTTTTTTTTTTTTTTTTT
>CM040459.1:19929553-19956198 GCA_022758105.1 Pangasianodon gigas | reverse complement strand
CATTTCTATGCTGAATGAAACTGAATGAATTGAAAGAGCATCTAATAAAGAGTGTCTCTGTGATCTGTTATTGTAACCACTAGATGGCAATATCACTGTTTCAGAGATTAAATTCTCCCAGGCTTTGAGAGCGACATGAACAGAAGCCTAAGTAAGCTGTGAAAGAAGTCTAAACTAACAAACCAGTAACTCAGTATCTGCCTTTAGATCTTGCCATAAGCCATTTCATGAATGGTTTATTATTTATACAGGATTATGGAACTCCTATTATTATACAGTATTGCATACCATGAAAATAATTCTCATATAAAGTACTTCACACTATTAATAACAGGTACAGATTATGAAATAAAATTGATTCGTAGTGAAAATTGAAAAATGATTGCACCGATCATTCTGAGGACAGTGACATTTCTTGTGGGAATCCATGAATCATACTGTAGAAAAACTCTCTTTGTGTTTCAGCTTTTATAAACTTGACCTACACACACACATGTGGCAATATGCCCCATTTGAAACAATAACTGTCTCAGGCAATCTGGACTGCATTATACTGCTCCCTGTCTGTTGCTGGCTTTTTTTCCCCCAACTCTTTGTCTCTCCCACTCTCTCCTGTCTTATCTGCTTTCTCTTTCAGCTGGTCATATTCTTTTCATTAATACACCGTTCCCACAATGCATTGCTGCCTGGCGAATGTTTCACAGTTAGGGGCATTGGTGTGCATGCACGTAAGCCTGCATGTAATTTTTTGTGAAGCCAAAAGTTTCCTTTTGGTCAGATGATAAGCAGTTTTGATTTTGTGGATAAAACATTTAGAAATCAAATCTAATCTAATTTGCACACATCAGCATACATTTGTGGAATGTACACTCCTGGGCAAAAAAACAAAAAAAACGCCAAGCTCAAAATGGCAAGATATTAAGATTTTAATGGTCTTAACAACAAATCATTGATCAGGAAAATAGCAAGAATTAAACAAATAGATAAAAGAACTTAGCATTCAATAGCTTTTCCCTTTGACTTCTTTAAATGCTGAAGCCTTGTGGCCCTTGATGGCTGCATCAGGTGTGGCAGATAACCAAATAATGACTAATCTTTTAAGAAAAAAAAACCATCCCAGAAGATCTTTTTGGAAAAATTTTTATGCCCAGACATGTTAGTTTGAATTTTACATCAAAAGTAAACGAGCAAACGGTGGCACAGGAGCTCTCCAGAGTGCATCTGTTTAATTCTTGCTAATTTTCTGACCAGTGTTTTTTTTTTTTTGTTAAGACCATTAAAAGCTTAATATTTGCCATTTTGGGCTTGGCTATATATTTGTAGCCAGTCTTTGCATCTGCATCCGTTTATACCTACTGAGTATTAGAAACACTTAATGACTAGAAAAGCCAAGCAGGAGGAGAGAGAGAGATACTGAGAGTCAATTGATGCTTGATAGAAATGTTGTACCTTATTCATGTGGGCAAACAGCCAGGTACACTTCTCTCACCATGTGATGACAGCCATCCTCACAACCTTGGAGGATGTACTTTTTTAAAATACAGCCTGTGGAGAAATACTTTACCGTAAGTGTGCACATTCAATTGTGTATACATGTTTGTATATGTTAAAGACCTGGCTGTACACTCACACACTATTCGGAGTTCCTACCCCCTTCTGCTTGTAGAATGCTGTCCCTGTAATTGATACCAGACTGGCTGTTTGAGTTGCCAAGAGCGATCTATACAAGCTTACAGACAAAGATTCTACCATTTCCAGATGGGGAAGGCACACAGGAGTTCATTATACATATATATATATATATATATATATATATATATATATATATATATATATATATATATATATATATTAATTTTCCTTTCCAAATAAAGAAGCATATATCAAACTGCATAGCGCTTAAAGTCTGTTACTGCAGATAAGGTGGACAGAGAGAAGTAGAATGATTTCCTTAGAATGATTTGTTTACTCGTTTGTTTTTGTGTGTGTTGTGCTCCTAATGGCTAAGAAAAGCATTTCCTTCTGATGTCATTTCAATGACATCAGTGTCATTTAGACCTTACTGCGTTAAATGTAGTCTGGTTCTCATTGAGAGGGAGAGCATTGGGTGCATGCCCTTTCAGTGGCTCTGATAAGCAGATTGAAGAGATCCATCCAGTTTGGGAAGCTCTAAATTTCCAGTTGACTGCAAACAACTGTGATAGGAGCTTATAAGAGCTTATCTTATATTGTATTATCTTATTATCTTGTATTTTAATAGTCTACAGACTGGCAGTCGTTCAATATGCGTTCAACATTACCTCATCATGCTCATACGTAAAGACCAGTAGACAATCAGGGTACTATCTAAGCCTGCTTCACATGTCCATAAAGTGCTTAAGGAACTGCACAGTAACTCTTTTAAGAGACTGTTGGCCAACAGCAGGAAGCAGTCTTTTCCACTCTGTTCCACTCTCTCTGTTCTAACAACCACTAGAGACGGGCTTAAAGCACATGGCCAGGAACAGCGGCCCTATCATCTGCCTCTTTCATGCTGAGCTGGCCTTGATATGTCCAGAGAATGCAGCTGCCTGGCCAGGAGGGAGAGTGGAGAAGGCCAGTGTGAGGATGTCTTTAAAGGTCTTTTCTTCATATTTCTTTCAGGTTGCAGCTGGAGTTCTACTTTCCCTGGTTATTTTACCCCTTTAGCCATGTAATCAAGAGAAACAAGACCAGATCGTAAAGCCTATTTGGGCATAGTTGGGAACTGGTTTCGAGGCTGATATAAAATCATATAAATAAAACTGAATGCTGGCTTGGAATGACACAAGATTATGGGCCTAATGTTGAAGAAATAAGAAAAAGATCTTAGATGCCTTTCCTTTTGAATAAGAGCAGACCCATGGTGCTCCTGCGGTTTTGTAAACACAGCTCCTGAGCAGGCCAGTGAGAGTGCAAAAATGTGTAAAGAATGTGCCAAAGGTCAAGTGTGCTGTCTGGCCTTTCATCAAATGTTTACAATTGTATCGTTCTGGTAGGAGCTCCCAGTGTTGAGCCACCAACTGCAAATTGATCCGTCTCATGGCTGGATAAAACATGTCAAGTCCCCAACAGAAGAATATCCAATTCTGGATTTGTCTGCTATTTCAGAAAAGATCTGGCATGCATGAGATCCTGTCATATAATGTGCATGAAGAAAGACCTTTTTTTTTTTTTTTTTTAATATCCCCCTCCCTTCAGTTTCTGTTTACATGGCATGGAAAAACAAAGAAGCCTGTCAGGAGCCACCTGCTCATGGAGCATTGTGGGTAAGCACTTCCGTGCACTTAAACAGCTGAAGCAGAGCTGTTAAGGGAATGGTCCTCAGGCAGTCTTTCCCTCCGAATGGTGGGGACAGGAGGTGAATTAAGATGAACAGGAAGACGGGGCTGAGACAGCCGTGTCAGATTGTCATAGCTGCTACAGGCCCACGCTACTCCAGCTCCCTGATGGCCGGACGGAGGAGTCTGCACATAGTGCATAAACGCTCCACGCTACATTAGAGGCCAGAGCCTTTCCACATGTTGTTTGCAGAAAGCCTCAGTGGTGCTCACAGCCTTCTCCCCAGCTGCCTTTTTCTAGGTCAGTTTGTCTACCCCCTCTCACAGACACACACACTTTCACTGACAAGATTCTGTGCACTCCTTCACAGTGGTTCCTTCGCAACCCTGGCAAACCCTGTCCCAGCTTTCATGGTTTACACACACACTCGTACACAGTCACAACCCCATCATGAGTCTCTCTCAGCAGCATTATAGTGCGTCAGTTTGACTGAGTGACAAATACACCTTGCTTATATAACATATATACAGTGTATCCCACTTATACCACAGCAATTTGCCAATGATTACAATTTATAATTTATAAATGAACAACACATCTTGCTTTTTAACCGTTTATTTAATTTAACGTTATGGAACGTCTGCGAGACTAGTTTGTTTATATTATCACTCACATAACAGTAGCTATAAACAGTTTTTATAAACATTTTTTTCTCTCTCTCTCGAAGTTAATAAGGCAAAAATAAATACAGCTTGTCATGTTACAGAGAAGCCGGAAAACTCAAACCACTCTGTCCTGAAGAGTCTCCCATAGCCAAAAATTTACTCACCGTAACAAATAAATATCTAAAAGAAAGCTGAACAAAATTAACGATTATATATTTTTCTTTGTTGAAATTGATTTATTATTACTCTTATGTAGATTATGTAGACTGTCTGCCATGCAAGTCCCTGTGTATAAGCTGTTATTATAGAAAGGATAACAGAACAAGCACATTAATATCATATCATTTAAATTAAAGCCAGAACTTATGTCAGAGCTACGCTGTTATAGAAAATTAATCAATACCTTCTAACCAATCAGATTTGAGTATTCAACAACGCTATGGTATATATTTATTTACCACATAAATCAGCTTATGTAATTTCTGTTACTTGTGTACTTTTGTGTTCCTATTCTGCTGTTGATTTGTTACACCTCTTATTTTTTGTGCAACTAGCAGTAAAAAATATGTTAGGTTCTTTCTATCAGATTTACTCAGAGCCCCCACCCATGTCACTGCAAAATTTGCACACTGCCATCTCAATTCCAACCATTGTTTAGAAGGAACATGAGAATTATTTACTTACTTACTTCTTGCTTATTTACTTAGAAAGGCACTCAGTGATGTTCACACTGTCCTTTATGAGCTTGTAGCCCTCTAGTTTCTGTAAATAGCTTGCTTTCTGCACAGACCTAAAAACAGACTGTCTGCAAAACATGAAACAAAATGCAAAATAACAATTATAATTATGTTCACAGTCATGCAGTACTACTCTGTCTCTAATTGGTACACGGAGTGCATATTCGAGCCCGCACATTAGGAGTGTAACACAATGCCATTATCTGTAGCTGTTTAGTGCTTAAAATATTTGTATCTGTTTTCATATTCAGATTTAAACCCAGGATCCACGGTGGCATGTAGAGCGTCTAAAGTGACTGACAGGAGGCCCATCCAAACATAAACAAGTCTTCCCGACTAGAAGTCAGTTTTTCAAATAGGTTTTCTGAGCCACGTAGTACACTTTTGCTAAGGCTATGGCTTAATCCATTTTTTATCATGTTCTACACATCTTCGCTTCTCAGCCTTTTGGCTAAGATCAAGTGTAGTATCTGTTCTTATCAGTTTAATATCTGATACATCCCCTACCCGGGGACCATATATTAAAGAGATTTTTGGAACAGGGAGATGGAATAGGGGCTTGCTTCATCCACTCCACGCATCAACCTGGTATTGCAGTACTTCCAGGAATGCTGCGTCCCCTGGGCGGTGGTGGCTCAATGGTTAAGGCTCTGGGTTACTGATCAGAAGGTTGGGGGTTTGAGCCCTAGCACTGCAGAGTTGCCAGTGTTGGGGCCTTGAGCAAGGCTCTTAACCCTCTCTGCTCCTGGGGTACTGTATCATGGCTGACCCTGTGATCTGATGCCAACTTCCTAACAAGCTGGGATATGTGAAGAAAAAGGATTTCACTGTGCTATAATGTGTATGTGACAAATAAAGGCTGCTTCTGCTTCCAGGTTATTTGTACAAGTAAGGAATAAAAAATATCACACTTAACTCGTTGCCCCAAAAAACACTGCGAGATAAAATGCACCTTCCTTTTCCTGAAAATCTTGGGCTAGACTCAAGTCTTTTGTGCAGTTTTTGAGTTGTAGTTGGAATGGGAATTTTGCTGAAACCGGGAAACCCCTCCCCACGAGCTGGCAAAAAAAAAAAAAAAAAAAAAAAAAATAGTATTACTCTGCCTATTATTTGTATCTGTATTCGTATTCATTTAGGACACATTATCTATTCAGTCTGAATACTGCATTAGTATTCGATAACATCCCTACTGTACATGAGTCAGAGCTCACCTCTGTTCTGTGCAGTCTCTCAAACAACCATCATCTAAAGAGAATGGGTCTGAGACTGTGCATGCATGCTCAACGCTGTAACTCACAAGAGACGTGACAGAAGCCTGGAAAACATGCACTTATACACACACAGGGCTTCTCAGCTCAGAAAGGAATGCTGCATGAAATATCCTGCAAATTAACCACACACTCAGCTCATATCTGTACACAAACAACATTCAGACACACTGTATATCTGCATGTTCACCTTTCACAGTAAGAAGAAAACACAGTAAAGAAAATGCATCCATAACCAAAAACAACGTATATGTGACAGATTTATTCATTCTTAGTTTTGCCAAACACATCTTTCTTTTTTTTTTTTTAATCAATATCTCGCTTTCTTGATTCATTTTCTATATCTTATCATTTCCAGTGATTAGCATGTATCTCACTTCTTCCATTTTCTCCATATATCTAAAATGACAGTGAATAACACTTAAAACAATTAAAGCATGTTACTACAGTATATACTGTAGTATATATTATAGAAATGGAGAATACGTGAACAGTGCAACCAACAGGTTTCCCTTTCCTCCTATCAGAGCACTGCACATGTGCTGCCAAATCCCAGACCAAATCTGCCTTCTAAAGAGCATAACACCTGCAAGTTCTTACACAGCACATTGATAAGGCTCAAAGCATTCTCTGATCTTCCAGTCTGCACCCCCACAGTTAGCTCTTTCCTGCCCTATCTCCTCTCGCTTGTCCGAACTCCTTAATACAACCCACTCCCACAACATTTTGTTTTTCAAACGACTCACATTTTCCAGTCATCTCCTCCTTCCTTCATTCTCTCCCTCCCTGGCCCATGGGTCTGCCAGAGCAGATGTGTCCAGGGCTTTGTGTAAGATCGGAGAGTTCTGCAGGGCTGAGACTGCTTTAACAAGGGCTGTGCTTCACCAGTATGGAATTTGCTCAGCCAGCATACCCTGGCTCATCCTCCCACTAAATTACAAATCACCTCTCTTCTTGAACCTGTGATTCTACACAAACTGTGGGAGGTAGTATCTGCTCTGCTTCGGAGGAAGGGCAGAATTGTTTTCGTATGAATAAACTCAGAATGTACCCTCGGTTCCCTAGGGTTCCTTTTTGTTTTTGTTTTTTTAAATTTCAGTAGTTCTGAAAGTGGTTGCCTTTCTGCCTCACAGTTCCAGGGTTCTGGGTTCAATCCTGAACTCGGGTTACTGTCTGTGCAGAGTTTCTGTGCATGTTCTCCTGGAGTCCACGTGGGTTTCCTCTGGGTTCTCCAGTCTCCGTCCTACCTCCCTTCCATTCCTGGCTCATGCCCAGTGTTCTCGGAATAGGCTCTGGATTCACCGTGATCCTGACAAGGATAAAGCGGTTACTGAAAGTGAGTGAGTTCTAAAAGTCTAAAACAGTTTTGTTAAATGGTATCTCTCAAAAACAAAAAGTTAACATTGTTTACTAAAACACTAGTGGTAATTTCTGTAATGCACAGAGGACCATGTTGATTCCACACTCACCAAAACTCATAATGATGTACTGGGTCAATCACAAAGTTATCCTTTTAAAATTGTCGATTTAATTAGTGATTAAATATCACCAGCTATAAGAAACAAGGACAGTACTGTGGTGCAGCAGTTTCACTTGTTCTCCCTGTGTATGCATGGGTTTCCTCCAGGTTCTCTGGTTTCCTCCCACCTCCCAAAAACATGCCAGTAATTGGACTGGTTATGCTAAACTGTGAATGAGTGTGTGCACGGTGCCTTGTGATGGATTGGGATCCCATCCAAGGTGTATGCCCTGGTACTGGCTTCAGATCCACTGTGACCCTGACCGGGATAAAGTGGTTACTGAAGATGAATGAATGCATGAATATAAGAAACAACATAAAGAACACAAAACAAACAGCTGATTGAGGCACAACCATTTCAGATGAGCCACATGTGGTCGTATGGTTGCTCTGTTCTGGCGTGATGTAATGTGTGAATTGTAAATATGAATAAAAGTACATTTCAGTTATAAAGTGTTTCCATTCTTAGGCGTTTACTCAAACTAATCACAGAACATACAGTGTCATTGGCTTTAGATGTTATATGATCTCTGGGTCTTTGTACCAATGGCTCTATTGAAGTGTCTGATCACAGAATGAACAATTTTCACCAATAGAACCTAATCAATATTTAGGTATGGGTGTTAATACAGACAGTTATTGTATGTATGTGGAAATAGTCTGTTTCCCACTGAGCACTGACAGGTCCAAATGATGTCCTTTAAATATCTGACGTTCAAAAGACACCCACTCAGTATTTCAAACAAGTTTTAGTGCCATCATTACCGATGTCTTTTCAACATTGTATACATCCTTATTATACTAAAGTTTACATTTTACCTTAAGTACAATAAGGTTTTATTTCTAACAAAATGAGCACACTTCCTCACAACACTCCAAGGTGGGTTTGTCTCTACATGTGAGTCAGCTGTAGAAATCTCTGCCGATCTCTCCACTTCATTGCAATGTTGCATTGCCACTAACAGCTCGTGCATTTGGTCCATGTCCACTGCACTCATTCTCTCCACAGGGCTAAGCAACCAAACCCTCTGTTGGCTGCTGTTCTTCCTGTGAATGTGCCTCAGAGGAGCTAGTCTTCCTTTTCCTAGTGGGCCTTGAAGTTACATCTGTTGCTCACTTCACTCTTCACTGCACTCCTGTAGTGTCAGGGGAGATTGCAGCAGTTCTTCCATAGCCTGCGAGGTGCGCTTGCCATATCGGCAGTGCCATTATGCTGCAGTTAGGGAAAGGCTGTGTACGTGCTTGGTGAAGATACTTTGGTCCAAAGCAATTTGGCCTTGAGCCTTTGTACCCTGAAATACAGGAGATTAAGAAATTGGGGGAAAAAAGTTTGAAAAGGTTAAATAATTCATAATTAAAATTTATGTTATACTATAAAGTTATGATATTAATTAATCTGTGTTTGCAGCACTTGGGTTGGACCCTGAGCTCGCAGTACTGTCTGTGCAGAGTTTTACATGTTCTTCCTGTGTTCATGTGGATTTTCTACCACTATCCAAAAAACCATGCAGGTAGGTGGATTGGTGTGCTAAAAGTGTGAATGAGTGTGTGAATGGTGTCCTAAGTGGGACTGGCATCCTAACCAGGGTGAATTCTCCCGCCTAGTGCCCAGTGTTTCCGGGACTGGCTCTGGATCTATATCAATATTGGTTTTGCTATGGATAGAGGACTTGGCTGAAATTGTTCATTTTGTGATCAGCCACTCTGCCAGTGCAGCTAAGGGCAGTGGTAGCTCAGTGGTTAAGATGTTAGACTCCTGATCAGAAGGTTGTGCGTTCCACTGAGTCACCACTGCTGGCCTCCCGAGCAAGGCCCTTAACCCTCAACTGCTCAGCTGTATAAAATGAGATAAATGTAAGTCCCTCTGGATAAGGGTGTCTACCAAGTGCTGTAAATGTTAAGGGTATAGAGCTGGCATGCAAAGAGGGTTGCCACCTTTGAAATGGAAGAAGGAAATATCCTGCTAGTGCAAACTTATTATTGTTTTATTTCAACAACATCTAGAATCATAGAAGAATGATGATTTGACGTTGTATGGATTATTGAATAGGAAAAGGATAGGTTGACCTTTCTTTCTTTTTTTTTTTTTTTAAGGTTGACCCTGTTAATATATTTATTCATTATAATATATAGCATAGACTGACTTATTTAGACTTAACATTAAGTGACACATTTATGACTTATCATTTATGAAATATAAATAAATCTAATAATCTTAACCTCAGGTCCAAAATCTCTGAGAATGGAAGTGATATTATCATTATGATTAGGCTAATTCGCACTGAACTGATTAGGCCTAGTTATATAGCCTAATATAATAGTCAGCCTGATGTTAGCTAACTTATTAGCAACCTTGGCTACTGGTTTATAAATTATAATATTTAGCCTAATATTAGCTAGCTTTATAGTGCTACTGTTACTGGTTAGGTTAATAGCTTAATTATGTTATGGCTATTTTTTCTATCAGTTAATTACTGTATATTCAAGAAAACCCTCATCATTCAATCAGATAGCTAAAACTCTACAGCTAACTGTCCAGTTTGCTTTGTGTTGATTGCCGGTGATAGGATCATATCTTGTCTCACACTCAGACCTGTACCTCAACAGCCTCTTGTGTTTCAGGGGCAAACTTGCATTGGAAGACATTTTTAAGAACCGTACAATTGAATCTCCATAACCAGGACAACTATGATGTTGTTGTGCAAAATATTTGAACTCTATGGCAATCTCACACAGAGCGTAAATTTCATTCTCTTGCCCCATACCACTGGTTTTCAGCTGCTCTGCTATTTTTTGTGAAACCGGTTTGGTTTTATTGACTATTATGCTATTCTCACCACTGTGAAGACCTAGTGTATGCAGGTATGAAAAGATGTGTATGAAAATATCGGACAAATCTCGTCCCTTGTGGACTTAATAAGAGAGGCGACATTATATATTTTTTTTAAATACGAGATGATCCAGTATTATATGGGATGGGTGGCAACCCTATCTGGGATCTAGAGCGCCTGATCATATAAGAGGTAAAGCCAATGATAGGCCTGCTGTGGTTAGATGTGAGTATACGCAGTGTTATTAGCCTAGCAACAGAAGCCATTTATAATAGAAATGTGTTGCATCACATTACATCGTGCAGTTGTATTATTGAGATAAAATAAACAGAGTGGCCACACGCAGCAAGTCTGAAATGATTGTACCTCAATCAGCCAGAATTGCATTGTATTTGTTTACTAGTTAAATGTGTGTGGAGGCCTATAAAAAATAACTTTGTGATTGACCTGGTACCTCTCCATCATCTCAGGAGGTCTTTCTGAATACAGAGGATTGTGTGTACACATCTTTTCTGTGTCAGTGCTGCCACATTTGTCTACTATTAACAGTTTATGCCCCTCAAGCACTTCTGAATGGTCCCATTTAAGAGTATTCTTAAGGCTAAAGAATTTTTGTGCATTGCTCTTGTTCTAGTGCTTAGTGTAGAAGTGAATTTCCAGATCTCTAAAAACGTTTTGCTATTTAAGACCAAAATTTTGAGCAGCCTATGTCTACTGATACACCTGACTCCAAACCAAACACATTGATAATTAATGATGATAAGACTGTTTATCATCAAAGAGGACTCTAATCGACTAATTTAGAGCTACCATCCGGTCTCAGCTCACTAAACTCTGGGACCAGGAGGTATCTCAGCCTATAACAGCCTTGCTGTTTTTCTGTGGGTGTTTTTCCCCGTTTTCCCCCTCAAAAAGTGAAGTGAAGTGACGTGTAGCCAAGTACGGTGACCCATACTCAGAGTTTGTGCTCTGCATTTAACCCATCCAAGCGCACACACACACAACCGGAGCAGTGGGCAGCCTTTTTTGCTGCGGCACCCGGGGAGCAGTTGGGGGTTCGGTGCCTTGCTCAAGGGTCTCACCTCAGTCGTGGTATTGAGGGTGGAAGAGAGCGCTGGTCATTCACTCCCCCCACCTACAATCCCTGCCGGACCTGAGACTCGAACCCACGACCTTCAGGTTCACCTTCGGGTTACAAGGCTGAGACTCTAACCATTAGGCCACGACTGTACAGCACTGAGCGCCTGCTAATTAGGGTTAGGATCATTGTCCAGAAAGTCATCCTCAAAAGTTTCTGAACACTGATAATAACCTTTGTAAGATACATAAATCAGTCAGTATGTCAGTCACAGACAGTATGTTTGGCTTAATTTAGCTTAATTTGCCTTACACCATAACCAGTGAGTTCCACTGTTTAGGATTATCTTTGACAAGAAAACCAGTCCCAGAATGACCTTTCAGCCAAATTTGAGGTTGTCAGTCATAGAGAAGAGCCCCAGTGATTGTTGGCCAGCAAGTAAATAATGTATAATGTGTTTTCTACACATTGAAGCTAGTTTAATTTCAGGTTTGTTACGGGCAGATGGAATTTCACTAGGCTATCCCTCTTTACCTTTTCAATAATGCATGATAATCCTGACACTCTACACATCGTCTCAGTTTTGTCAAAGCCAGGGGGGTTGTGGGTTGAGAGGCAGAGAGAGAGAGAGAGAGAGAGAGAGAGAGAGAGAGAGAGAGAGAGAGAGAGAGCGCAAGAGAGAGCAGAACTAACTGTAATAAATTATTTAAATTCAGGTGCAGCTTGAACATTTTGTCTGTACCGTAAGTGTAGCTGCAGGTGGTTTGGATGGTCTAGTAAACATAGGCTGATCTTCAAGTATTCTCCAAGCATCTGTAGTCTGCAGATCTGCTATTACTATTTCCCGTGGTTTGTGGCACTATGGGGATTCACCTGGAAAGAGCTCTGCTTTTTTGCACACTGCTAGTTCTGACACAAGGTAAGGAACACACTGTGATGTATCATAGTCTGTTTCATTATAGACAGAGTCAGATAAATTACTGTATGTTCAGTGATATGGCAACAGGAGAGCGTCAGATGTTGCTTGAACAGAGTGCGCTATCTTTATTCTATCTTTGGTGGCCAGAGAACGCTCCATTAAGTTGAGATATTTTTCTAAGGAAAGCAATTCTCTCATTGGTTTTAGGCTTAAATGTAAGTACTTAGACTTTAAAAACATCAAAGATTAAGCTCTTAAAAGGAACTAGGTAATGATAATTACGCCTAAATACTTTCAACATTTCATTAAAGCAGATGATGGAAAATATCTTTGATCTTAGTTAACTGACATCAAACGTGGCAATTTCAACTTTTAATTGTAGAAGATTTCCAAATTTAGGAGATTGCACTTTGACTTCCAGGCTACTGACAAACTTTCAACCTGTCTTTCCTTCCCTATACATGTGTGATCCACATGAACATGGATGTGGATCATTAGGCCTGGAGATCCCTGACCCTGATCACATCGACTACATCAGACAACAAGCAAGGGCTGTGATAAACAGCACTGTGTCCCTGCACTGTGGGTCCTCCATGCCAACTCTCTTTATCTGGGTATTTTCCAAAATGGAGTCTGATAGCAATGAGGCCCTTGCCTACAACTATGGCCTCGGTCCCAAGACCCTTCCGCTGGCCAACACTCTAGGTGAACCCTTCTTGGCAGCCAACACATCTAGCCTTCTAATAATGAAGATACAGGCTGAAGCGGAAGGGCTTTACACATGCCAGGCTCTTTATGACACAGATAAAGGGCCGAGAGTTACATTCTACTACACCCGTTTGAGCCTTCGAGGTCAGCAAAACACAGCCAAGGGGTCAACAAGTGTGTGAGGAATCTCACATGCCTACATAAAATGTGAGATAAAAACAACATAAGCAATATGTTATTATTCACCATATACATCTCTTTGTCTCTGTAACACTAATGGATGGTTGCAAAATGTTAATAACATTTGTATCCTCTTTTCAACATTGTTTCTTCTTCATTTATTATAAACATTTGATAGTTTCCTAATATTTGAGTCAATCTCCTGAGTGGCAAAAACACATCTGGAGAAGTGGTGCACCCAGAACTGGATCCTGCACCACGACAATGCACCTGCACCCACTGCGTTGTCAACCAAGGAGACTTTAACCAAAAACAATGTGGCTATCACTTCACATCCACCATATCTCATATCACATCTCGTTCCTTGCGACTTCTTTTTGTTCCCGAAATTAAAAATGACACTGAAGGGGAAAAAAATACGCCACCATGGAAGAAATCCAGAAAAATTGCAGGAGGTTCTAGACATGATGACAAAAGATACAGGAAGGAATGGGAGAAAGGCTGGGACAAGTGTATCGCATCACAAGGAGAGTACTTTGAAGGGGATTAAAGGAGAAAAATTTTATAAACTAGTTTTTTCCCCCTTATATATAATTATATATATAATTTTTAAAATTGAACAGGCTTCTGAACAGCACAAAGGTAGTGTGTCAGGATATTGCAAATTCAAAACCTGGAGATACCATAGCCATCTGTGGCCAGGAATCCAGGGGAGCGTAAGTATCCCTACTTTTTAGGTGGGAGGGATGGCATTAGTCTCTTCCCTGTCAAAAGGGAATTTATTTATTTATTTCTGTAAAGCTGCTTTGTGACAATGTCCATTGTTAAAAGCGCTGTACAAATAAAATTGAATTGAATTGAATTGTAAAGGAAGAAACACATGTTTACACTTTACCCTCCCTGGTTGGTGGCATTTGTGCAATATTGGAGAAGATGGGACTTGGGTGGGGATTGTCAATAACTGAACTGGAAGAAAAATAGGTAGGTAGAATGCAGAAAAAAATTTTATTTGACTCATCAGCGGGTGATGGGTTTATGCACATTAAGTGAGCGGCAAGTGAGCGGCCAGTGGCAGCTCAGTGGTTAAGGCTACTGAAGACTATCTGAAGGTTGTGGGTTCAAACCCCAACATTGCTAAGCTGCTACTGTTGGGCGCTTGAGCAAGGCTCTTAACCCTCCCTGCTCCAGGGCCACTGTATCATGGCTAACCCTGGGCTCTGACCCCTTCTTAACAAGCTTGGATCTGTGGAGAAAAGAATTTTACTGTGTACCTGTATATGTGACAATAAAGGCTTTTATCTTTCTTCCCCTTCTGTAATTGTATATTTATACAAATTATATACAGTGCCTCCAGAATTATTGTCTCTCTCTTCATGAAAGTGAGCAACAATTTGTCATGACGCGGAGTCGGATGCAAGTGCAGTTTAGAGATTTTATTGAAACACTGGCAAACATGAAGAAAAAATCGTAAACTGAGACAGGCAAGAAGTCAGGCGATCTACAAACACCACTGTGAGGACAAATCCAAAGAGCAAAACAAGATCCAAACCAGAATATCAAGTCACAAAAATGCAAGGCTTGGTAAGTTCAGGTATGAGCACACTGACTGTTACTGCACAACTGACTCCAAAGTCTGTTTATATACTGTAGGGTGCAAGTGTAACTGGGAACAGGTGTGTGTTATTAGAACTCGGGAACATGCCGGTGGAGTGTTGTGAAGGGAATTGTAGTCCATGGCGGCCATGTTTGTAGGCTGCGGTGTGTTCTGGGAAAAGGAGTTTCTGTTGGATTCTGGCACTTACGTGGTACAATTAATCTATAAAAGTAATAACAGATACAGTAAGTGATATTTTGAGCCACCATATTTACAGTGTGTATCTGGTGCTTTTCCTTGTATGCAATCCCTGTTTGCTGCCACAACACATAAGCCCAGTTGTATTTCTAATTGGCGAAGTTCACTGAGGAGTGTGCCTTCTTCACTGGATGTTCATGGGCGTCCATTTCTCAGCTGGTCCGCAACACTTCCAGTCTTTTTGAATTTGTTAATAAGTTTGGCAGCAGTGTCGTGTGTGATGTGCTTGCCATGTTTCCTGTGAAAGTCCATCGCAACCTTGTGACAGCTTCCCATGAGCCACGAGAATGATTTCAATATGTTCTTCTTTTGTCAAAGGCATTCTTAAAGGCTATCTGAAAAAAAATCTATCTATCTATCTATCTATCTATCTATCTATCTATATATATATGTGTGTGTGTGTGTGTGTGTGTGTGTGTAAAGGAACACACATGTAAACTAACTATGGAAAATTTTGGAAGACATTTTGCTAAATAGTGTTAATTTGCCCCATTGGAGACTTTTGGGACACCATGTAGACATAAGTCCAAAATTATTTTCATCAATCATTCTTTGATGTTCTTTCTTGGATAGCCTTAAGACAGAAATTGCTAATAACAGTTTACACACAAGTCTCCATTACTGAACAGTTGATACAAGAAACCTAAAGTTAAAACTCTAATGATGCTCATACTCAAGTTCCTATTAACACGCATAGTGCTGCTTGACTTTATAGTATACAGTTATAGAAGTGGAATGATCTATAATCGCACTATCCAGTGTCACCCAGATGAGGATGGGTTCCCTTTTGAGTCTGGTTCTGGTTCCTCTTGTTGCCTCAGGGAGTTTTTCCTTGCCACTGTTGCTTCTGGCTCATTAGGGATCAATGTAAATTAAAATTTTATATCCGGATTTCTGTAAAGCTGCTTTGTGACAATGTCCATTGTTAAAAGTGCTATATGAATAAAAGTGAATTGAATTGAATAATTTATCTTTAGTAACCATTTGATCCTGGGCAGGATCCGGAGCATAACCTGGGGACGCTGGGCATGAGGTGGTAATGATAATTACACCCTGAATGGGACACCAGTCTATCACAGGGCACCATGCACACATTAATGCACCCATTCACACCTTGGTGCAAAGTAGTGTAGCCAGTCCACAAACCCGAGAACTTGGTGGAAACCTACACGGACACAGCAAGAACATGCCATTCCCAAATTGTGAACAATAAATTTGTTTTTGTGGTAAAGGAGTTTTCGTTCTTTGATCCAATTCAGCAAGTGTTCATTTTGGAGATGTTTATAATTAATGCAGCACATATTAAATGTTAATGATGTAATGTACTCATCCTTGTGATGTTTGCATGAGGTAACAGCTGGTCTGTTGGTACATCTCAGCAGTTTTTCATCATTGCTCTATTTATGATTTCTAAATCTGACAAAAGTAAAAGAATGGCAGAGCCGCCCAGTCACACTTGCCCTGCGCAAAGAACCTTTATTGTAGTCAAAGGTTCTATGGAAAACACACACTTACTCAATTATATAGTGTATACTTATCAAATAATGACAAAACCAGAAAAAAAAAGAAACTCATTCATTAGTATTTGTCTGCTGCTTCTGGCTCTCATACCGAGAACTAACGCTGTGGATTTTCTTTTGGCTGTAGAAAATAATACAGCTCTGGAGCAGAGCCAGCCCTGAAACGATACATGTGGTAGAATGACTTCTTGCAGATAAACAGCTTGAAAAGCTACGTCAAATCAGGCTGCTCCCGAAGACTATATTAGAACATTGTTACAGAGCTTGCAGAAGAATGGTGGGCAGTAGGAAAGCAGGAGAGGGTGCTAACAGGTCCTGTCAAAATGCAGGAGAAGAATTCAGGGGAACGACAATAGGTACACTTGTTCCCATGATGCCCTTAATAAGAGTTTGGAGCTCAGGCCAGGAGAGAGTTAAACAGAGCTGAGAGACTGATGGAGGAAGAGAAGCAAATAAGATGTCTTATTGAAACAGATAAGCCTTATAATCTCTGTCAGCCTGTGGTGATATTAGATGGGAGGGCTAAAATTTAATATCTATCAGTAGCTTGACAAGTAAAATATTAGAGTTGACCAATATAATATCTCCCAAGGTCTCATTGTTAATAATAATAGCACACACACACACATGCACAGGCAGAGAGGGACCTACATTACGGATTTATCTTTTTTTTTTGTGTGTGTGTGTGTGTGTGTGTGTGTTTGAAGTCCGCAATGCTCCACTGGCTTCATGGCGTGTTTCCTCTGAATAACATATAGTAAACAAAAATGTTCTAACCCTTTCATTCAAGCAAACAAACCCACTAAAACGTATCGTTGTCATCTGTTCTTTCATGTGATTTTTAGTTTGATTAGACAAAGTGTGCTTAGTCTATATACTTTTAAATTCTCCACCAAGTGCATTTTCAGGGAAAAGAGTGACAGAAATAAATAATCCACTTTGTTCATGTTCAAAACACCCACGACTGCATCTGTAACATGACGGCTGATGACGTGTACTGGACGCTTCACTGAAATGGCCTAGAATATATTAGCTCAAATGGAGATCATATCTAGGGGGCGTGTCACTCTGTGTAATCACCTGACACAGCTGTCCCTGATTGGCTGCAATGCTAGGCTCGTTACTGTTAGCCCACAGCATCACTTCATATCATTCTGTGTTTTTTTTTTTTACGACCGCTGGTGGTGCTGCTGTACTAGGTTTCACACAAAAAAACAAAATAATCCTCTTTAAACCATTTGTTATCCACAAATAAGATGATGTGGGCACCAAAACCGAAACCTTATACTGCTTGTTTTTCTTTAAAAGACTTAACCCTGCTAGCCCATTGATATGAGTCACCCCTGCATATAATTCATCCTAACCATCAACTTGAGCATCCTGTTTGCATCCCATCTTTATTCTTCTCTCAAACTATCTCTCATACTATATGACAAATGCCTACTTCTTCTCTGGCCTTCCTTCCTTACTGTCCATTGTTTAGCTTTGTGCGTTTATTTTCTCATGGACGATTTCCACACACATTGATCTCAAGTGAGAAGAGATGCTTTGCCCCAGAGCTAGCTACTGATTCCTTTCCTTCAGCAGTCACAGCTCTAACCATAAGCAAATAATGATCACTCACCATAAGAATAAAATGATTAGTTTATGATTCATTAGTTCATTAGATCTGTATACAAGGGGTAGATAATGACACAAGCATTCAGCTTACGTATAAACACATCTGTAAAAGCACATTTGTTTTCAGATGTTATAATGTAAACTAGAGAAGAGGGGAGTTTATGTGAAAAAAGCTTTGAAGTAATGCTATGATCTGGCCGCCTGTTTGGATCCTGGCTCCTGTTCCTCAACAGAAGCCTGAGTGACTCTACAGTCCAGACGGTTTAACCTCAAGCCAGAATCTTGCAACAGAAAAAGCATGAAACCACCTCTGTGTGCCTTGGCATGAATTATACATGACCACAAAGTGGCAGATGCAAGCTAACTACACCTCAGGCTTTCTCTCTCCAACCAAATATAGTAGAAGGAAGTGATCATCAGTGGTGGTTAAGGAGTCCTAATTTTCAGAGGAAGTTAAAGTGCAGGAGACACAGGAGAGAAATGCTTGGCCCTGTAAGACTGTAAAGCAGCTGCCCATTGGCACTCACGCATGCAGATAGGTACTACGCTCCATTATGTGGCCCTGAAGCCAACATTACCAAAGCTCAGTATGAGCCCATCAGATAGAGTTTTGCAGAAACACAGCTCAAATTCCACTGAGCTCAGATGCTAATTATTACACACTGTAGCTTTCTAACTTTCACACCAACAACACTCTAGCTCGCTGTACTATTGTTGACTAGTGTTCAATCTGATTTTAAGGCCGTTCAGCTCTAATGTCAGCTCAGTGTGTGCTTCATTATAGGAAATGAAGTGAATTAGCGTACATTTTCACAATGAATGTTCCAGAGTTTCCCCAAAAAAGACCATAGAATAAAAAAATGCCTTGCCTTACACATAATAGTTCTGGTTTATGATCATAGGTTTGAGAGCAACCATGTGCAATAAACGTATAATGAACACACTGCCATCTGTCTCTATAGACAGTTAAATACCTGTATATACTCTGAGGAGTTTCTAACCATACAGGAGAGAGCATCTCTAACCACACAAAACAGTAGTTAGTTTGCCACAATGGGCCCAAAAGGTCAAAAGGTCATCCAGGCTCTCCATTGGTTTAGGAAGAACAAAGGACTAGAGAGAACTGAGAGGAGGTGCTAATGTGTAAATAAAGCATTCAGGAAGACTTAGAAGTGATCAATCAACATGGTTGTTGCTGACTACGAAGGGGCGGGTAAACTGCTTAAAAACAAAGAAGGTCTGATAGATGATGTCCTGCTGCGCTGGTCTGGGATTAGCTCCTCTTCCCCGACATCTGGACTTCACTTCTGTGAGTTGGTGAAAATATGCTTTAGGATCAGTGACAGGGAAAATCTTCTTCAGCTACGAATGTGAAGAAACTTACCTCGTTCCTCCACGATGACTGAAAACACACACACACACACACACACACACACACACACACAAGGAGAAGCAGGACACACTCTCTACCATATCTTCTTTATATTATTACACAACTTTACACATACAATGGCTGAACTCCACACTGTGTGGAATGTGGGGAAAACTAAAAATGACAAAAAAATAAAAAGTATTTCATCCAAAAAAGCATAAATAATATAAAAGACTAACTTTTTTTTTCTTAAAACAGATACATTCATATGAAAGAATATTTTACTAATACAAAAAATAAATAAGCCATCTAAAGAGTTTTTCTTTTCTTTTTTTTTTTTTTAAAGTCCTTCGCACAGATGGAAAAGAGAAATAGCACTTCCAAAATCCATTCTTCTGTGCCTACACACTCCCCCCCTCCATCCCTCCCTCATTCACATCCAGCACAGTAGGTCAATATAGTGTCCTTCAGGTAAAGTCTGAGCATTTCAGCACTGGCTCTTTCCTTTTCTCTGAATACATTTTCACGTTTCTTCATTGTCTGCTGTTCTCATGTAGGTATGCATGTTTGGGATGTGTATATATGTGAAAATGCATATTTGTGTGTGTGTGTGTGTGTGTGTGGATTGCTGCTGTGTGTTTATGAGTTCATATCTCCTGTGCTGTAGGGTGGATAAGGTCTCCATTTAGACTTGTAGTGGAGATCCAGGCGGTTTTCTCTTTACAGTCCAAATCAGATAGGTCCAGCCTCTCCAAACACATCAGCGGCTCGTCTGAGTTCACACACTGTACTGAATCTGTATGATCATATACACCATGAACAGCAGACAAAGGGAGACAAGCAGAAGTCAATTAGTGTTAGCACAACTGTATAATCACACAGAATATGAAATAAATTTCACTATAGCAATTTACACTGATCAACACTTACTAGGTGTCAAGGGCAACAATCTGATAGAGCATCTTTATATACACTATATGGCCAAACGTATGTGGACACCTGACCATCGCACCCATATATGGGCCTTCTCTAAACTGTTGCCACAATGTATAGGTTGCACACAATTGTATAGGATGCCTTTTTATGCTGTAGCATTACAATTTCCCTTCACTGGAACTAAAGGGCCAAAACTTGTTCCAGCATAATGCCCCTGTGCACAAATCGAGGTTCATGCAGACATGGTTTGCCAGTGTTATCCGGTTATGTGAAAGAACCAGAGTGGCCTGCACAGAGCCCTGACCTCAACCCCACTGAACACCTTTGGGATGAACTGGAATGCTGACTGTGTGCCAGGCCTCCTCACGCGACGTCACTGCCTGAGCTCTAATGCTCTTGTGGCTGAATGGGCAAATCCCCACAGCCACGTTCCAAATCTATTGGAAAGCCTTCCCAGAAAAGTGGAGGTTATTATAACAGTAAAGGGCGACTAAATCTGGAACGGGATGTTCATATAGGTATGATGGTCAGGTGTCCACAACCTTTTGTCCATATAATGTAGACTCAAAACATAGGCAGAATAGGCAGCTATTAGATTTTTGTTTTAAAAAATGTTAATTAAAAAAAGCTGATGGAGTTATGATCTACTGTTGGGCTTCTGGCTCACCTCTGCTATAGTTGGTGCCTGGCACTTCTTGTCCGGTTCCACACTCAGAAGTCTGGGATGACGTTGAGTCTGAGTTCACCTGCATCTGCTCTCTGATCATATCCGCCCTCTCGCAAATCCCCAGGGGTGCCGGGCTGTCATTACCATGGCACAGGAGTGAGCCATGGTTCAGAGGCACCATCTCGAGCCCATCAAGCTGGCAAGGTACCAGGTGGTGCTTTAGGCCACCTGAGAAATTGCCATTGGCTTTCGTGTAACACCTGGTCATAAACACAGACATGCATATGAAGTTTTTTGGTCATCCAGGTTGTTCAACTGTCAGGGAGTCAAAGGTCAAAGCAAATGGACTTGTTATAATCCAAGGAATTTTTATATACAAGTCGTGTAAAAAAAAAAAAAAAAAATCATTTCCCTAATCCAATCAGCCTCCAGTGTGACTCAGCTCCTGTAGGCATTTTATCAAGCACAGGGCCTGTTTATCTATGCTGAGTGATAAAGCCGTATCCACCTTCTTTCTGATACACGCACTAATACATGCACATGTCTAAACCCAAAAATATAAATATACATACAGAGACACACACAAATTGTTGTAAATAAACAGAATCACACACGCACGCACAGCAAACTCTGAATGACTTCTGCTCTTATCAGTTCCATTCACTCCGGCACTCCCCACTGACTTGTGGGAAGTTGAGAAGTAAACAGTGCTGTCATTAAGAGAGCTGCATGGCTGCACGCCGAATAAACTGTTAGTGCTACACACACTAGAACAGATAAACAAGCTACACTGATGGACGTATGCCACAGTGTGTGTGTATGTCTGGACCAGAAAGGACTCTTGAGACCCAGATGATTGGCATTTAGACAGAAAAAGCACTTTCTCCATAGCTGTTTTTCTCTCACCTGTTGTTGTTACAGAAGTTCTGGCAGTTCATGCAGTCAGAAGAGTCCGTCTGGGGTACAGATGTGTACATGCTTCCTCGCTGCCACGGCAGAAGTACAATTAGTTAGAAACCTTCACTTTGATGTTATGTTGCGTCACAACGTATGGAAAAAAAACTGGCCGTAGTTTAGTGACTCTAGTTTTTTAAAACTTTTATGTGTGTCCCACAGTTCCAAATGTAAAGACCCAGTACCAAAACGACACAAAAAACTCATTCAAATTGCTCAAATCTTGTGTATAATCATGAACTAATCACTAATGGTCAAACAGTGGTCATTATTCAGCCATATCTGAAACTTTGTAAAGGGTAATGTAGCTGGACTTTTACAAATCTTTGTGGAATATCACATATCATTCAGATTACATAAACCCATGTAATTTGTACACTGGTTACAGCCAGACAGGGTGTCTCCATCTACTCACACTGTGCATATGGTGAGGGTGTGTATGCTCAAAGTCCACGGTGCTGTGGGGTAGAGGTGTGTCATGGGTGTGGGAATGTCCCAGACTGTAGAGAGGGCCTGAGCCATTTAGTAGTGTCAGACCATTGGGGAGTTTATGGTGGAGGTGATGGCAACCCTGGGGCATTACAGACCCACTGTTCCCGTAGCTACCATGCATGTTGCCGTTGAGCTGGCTGGAGCCAGGTAGTGTTGTGTACTCCATAATGTGACCGTTCATCTCAGCAGGCTGGTACAGGTAACCAGGAGGGTTGTACTCTGTAGAGAGTGAGAGAAACAGAAAGGGACAGAAAGAGACACACAGAGAGAGAGAGAGAGAGAGAGAGAGAGAGAACAAGAAAACAAGAACAAGAGAGAGCAAGATAAATATATTTTGCTGATGGTGGTGTCCCAAGTCAAAAAAAGGTGTAGAAATGGAACATATGAATATTCAGGTCCTTAGGAACACATTACTTGTTTGCCAACCTATTTCTGTACATGGGATATGTGGGCTACTACTTTTACAGGGACAGCCCAAAGTATTTACTCTGTTACTCAACCCCATTCAGAGCTTCACAGTGCCTGTTGGCGCAGAGGAAAACATGGCAGTGGATCACTCCACAGGTCTGGATTGCGACTCACTGTGCATGCTGTGCTGCTGGCGGTTTCTCCACAGGCACATGATGATGAAGATGAGCAGGATGAGCACCATGACACCCAGAATGCAGCCTACGATCAGGTACAAGATGCCACCTGCTGAAGAATTTGAACTGGGTGGGTACACGGCTGGCGGAGTGATGGGCCGCTGACTGGGAACACCTGGAGGCTGACGCGCTGTATAGATCGAAACAGAGAGAAAGAAATAAGAAAGAAAGAAAAAAAGAATATATATGTATATCATGGTATATCAATCCTCCATCTTATAGCAGTATGAATGATGACGTCACAATGTTATCACTAGGTGCGTGTCTTGTTCAGAGGAAACTGTATTGTTTTCTTTGTATTGATAATCTGCTAAAAGCCAAGCGCAATCCTCTTAACAAGCCCACTTTAAACTGCATTATAGCAATTTCCCAAACTAAATGATTTAATATGAATGCTAATAAAATGAATTGATGCCGAAGTGTTATATGGCAGCCAGTCTGGATATACTCCATGTAAACATTTACTTCAGCAAACATCATCATAATTTTTATTACTAATTAATGAATGGGATTCTGTTCTTTCTACTATACTCGGGAACTCGGGAATGTGTTTCATTTAATATCAGTATTGAGCTACATCACACTATTTTCTTAAAACTTTCCACTAGTTAAAACGTTCTTAAAACTAGCACAAGTTTTCTCAGCTCCAGTCCTTGGGACACACTGATTTGCTTCAAATAATCCACTTATTTATTACGCCTTTTAGAATTACATGTGCTGGAAGCAGGGGATGCTGCAAAAAAAGACAAAACAAAACACTTGATTCTAGTTAGCTAACATTAGCTATAAGTTAACTTTGCTAGCTTGCTAAGCACTCATTTATGCTTCAAGTGTAGATTTGTACACCTGCCATGCATTGGCTGGGTGCTTGACAAATTGATTGTATGACAAGTTGATTATCCAGTTTACTGCTAAGAAATACACACTCTGCTGCTTTCTCTGTTAACTTGTTAGTTAGAACTCAAGCTAATTTATAATAGCTACTAGTCATCTTCGATGAAAAAAGTGATGAATAATGGCCTTCAGACTAAGCAAACTCAACTGGATTACTAGGTGATTATGTGAATGGCTATGACGATCCCTACATATAAATTGCTTGCTATCAATAACTAACAGAACAAAAGATTGAAAAAACTTTCCAAAAAAAAAAAAAACTGTCCAGTTTCAGTGAGCCTGTGCACAATGTAGCCTCAGATTCCTGGTGTTGGCTGACAGGAGTGGAACGTGACGAGGTCTTTTGCTACTGTAGCCTGTCTGCCTTAAGGTTCAGTGTGTTGTGCATTCTGAGATGCTTTTCTGCTCGCCATGGTTGTAAAGAGTGGTTACAGTAACCTCACAGGATATTTTTCGTTCTTCTTACCATTCTGTGTAAACTCTAGAGATTGTTGTGCAAGAAAATCACAGGAGATCAGCAGTTTGTGACATACAAGCCTGTCTGGCACCAATAACTGCTGCCACGTTATTGGCTGATTGGAAAATTGCATGAATGTGCAGGTGTACAGTTGTTCCTATTAAAGTGGATGTATACCAAAATCCATGATATTGTAGTATACTGTGTATATTCATACCACTGACTTCTTTATACCTTCCCAGCTGTGAAATAAAATGTAAGATGAAAGGAAACAAACAAGCGATTAGTAAACAAAACTGTGCAGCAAGCTTCTTACGGGTTCAAAGCCTTGTGCTAATAACAGGTCACTGTGTGCATTGAGTCTTGTTTTGATTACCCCAGGCCTATATTAATAACAGTCATTAGAAAATGACGTAAAGGCGATGAAGCACAATGTGTCCCATTGTCTCTGACTTTAATAAACCATTGCTGTGTTCAGGTCTGTAATTACAGCAGTGGCTTTTATAGCCTCCTGTAGTCTGTTCAAGTATAGTATTCCCATAACAGTACAACTTTATTCTCTCTCTCTCTCACTTCCTCTTTCTCTCACCTTTAGTTTCACATATCATCACGTTACTGTAATCGCTTTCTCCAGCGTCATTGTAGCACTGCATCTTGATGTCATAGGATGTCTCGGGTTGGAGCTGACCAATCATGTGCCAGCGCTTGATACCTGTAAGAGGGTGAAATGAAAGGGGCAATGTTACTGTGGCATGATTACACAGGGCCGTCTCCCTTAAGTGTCTGTCATGCACTATAAACCGCAGGTCCTCTCCTTCTATTTGTCTCTTTCTCACCATTTCCACTCTTTCTTTCTCTCCCCCTTTCTCCCCAAGTCCCATGATGCTACAGACACATGCTTTATTCCAGACAGATTCCTTATAAGGCAACTTAATGTTTGCTCTGGCTGGGCTTCAATACACCCACTGCACTGTGCACACACTCTGATCTCACAGATGAACACATACACTCACTCTGAGTCAGCTCTTTAATCAAATATTGTGGGACAGAGTTTCATGAGCATGCAGACAAAACTCTGAATAGGAACTTATGCAGACATACATGCACAACATACAATAGCACACAAAAAGCATTTGAGGTTGGGGCCCTGTGAGGCTGTCTTATCTGAATAAGGACGTATTTCTACCAGCCTGTCAGTTAAAAAAAAGAAAGACAGCTCTCAGGCAAGAGAGAAATACAAAAAAAAAAAAGTTGAGGAGGTTTAGGGGTCACTGTTAACATTCCCCCAGCTGTGTAAGCCCCCTCTCACTGTCTTGAGTGTAGGGTTTCAGTTTAGGTCCATTAGAGAGGCAGCCATTTATTTAAAACACATTTCTTTTTAGCCTGGCTCATTACGCCATGCTGCAGGTTCACTGCACGTCAATCAGCAGACACATCACACAGGATATCCATTACACCCACACATACGCACACGAAATATCTATGCCTTAACAACATAAAAGCCCCTCCCAATTTAGCATGGATCTACAGGGAGCACGGAACAGCGTGCAAATTCAAAGAACTCAAAAGGTAATCGATCCACATACAGCATGAATCAGCATGAAGAATGTTCTAGCTGGTGCACTGGATAAACAACAGAAAACAGATGAGTGTAGAAAAAATGACCGGCATGAAGCATGAATCTTTCATACCTTCTATCACATCTCTCTTATAATCACCGTCATTGTCACTGTCTGTAGGGCGATAGTAGATGTAGAAGCCCTGGATGGGGGTGTTGTTGTTACTGGAAGTGGTGTACTATGGGAGAGAACCAGAAAGAGAGACACACAAGTTACCAAAATGCAGAATTTCCCAAGTTCACTCTGCCAAAGACAAGTAGCACACTGAGCCCGAAGCAACTAATATTCACAGAGGATAGCTAAGATTCTCCGAGAAATCCACACAGAATCGAACCACATTCTCTCTCATCATTTGTTCTGTTAACTCAGGACTGGGAAATGATGATCTCAGTGATAACATTCCATATATGCAA
>CM040459.1:19903474-19924255 GCA_022758105.1 Pangasianodon gigas | reverse complement strand
AGGAACTCTGTAAAAAATGGCTGTAATTCCTAAACGGTTAATGCAATATTTTTGTTAAACCCCTTGAATTAAAGCTGAAAGTCTACGCTTCAGTCACATCTTGACTGCTTCATTTCAAATCCACTGTGGTGGTGTACAGAGGCAAAATTACCAAAACTGTGTCACTGTCCCAATATTTATGGACCTGACTGTATATTGCGTAAGGCCTAAATTAATGCCCAGTCAAAGAAACTCACTCTCATTCACACAGACACACACAAATCCACACACCCATACATGCTTACACATTATAATAACTATTTATCACATGCACTCTCAGTTACAATCAGTTACACAGTATTTGGATTGTTTCATTTCACTCTGTCAACCTAATCATTTGGGATTTATTCATCTTAACAGGTTACCTCTGTCATGGATGACCACTCCATAGTGCGTATTGATGACTTTGTCTTCGGGGGCTTTCTCAGGCAAAGACACAAACGGGGCCTTGGAGGGATTCTTATTGGAGGAGGAGCTCTTCTCTAAAAATCACAGAGGGGAAAAAGTGAGAAAAGAAAAAAGAGAAGGAAGGAGAGAGGGCAAGGGGAAAAAGCAGAGAGAAGTGCCGGGAAGAGATCTGCAGTGATTTATAGCTGTGTTATTCCCTCGGTGGACAGCGACTGCACTGTGCCAATGCAGTATGGAGGTCTGTATGCCTCATTTAGCCTTACTGACTGGCCGTGCGTTACTGCACACAGTTGCATGCTCTCAAATGGAAGTGACCCGACTCTAATAAAGTCTGCTCGGTGTGTCTAGCTGTATTAAACAGGGCTGTTCAGTCGTGTTGTGCAGGTATGTGTATGATAACGTACGCTATTATATGATAATATCCCACATCGGATTGGTTTTTCTGGTTCATGAATATATGCATGCATTGTATGTCAGTCTGTATTAAAAAGGCTGTACAGCAAGAAATGCATGGAATAATACAGTAACAATGCAAATATTTACATGAGGCTTATAGGGAGGGTTGCCAGATCTCCCATCCCAATTACAACTTTAAATAAATAAAAAAAAAAGCTGTTGCTCCATATAGCTCACACAGACCACACTCTGTGCACAGGGCAGCATATCTCTGCTGGCTCTCAAAAAAAATAATTATTTAATTGATTTAAAAATACTGTAAACCTTGTACGTTTATTGCATGCATTTTTCTTCATCCTTAAACAATCATTCTCCCTCATTTATTTTTAAAAAGAAAATATCGCTTGAAGGATCCCATTTTGACTCTCAGCAGCTCTGTAAGTTTTATAATAGATTCTGGTAGTGTGTCCAGCGAACGTTTCTGATCTTTCTGGAATGTAACAAACCCAAAAACTAAAGTAAACTGATAAAATATTAGATAGCTAATACTGTCAAGTGTAGCGGAACCGACAGTTTCTTGATTTGGGAAAGACATGCTGGCTTGGAACGTAGTTAGCTTGCTTACTCAGCCACATCAGAAAGAAGATAGAAGGCTTCCCAGAAAGGTCCACAGGGTGTGTGATTCAGGATTGGAATGAAGTTCTGCAAATTGTTATTTGTTGTTATAATTGGTCAACTATTTTTTTTTTTTCCAGCAGACATTCTTTTCAGTGTTTTCCAGCATTTCTAGGGCATAGTGGTAGGGTTATCATGAAAATAAGTAAAATGGACCATGCCCACTTCCAGTTAAAATACAAAAACAATCCAAATTCGAATATTTTGAGCACTAAACAGATACATATACAAATACAGATAACGCCATTATGTTACACCCATATAATACACCATATCTGATATTTACACCTGGAGACCAGACTTCGATATGTTTCAACATTTAAGAGCATATCATAATTTAATTTTTGCTCATTTTTGAGGACTGTTTAGTCATTGACTGAATAAACATTAGTCAATGCAGGTGTGTTTAGTTAACATTTAGTTAACCTTTAAATATATGTCAATTAATAAATGTGTTAACTTACTTTGCTTACAGGTTTTTTTAATGCTAAGTTATATTAAGTGCCAAGTTTAACATGTTGATGTTAATTAATGCAGTAAATAATGGTTAAGGGAAGTTAAGGGGACCTTAAAATGAACTGATACCTAGAGGATTTGGGAAGTGGACCATTGTCAGCACAGCAGTGACACTCTCATGGTAGTGGTGGGGCAAGTTTATTAGATGCAGCAATGTTGCTGGGATTTTAACAACCCAATGACACTGCTGGGTTTGGAATAGTCCATCAAACACCATCCAGCCAAGAGCTGTGAGAAAGTAAGAGAGTGAGTGAATGAATGACTGAGTGTAATCCTCACCCTTTCCGGTTCGAAAGGTAAGCATGGCGGGCTGGCCTTCACCAGCACTACTGCGTGCTACCATCAGCACCTCATACAGGCTGGAAGGCTCCAGGTCCGACAGGGGGAGGCTCCTTTCACTACCTGGAACTCGTACTGTGTGCCAACTGCCCACCACGTTGCCCATCTCATCCACCTATAGCAATATGCAAACAAACAGAGGCTGGTGGTTATACATCAATATGCAGCAGCAGATATCACATACAGAGAAAATGGAAAGTTAATGACCATAATGATCAGACATGCTAAAGTTAGCTATCAGGATTTCTGTCTGTCTTTGTCCCCTCTTGCTTTTATTTTACCCAATTTTGTCATCATTCTGAGAGAAAATGATGGCAAAGTGTGGTACTGCCTGAACAGGTCTCTGAGGATTTTTTTTTGTCATTTTGATTATGATACCATTATCAGAGTTTTTGGTCAGTGATGATCTCATTTAGACTTTTTCCACTTTAATAACTACAAAATTTTTTAAAAGGTGTAGCTGTAAAGATGCCCCATTTGCCATGATTGTCTTCCTGTTTATGATGATGTTAAGATGGAGATAATGATCCTCACTGAGCAACTTTGCATAAAGAGAAGAAAATTGTTGGCATCACACGCATTCATACAGTTAAAAACAAAATAAACAAAACAAAACAGTGGACTGGAGTGTAAAATGCATACAATCAGTAGCTGTGTATTTAAGGGTAATACTGATAATATCAAATCACAAATCAGTGCATCTTTACATGTCAGATATTCCTCAACCAGGTCAACACATTGCAATGTTACCAAGTACATTTCAGTCTCTACAGAGACTGAAACATCTCTTAAGAATGGCTTCCAAAGAGCACTTCCAAATAAAGTGAAGATTTGAATCACCTTGCGATATTTAACAAAGTAGGCGTTGATTGGTCTGCCCCAGTCTCGTCCTGGTCGCCACTCCAGATCATATGCATTGGGCCTGTGTGTTTGTGGCGGACTGGTAATGATTGGAGCCTCTGGAGTGGGCTTGTCGCTGCTCCTCTCTGTGAATGAACCTTTGGCATCACCAAGACCATCCTCTGAAGCCAGGAACAGCCCCTCTCCTTCATCACTCTGAACTGGATGGACACTTGGTTGTGTGTCCATAGTAGCAGCAGTGGTGGAACTGGACTGGGGTTCTGTCAAAACAGTTGGGTTGGAGTTTTTTTTTTTACATAGCTTTAGATAAGTGGATTTTTAAAAATATGTGTATAATATCTAATGCTTTCTGAGAACAGTAGTCTTTTTAGTAACCCTTTACGCACAATCCCATTTTTACACAAAGAGCAAACAACATTTTCAGCAGTTTTCCTTAATATGTTGTACTGGAACAGTAAAACTAGATCTTTAATAGTTAATAGTACTAATAGTACTGAGCACTGTGTTGAGGACAATAGTCTCTATATGGTGCTTCCAAATCCTTCCCTGAAAGAATGTGAGTAATCTGCAGAGCTATGAATGCCACTAGAAAACTTTAGTGCAGCAGGAGACCATGCTGAAAACTTTAATGCCAATATGGAGCTGTTTCAATCTACATTGCAAAACACAGTGGCCAGGACTTCAACAGCACTGCACAATAAACTGCTTGTTTATTATTTCTTATTTAACTGAATGCTATCTGCAGCCAAAGTGGTCCACCTGGGAAATAACAAAAGCTGGAAACATTACTACTTCTTATACAGGCTCGGCAGCTGAAAGATGAGGCCTTGAAACAGTGTGTCTGGGTGTCTCGCTCTCTAGTTAGATGAATAAATTCTGTCTCTCTCTCTAGTTATGTATCTATAAGTAAAACCGAGAAGACAGCTGAAACTGGGTGAGTAAAATGCAGCATTCGGAGTTTTCATTGTAAACAGCTGATGGTGTACAGCTGGACTAAGGCAATGATATCTCTGGATCTCTTATCTGTCCTGCTTCTGGGTGCATAGCACTGGTTTACTTTACAAAACAAACATCCTCAGAGCTGGTAACTGTACAGCAAAGGCTGGGCCTAAATCAAATGCACTTGCATTTCACCCCACACCTGTAAAATACCAGAAACAATCGGAGCCCTGAACTAGCTCTACACTCTTGCCCTCCATCACAGGATCCTCATTCACTCCCCTTTCCCTTCTCTTCCTCTCGTTACCCTGTAGTACAAATTCTCAATGCACGCAGACACACAGTAAGAGTGCTGCAGTCGGAATGAATGCATACGGAGTAGAAACTAGGGCTGTAACACAATGCCGTTATCTGTATAATTAAACTAGAAGTTTAATGATAACATCTAATAATATTTTACCAGATGTACTTCAGTTTTTGGGTGTGTTACATTCCAGAAAGAAAGGAAAACTTCACTGTACACACTGTACACACACATCAGAATCCACTATAAAGCTGGAACATCCTTCTGCTTCTGCAAATCTAACTGGCATCCTTTCAGGAGCATTGCATTATAATGACTTCTGAGGAGGTTTTCTTTTAATAACGAGAACAATCATTCAAGAACGATGAAACTGCAACTTAACACACTCGGAAAAAAACGATCTGCCCTGTTCTGCGTACATGAGCTTAGCGAGCAGAGAGATAAGTTATAGTTACAGTTAGAGTTTCAGGGACAAACCTTTACCTCATCTACTTTGTCTACTAGGAGTGTAACTGAATATGAATACATCATTATAAATTATGCATGCACTTGTCTCTCTCCTTCACTCTGACTCAGGTCTTCTTTATGTCCATTAATGGGGAATGTTGGGTGTTCCGTAAACATTACCACTGGGAGACTGCCATGACATCTGGCAGGGAAAGAAAAAAGGGAGAGTGAGAAACTGAGGGAGTGGAGAGAGAAAAACCAGTGTGTACAGCGAACGGATTCGTAAATCACTTCCGCTCGCCCACAATCAGCAAGCCTTGACCTATTGTGATCCGTGCTCATCAGAGGCCTCACAGATGTACTTCCCAGAATGCACAGCCTGAATAAAATGAGTGAGCTGGGCTTTGAGAAGGAGCGAGTGGCAGCGTGGCGAGCACAGGGACTGCCCACTGTTCTTACAGGGCTGGCATAACCTCCTCATACACACTTTCTGAAGTCTTGCGAGGAAGTCTTGCATTAAAAAATCCAAATATCATTATATTTCATCTACTGTTCAGATACTATATTTTAACCATCAGGGTCTGTTCAGGGGCAGCATGGAGGCACAGTCGGTAGCATTGTCGTCTCACAGCTTCAGGGTCCCCAGTTCGATCCTCACCTCTGTTTACTATCTGTGCAAAGTTTCACATGATGTCCACATGGGTTTCCTCCAAGTTCTCTGGGTTCCTCCCACCTCCCAAAACACACACAGGTAGATGTGCTGACTATGCTAGGTCTAAATGAGTGCGTGAATGAGTGTACATGGGGCCTGATAAACTGGAATGTGTATTCCTCCCACATGCCCAGTGTTCTCAAGATCTCTTGATCCACCACAACCTCGACCAGGATAAAGTTGTTATGTATACTAAAGATGTTTGAATGCTCTGTTCACTACTTAGCAATGTCTCAGTGATGCAGGTTATTGTCTGTGTATTTTAGAGCAATACAAATCGAAATGTTATTTTAGACTACTGATTTTTGACACATGCTCTAAAACTATTTTAGGTATTGTTCCAGTTTTAAAAAAACTGAGCAGTTTTTTAAATAGCAGAACATATGAGCTAGGCGATGAACTATTACTTTAAGGCACATTTTTGGGGCTGCAGTGATGGATCTACCAGACAACTGACCCTGCAATATTTTTCCATAAGACACTCCTCCAGTATCTGAGATGAACAGCTTTACATAAACAATCATGATTTTAAGCCGATCTGCATTTTATCAAAACCATATTCTTTCTGTCATGCAAGCCGGGGGAAAAAAAAACAGCATTTGGAACTGACCTCAGCTGTCTTTTTTCTAAAATAAAGCTTGCATATATCTGTCTTTATCAATCACGCTCAGAAATGCAGGGCAATACTGATAAACAGAGTTGGAGCAGAATGGGGGAGGCTTTGCGTGTGTGTTTGTGTGTGCATAGGTGTCTGTTAATAAGTAGAAGGCCAGTTGTGTGTAAGGTTGACAGCTGGGTGGTCTGCTTCTCATCATAACCTTGTGCAGTTACTCCTTACATTCCACTGTTCAAGAGCTTATCCACGACAGTACACACAAAGCTCACTCTCATGGCTCTGGTGCTGCCCGCCAAAGACCTCTCTGCTCCTGCAACCCTCCCCCAGCACTGCTGCAGCCAAAAAGCCTGTCTGCATCCCATAATCCTCCTTCCAACTCTTCAACAGTGCCTGGCGTACTCCCACACCTCTCAAACACTAGTCTCATATATCCCTCACTGACACCACTACTCATACTCAAGTATAAATTTGAGAATGCTGTGTAATGAACTTTACAACATTAGAATGATCGTTCTATAAAATGAGACTTGATAGAATGTCACAGTAGGAAACTTTTTTTTTATGCTGATGAAAAATAAAACATTCTTACCTAACTGAATACTAAGTCTGGCAGCTGACTGTGCAGAGCCAATCCTGTTGTCTAGCACACACTGGTACATGCCCTGGTCCTGAGCAGTGAGTGAGAAAATACGCAGGGTGGAGTTCGATATCTGGAGTCGTGGTGAGGATAAAACTGGGGAAGAGTTGAAGAGCCAGGTGATGTTAGGAACAGGATTTCCCGAGGTGGCACAAGTGAATTGCACAAATGAGACAGATTTCACAGTCTGGTCACTCAGACCTCTCATTATAACAGGAGGCCCTGTGGGAGAAAAAGAAAACAATGGTATTAATGCATCTCGTTTCCATCGCAGTAATGACACGGCAAAAGCCTAGCTGTATTTATATTTATGCAAATTGGCCTGTATTTTGACTCGAATATGAAATATGACTATTTATTTAATACTTTAATATTCCACATGACTGAACTCACCAAGCACATCCACAATATAGCTGGCACTGGCCACAGCACCTTCCTCTACTTGAACAAAGCAAGTGTAATTTCCTCCGTCACTTATCTGAACATCAGTCAGCACCAGATTACTATGCAGAAGTCTCAGTCTGGGAGCAAGAGGCAGCTCTTGGCCATCCTTCAACCATTTAACAACAGGAGAGGGATTTCCTGATACTACACATTCCAGAACCAAGGACATGGACTGTTCCACTGTCAGGTTGACAGAGTTGACTGGATATACTATCCCCACAGGGGAAGGACCATCTGAATCTGTGAAGGGGGAGAGGGGTGAGCTAAATGCAATCCATACACATCAAAACAACTTTATTCATGTTTTCTATAAAGTGTCTTTCTTGGCAGTAGTGCATTTTTTTTTCCCCAGCTTACTTTTCACTAAGAGCTTAGTGCCATAGGGCTCGACCTTGACCTCTCTGGTAACAGGATTATAAGCGCCACATTTATACATGCCCTGATGCTCTGGAGAAACAGAGACTATGTGAAGGTTCCCAGAAGGAAGGATTAAATATTCATCTGAAAAATAAACACAGGTTAAGAAAACATATTAAAGTGCGAATGTAGATATCCGAGTTATATTCTTGAAGTTCTGGGATGTTGTGTTATACCTGTAGAGTCCTCTAGCCATTTTCCCCGTATTCTGTAACGTGGCAAAGCTGGGGGATTACTCCGAGGTAGCCGGCACTCAATAACAGCAGTGTTCCCTTCTTTTTCTACTAAAGACCGCCGATGGGTCTGTCCAAACTCCGTAATTTCTAAATGTACAGTGAAACACAGGCCAACGTAAAATTATAAAATAAAACATATTCAACCTATTAACCCAGGACCCACCGCAAAAGCCCCTGTCAGTTAAATATTTATATTGGAGTGTGGGCAACTGGGAACATGTCCTCTCTACTGAATAATAATACATCATTATCTGCATGACCAATCAGTCTGGCCAGCCATAGGCAAGTGGTGCACCTGATAACGCTCACTTCCCGACATCAGCCTGCACCACTACAGAGGAAACCTCCAGGCTAATAAAGGATACTGCTAAAGAGGTGCATTAACTAAAAAAAAAGCTTCAACTTCCTTCCCTTTGTAGCCCTTGATTTGGAGTGTCTTTGGCCAGAGTGTTAGCAGCTCAAACATAGCCTTATGTTTTGATAGTATTTCCTTTGTATTCTGAAGTATATCCATGATGGAGTGTTAGTCTACGGGTGCTGGTGTGCAAAAATGTGTGGCATACATGAATTTTATTTCATTGTGCAAGGGTGTGTTATACAGTGGATATAAAGAAGTGTACACACCCCTGTTGAAAATGCAGGTTCTTGTGATATAAAAAATTAAACTGAGATAATCATGTCAGATCTTTTTTCCACCTTTAATGTGATATAGCAAACAACAAAATTCAGAAGAAAAAGAAAAAACTTACAATAACATGGCTGCACACGTGTACACACCCTTTTCTAATGGGGCATGTGACTGTGCTCAGAATGAACCAATCACAATCAAACTCATGTTCAAAAGTATTTATCATACACTGGCCATCAATGAAGTGATTGTGATTAACCCTAAATAAAGATCGGCTGTTTCTATAAGACTGACGACATCTTGGTTTCATCCAACTGCTGAAGCCATGGCCCATAAAGAGCTTACGAAGCATGTATGGGATCTCATTGTTGAAAGGTATTAGTCAGAAGAGTGGTACAAAAGCAATTCCAAAACTTTAGATGTACCATGGAACACTGTGAAGGCCATCATCATCAAGTGGAGAAAATGGGGCACCACAGTGACATTACCAAGAACAGGATGTCCCTCCAAAATTCACAAAAGGACAAGAAGAAACTTATCAGGGAGGCTGCCAAGAGACCTACGACAACATTACAGGAGCTGCTGGAATATCTGACAAATACTGGTCACTCCCTGCATGTGACAATCTCTCATTGGCTAGATGGAAGCCCTTTCTCATGGGGAAAAAAAAAAAAAAAAAACATTCCTGCCTATATCACCCCAAACCATGTGCCAAAATGTATTATGGTCTGATGAGACCAAGGCAGAACGTTTTGGGCATAATTCTAAAAGATATGTTTGTCACAACAACAAGACAGTTTATCACTCAAATATCACCATACCCACAGTAAGGCATGGTGGTAGCATCATGATGCTGTGGGGCTTCTTCTCTTCAGTTGGGACTGGGGGTCTAATCAAGATAGAGGGAATCATGGATATATGCAAATACCAATGTATTCTGGCACAAAATCTGCAGGCCTCTGTTAGACAGTTGACAATGAAGAAAAAAAATTCTCCTTCCAGCATGATAATGACCCAAAGCACAAAGTCAACAAAGGAATGCCTTCAGAAGATGATGATCAATGTTTTGGAATGGCCCAATCAGAGTCAAGATCTAAATCCTATTGAAAACCTGTAGAGTGACATGAAGAGGGCTGTGCATAGGAGAGCCCCTTGCAATTTGATAGACTTGGAGGACTTTTGCAAGGAAGAGTGGAATAGAATGGCCAAATCAAGATGTGCGATGTTGGTAGACTCTTAAAAAGATTGAGTGCTGTATAACATGGAAAAGGTGCTTTAACAAAGTAATAGTTAAGGTGTATGCACACTTATGCAACCAGGTTATTATAACAAGTTTTGTCTTTTTCTTTCCCTAAAAACTTTCTATTTGTTTTTTGCTTGAATTTTGTTGGTTGCTATATCACATTAAAGGTGGGAAAAGATCTGACATGATTTATCTTGGTTTCATTTTTTTTCTACATCAAAAAGACCTGCAATTTTAACAAGAGTGTATAGACTTTTTATATCCACTGTATATACAGGTATATATGGCAGTATGTATTGGTCAGTACAAGAGATTGAGTGTGCAGGGGTGGACAATACTTGATTAATTGTACTTCATTACTAAATTATTATTTTGTAGTATTTATACTTTACTTGAGTATTATTGAAATCGAATACTTGTACTCTGAATTACAATAATACGCAAGTAAAGTATAAATACCACAGAATAATACTTAAGTATAGTAATGATGTATTATTACTCAAGTATTGTACTTCTTTGTGTATTATTGAAATTGAATACTTGTACTCTAAATTACATTTTCAAGAAAGAAATTTACTTTTTCCCTATATATTTTATTTAGATCTTCTAACTACTTGTTACAGTCTTGAAGCTCTCTTCTCTTCTCATCCAGCCAGTGACTGTACACTATACATCAGCAGAATGTACTCCAGCACATTTAATTTAAATTTCAGTTTAAAGCATCCAGTCTAGTTCATCAATAAACTGTCAAAAATCATGCCAATTAGTCATCTGCATTAAACGTCTCATGATACACAATTTGGCTAATGCTATAACTATTCTTGTGCATTTAAATATGAATAAGCCACAAGACTGCAGTGTGAGTGCCCCTGGCCTTAAGAAAATCAGTAAAATGTTTCAATATGCTGGAGTAAGCAAATACTCATAGGAGACGTCGTCTCTGCCTCCCTAGAATGAAGTCCGTCTAACTTGAAAAAGCATGTTACGGTACGTTTCACTAATTTGCTAAAATTGAGCCTCATATATCAATATTGTAGTACAGTTGTGTGTAAATGTTTGCAGAAGCCAAACTGTACTAAACATTTCTACCAGATTTACAAAAGTTTCTGGGTTTTTTTTTCTTTCCTTCGCACGTGTATGTTGATGAATGATAATCACCCGTAAATTACCAGAGGTACACATGGCACGGCTGATTTGCATTTAGTGACACCCACAAAACTCCATAAAAGGCAAAGCTTACTGCGCTGAAATGTAAAATGGCAAAAGACTTTCTCAGAGGTAGAAGTAAAAGTTATTTAGACTCACTCCAATGCCAATAATGTATATTATATACATATATAAAGATATATATTTAAAAAATCTACACTGTACCTAATCCTGGACATCAGTCACATCACACAGGGAAAGTGCACCCTTTCATCCTAAGGGGATTTGTAAGCAATATCTGTCTGAATGACATACCCAAAATGAAATGCTTATTATTCTGACACGTTCACAGTTTCTTAGTACCAACTGACAGAAAACCTATTAAAATTTGACGAAAAATTATTCTCATTTGGTTTAAAGACTTTCCGATTATATACACCAATCAGCCATAACATTAAAACCACTGACAGGTGACATGAATAACATTGATTATCTTGTTACAATGGCACCTGTCAAGGGGTGGGATATATTAGGCAGCAAGTGAACACTCAGTTCTCAAAGTTGATGTGTTGGAAGCAGGAAAAATGGGCAAGCGTAAGGATCTGAGCGACTTTGACAAGGGCCAAATTGTGATGGCTAGACGACTGGGTCAGAGCATCTCCAAAATGGCAGGTCTTGTGGGGTGTTCCTGGTATGCAGTGGGTAGTACCTACCAAAAGTGGTCCAAGGAAGGACAACCAGTTAACCAGCAACAGGGTCATGGGTGCCCAAGGCTCACTGATGAGCGAGGGAAGCGAAGGCTAGCCCGTCTGGTCTGATCCCACAGAAGAGCTACTGTAGCACAAACTGCTGAAAATGTTAATGCTGGCTATGATAGAAAGGTGTGAGAAGACATAGTGCATCGCAGCTTGCTGCGTATGGGGCTACGTAGCCACAGACCGGTCAGAGTGCCCATGCTGACCTCTGTCCACCTCCAAAGGTGCCTACAATGAGCATGTGAGCATTGACACGTAGCACCTACCTAAACATTGCTGCGGATCAAGTACACCCCTTCATGGCAATGATATTCCCTAATGGCAGTGGCTTCTTTCAGCAGGATAATGCGCCCTGCCACACTGCACAAATTGTTCAGGAATGGTTTGAGGAACATGACAAAGAGTTCAAGGTGTTGACTTGGCCTCCAAATTCCCCAGATCTCAATCCGATTGAGCATCTGTGTGATGTGCTGGACAAACAAGTCCGATCCACGGAGGCCCCACCTTGCAACTTACAGAACTTAAAGGATCTGCTTCTAGATTGTCTTGGTGCCAGATACCACAGCACACCTTTAGAGGTCTTGTGGAGTCCACGCCTTGATGGGTCAGAGCTGTTTTGGGGACATGAGCGGGACCTGCGCAATATTAGGCAGGTGGTTTTAATGTTACGGCTAATCGGTGTATATAGAAATTTACTAGATATCTTTACAAAACAGACATCTAGACATCATCATTTCTCAGCTTATACTCTCGGCATGGCACAACAACGAGACAAAAACACAGAGCATGTACATGTTAGCATATGCGTGCTGTGCTATCGGATATGTGGTCACGCACAAGCATATCATTATCATGTGAGTTTCAGATATCCAATGGTCGAGAGCTTTCCTGACAGGACGTTTGGATCACGACATGACCCTGGAAATATAGAGTCTTTTAGCATAGTTACAGTTACAGTTTCAGTTGCGGTTACTGTCCTAGTTTCAGTGCAGTTAAGATCATGATCTAAGAATTTGTCATAAAACACTGTGCATGGACTCGTGACAAACTCCTGTAAGTACTTATATGCCGTTGTCTGCATGATATTTATTTTTCATGAGTACATATGTACAAATGTAATGGAAAAACATATGATTACGGCGTGTGCTAGAGGGGCAAAATTCACATGCATGGGCTCGAAAGGAGGAAGTGTTAAGCTAAATGGAAACAACTTGTGAAGACCTTGTTAATGCTGTATGGCATATGACTACTCGAACTGCAGAGTATTTTTATAAATATTTAGGTATTTTTACACCTGGTTTTGTAGCACACTAAACTTTAGCTCATAAGAGTTGGTTAGATTTGTTTCATGTATTGTAAAGTCCAGATCCAATTCTTTCAAACGCTATACTGCTTATGCTAATGCATTCATGACCTTTTGAAGGGCAAGTCACCAAAAGATCGCAAAGACATGCCAGCCAGTACCAGGCTGAGTTGCCTTTAAGGGGTTAAATTGTATTAAGTGTCTCAGCCAGTGTCCTGGAGTGTTGCACGGCATAGTCTTCTGTCAGCTGAGGCATTTGTTTATGGCTTACTGGTATGCAGACAGACTAGCCCCGTCCTCCGTTTATACGGCCGCATTTCTTTCGTCATTATTGAATTCCTAGTTTTATTTGCTTTAATGTATGGGTTTGAATCGCCATGCTTGCTTTATTTAATATTCTTAAATTAATGCCAATGGCAATAAAATAACTGGGTTTCACAAAATTTTCTCAGTTGTATTCTTTGTCCCTGACCTAGTGAACTAGCATGAGGATGTGTTTTTGACCACAGAACACTTCTATAAGTCGCTCTGGATATGGGTGCGTGCTAAATACTGTAAATGAATGTAAACAAACAAGTGATTTAAACTTGAAAGTATAATCCATATATGAAATCCATATATAATGCATGCCATGAGTTATGTCATGTCTTCAAAGGTAAAAATAATAATAATAATAATGGAACATGTTAGCATTAGCATTTATTCAGGTTTTTCGATTAATTAACCAATAACAAGGTCAGGAATGCTTGAAAAACTGAAGTCAGGACTAGCTAATAACAGTTATTAAATGTACCTAGCCCATTACGAAACTGAAATAAAATTATATAAACTACAGGTGCACATACTCTGTGGTGAACAGCAGAGGAGATATTTATTGAATTCTTGTATAGAGAAATATCCCTGATAAACATCAGATTTAAAAACAGCTTTATCTGTTTGGCAAGCACGGACAAGGCAAACTAAGATGCATCAGACAAAGATGTTTTTTTTGTTCTGCTCTGAAATCAGACAGCATAAGCTATTAAAGTTTGTATAGGACTATAAAAAAGGCTTAAACGAAACCCGTTACGAGATACAACCCAATTGATTTGTCAATAGTAAAGCTCCAGACACCATGTTTTCCAACAGGCTTTTAAATTATCCAACCTGGTATCCATCAAGACAGAACTTATCAGCGATTCCAGATACTATCGTCCCAAGCCTAAACCATGTTTTCACTTAAGTATAATTTCTCAGTCCTTTTTCCACCCTTGTGAGTGTGCCAGAGTGGGAGTGTGCATACCTGCGATGGTTACCCATGCCCATTGGCTGGTGATGGAACCTGTGTCTGAGTGTGCCACACACTGGTAAATGCCAGTGTTTTGGGGCTGGAGAGAGGGCAGGGAGAGTCTGTCAGGGTGAACCTCCACCCCAGGTAGCGACTCCGGCTCCAGGGCACGACCCTGGAACAACCAGGTGACTGTGGCTGAGGCAGGATGCACCAAACAGTGCAGATGAACAGCGCTGCCTTGCTTCTGAACCACAGAGGCAGGTTGTGTGTGGAATAAGAGAGATAATGCAACTACAGGAAAGAGAGGGAAAGAAAAAGAGACGGAGAGAAAAAGGAGAGAGAACAAACACAACATATATCAGCAACTTCACCGCGGCTCATAAAGAAGCAAAGCTTGATGCTGGAGTTGAATGCTTTGATGTATGCATGGACTGAGATAGGAGGGGGAAATATGAACAGCCACATTTCCAGATGTGGATATCCAGGACAACAATAAATATTGTGTCCCTGCTGTCTAAAGCCAACTGTATACTTGTGTGTGTGTGTGTGTGTGTATACACTCACAAGGGCAGTTGAGGAGAAGGGTTTGGAAAACGCACAGCACGATGGACAGAACCTTCAGGCCTCTTAGGCCCCTGTCTTCCATGATGCTGCTTCACCTCAGGACGCTAACCAGGGGTCTCGCTCGCACACACCCTCCACATGCACACCTGCACAGGAAAAGAAAAGAAAAAGATTGTTGGCCCATGTATCTTCAGGTTTTTTCCCTCACTTATAATGTAATTAAAGACCCAATTTGCGGCTGTGATTATACAAACTACAAACACTCTTCAAATGAGTCACACAATTAAAGTGTTTCGCTCCATAGCAGACACAATATTGGTTTTTCTACATTCACTTTTGGTTGAATTTTTCCTTACTGATGTCTGTGTGTTCTAGCCCTGGCTACAGCAGGTGGATAATGTTAGCCTCAGTTTAATTCACACCTCCCTGCGCCAAAGTGACCCAAAATTATCCATTGTGTGTGTGTGTTTCAACATACGTAAAATATAAAATGACACCGAACTATAACCATTTCAAATGTATCAAAGCCTATAATTCATAAAATACAATTTCAGGCAAATATCACTTTTTTAAGAACCAACAGAACTCCTGTTTTCATGTGTCAGAATGCACAGCATAATTCTATAACTCATAATTCTGTATTTTATATGCAGTCAATATAGACTTGTATTCTATATTAAATTCTTAATCTCAAGAGAACAGTAGTACTTAGTAGACTCCACTATTAATCCCCAACAACACTCACAGTACGCATCGTGAAACATCCTCCTATACATTCCTTCATCTTGGCTAGCCTTCCCCCCCATGAGAAATCTCTTACTCCTGACTCCCACTGAGAGACTCTCCACATTCACACTCTGGAATTCCCACTTAGACGCTCCCCTGCCCCTTTGTCTCACACACTTTCTCTTACTGTCTCCCACTACTAACACCCTCTCTGTGTTTCTCTCAGTCACTCTCTGCCTGGGATACATGCCATCATCCACTCTTAATATCACTCTCCACTCACAGTGTGTTGCTTCCTTACAGGTTCACTGTAGCCTGAAGAGCAGACATGGGGTGCTGGCTCATGCTCACACACTCACACAGACACGCATTAACACACTGATGGAGAGAACCCAAACAGACAGACAAGAAAAGAAGTGGAAGGAACGTAATGAGAGGCATTCCTCTTTCCTTTTGAACCAGCAACCACCCCACCCCCATTCCGGGCTCCACCTTCTGTGTCAGGCCCAAGCTAATCTGACGGCTCTTTGATCACCCTCTCCTGGTTTGTAAGCGTGGTTTGGCTAGGGGGCAGAGGACAATAGCCTTCCAGCTGAGACATTCACAATGTGGATGCCATGGAGCTTGATACACAGCGCAGGTTGCTCAGCTCGGACAAATTAAAGAGGTGACACATATAGTTCCCTCCAAAAGTACTGCAAAGGCAAAGCCAATTCCACTGTTTTTGCTATACACTAAGACATTTGTGTTTAAGATCAAATGATGAATATGATAAGCTTCCATTTCCCAATATTTACATCTAGATCTGTTAAACAACTTAGAACATGGCACCTTTTGTTTGAACCCACCCATTTCTTCAAGTGACCAAAAATATTGGAACATGTGACTGACAGGTGTTTCTTGATGCCCAGGTGTGCCCTGTTAGATTGACTGTTTAAACAATTAATAGCTCTGAATGTCTACTCTTGGTTTGAGCCCTGGGTTTCACCTGTGAAGACTGCATTTGTTGTCAAAAAAGGATAAACCAACATGAAGACCAGAGAGCTGTCTATGGGAGAAAAGCAAGCCATTTTGAAGCTGAGAAAAGAGAGAAAATCGATCAAAGCCATTGTACAAACATTGGTATAGCCAATACAACAATTTGGAATGTCCTGAAAAAAAGAAACCACTGGTGTACTAACAACCAGGCATCAAACAGGTCAGGAAAAGAAAAACAGCAGCATTTGATGAAAAACACTGTGAGAACTGTGAAGAAAAACCCCAAAACAACAGTCAGTAACATCACCAACAACCTTCACAGGGCAGGGGTGAAGGTATCACAATCCACTGCTCGAAGAAGCCATCGAGAGCAGAAATATAGAGGCCATACCACAAGATGAAAACCATTCATCAGCAGTAAAAATCAGAAGACTGGAATTCGCAAAGAAATACAGAGATGAGGCACAAAAGTTCTGGAACCAAGATTAACCTCTATCAAAGTGATGGAAAGGCCAAAGTGTGGAAAAAGAAAGGATCTGTTCCTGATCCAAAACACACAAGCTCATCAGTCAAGCAAGGTAGAAGTAGTGTCATGGCTTGGGCCTGCATGACTTGGGCTTCTAGAACAGGCTCACTAATCTTGACAGATGATGTAACTCATGATGGTAGCAGCAGAATGAATTCAGAAGTCTACAGAAACATTCTGTCTGCCAATTTACAGAGAAATGCATCCAATCTAATTGGGAGGAACTTCATCATGCAGCAAGACAATCACTCAAAACACACTGCCAACACAACAAAGGACTTCATCAGAGTGAAAAAGTGGAAGGTTTTAGACTGGCCAAGTCAATCACCAGAACTTAACCCAACTGAGCATGCATTTAACCTCCTGAAGAGGAGACTGTAGGGGGAAACCCCCAAACAAACAACTGAAAGAAGCTGCGGTACAAGCCTGGAAAAGCATCACAGAAGAAGAATGCAACAGTTTGGTGATGTCAGTGGGCTGCCGGTTTGATGCAAGCAAGGGACATGCAACCCAATTTTTAGGTAAGCAAATGTATTGGATGGTCCTCCACCAAAGATGCCATATTCTAAGATGATCTAGATGTAAATATTGGGAAATGGAAGCTGAAATTTTGATCTATCCTCTCATATACAACTTGAGCTCAAACCCTTGCCGTTCCAATACTTTCGGAAGGGATTACAGGTGGAATCATCAGAGCTGAACAAGCATAGGAGGAGATGGATATGCACACATGCCAACTTGCATACATCTAATACACAGACACACAGAAGCACACACACACAACACAGACATGTTCCAATAACAGCAAAACTTCTAAGCATTGTTCCTCTGTGTACTCTGAATAAATTATTGCCACAATTACACGGTTTAACAGCAACCAAAAAAAAACACCCACAAGAGGTCTGGTCTACTTCTAAACTCAACGTGAAAAAAAGCACAAAAATTAGTTTGGAACAATAAACATTCTAGTGAACTCTGAGGGAAGTCAAACAACTACAGTGAAGTCTAAATATACACTTCAGACAAGTCCACACACAGACAACACCATCAGCCACAGAAGGACACACACAGGAAATAATAAATGTTTTAGTCTCTTGCTCACGCCCACTCTCACTCAGAGGGTCAAAAGGTCCTCAGAGAGTGAAGAGTCAGAGGGTGTCTGTTAGGCCTTAGCCAGCCCCATGGGGTTAACCTCCGGGGAAAAAAAAGGGTGGGTAAGGAGTGTGTAAGAAACAATATCATCATCTTCTCACCACTAAGACCTGCTAAAGCAAGCCAGTCCCACATGCTAGGATGCAGATAAGTGACACCAAAATATATACATATATATTTAATATATACATATAAAAATGATAATGATTAAAACAAAAGGTTTTCAAACTCACAGTAAGAAAGATGCGGTGGGAAACCTGTAAAGAAGCACATGTAGTTGTGCTGTATCTCCTCTGCCCTATGAATCTAAGGGCAGTATTTGTGTTCTGCTGCATGTCCTGACAAGCTCTAAGCGTTGCCCCTATGCCATCAGTGGAATCTGCTCCTTACCTCCAGAATAATCATATATAATTTCAATAATAACAAAAGCCTGTCATTTAAAACCCCAGGTAAAACTATGCATTTTGACATCTCATATGGGTGTGAATGCTGAGCAGACAAAAATGTGACACTTTACAGTGGACTAATGCCACCTGTGAGTGCGTTGGATACATTGAGCGGTGGGTTCAGAAGGTAGTGCCTCTTGATATCTCTACTGGCAATCTGGCAAGACGAGGAAACACAGAGGCATCATTCCTGCCTCTTATCTCACTGCCTTTCTACTGACATCCGCCTGTAGGCAGTGGGCTCAGGGTAGCCTGATGCTGCACAGGATATCTGGTGTCATTCTTCATACACAGAGAGGAAAAGAGAGAGGGAAAGCGAGAGGAGCTGGATGCTGGTAGGAAAGAGGCACTGTCTGGAGCCTTAACACATGGGTGTCAGGGGAAAAGAGAGTGTGAGTGTGTGTGTGTGTGTGTGTGTGTGTGTGTTATAGGGGTCTGATACATGCCCATTCTCATATTCCTGTTTTGATGACAATCTTACATCCATCAAAAAGGGGCTATTAGATAGATAAGTAACAAACGTGCAAAAAGTAGCAACAGCTGGATATGGCTAAACCACTATGGTGCCATACAAATATTGCCTGCATTGCCACACCTGATCTTTAGAAGATAAAAAGACCAACCCCTGTCTGCTGGTAGCATTCCATAACCAGGAAACGTATAACCCAGCCTAAATTAAAGGCCTCAGTTGTTGTTGTGCTTATTACATAAGAGATGAGTGGATGACTGGATGTTTTAAGAGAACATGGGCAATGTTCGGAACAAGAATCCAAAGCCTGGTTTTTTTTGTTTGTTTGTTTTTTCTTCAACCAGTGTCATGTACAGATCTCTGGCCTGTGCTGTGAATGAACCAGACCCCAGGACATACTATAAGGTCTCTAGATGGCAGAAATACCATAACTTTCTTTTGGCACTGATCTAATGCTTACATGTAAAAAGTAAAGTAAAGAAGGTTCTGATTGGCTGTTGGATGTTTTAGTCAACATAATTATGTACGTATTATACCGTCCATCCATGCACTCATTCATCCATTATCAGTAACCGCTTGGTCAAGAATGCGGCAGTGGTATTTTTTGTTGATGAAAACTAAGATAACCCTTTTCCATGACAACGATGAAACAGTAACTAAATAAAAAAACCTTCTGCTCAAAATACAAAACACAACAACAACAACAATAATAATAATAATAATAATGACAAAGCTAAAATGTCAGAACCATCATCTTAGCACACTTATTTTACAAGACCAATTATAAATGATAAAGATAATGTGCTTAAGGGAGATTTTTAAAAAAAAAGAAATACTTACTGAAGATTTAGCAAGGCAAGCGGGGACCACAGTCACCCCATGCCCTGTTAGATACACACCAGAGCTGTCTTCTCTGTTCTGCGTATGCATGCTAAAATTCTAGCTTCAAGTCAAGTGGCTTTTGAACACTGCTTTTCACTTTTATTTCACCTCCAATACTGTAGCCTTTATGGGTTTTATAGATATTACTATCTAAATTGAAACTGAAATTACTACAGCTCAATCTGGTGAAATATACTTATATGCGTATGAAATGGTCCATTGCGGAGCTTGGGAGCATGCAAATAGATTTCCATTGCAACTGCATTTACAGAAGCATATATAAATTTCATTTATACGGTTTCCTATAGGCTGCTTTGCTCATAGCCTGTTTTTACAAGAATGTTTTAGCCATCAAAAGTGCAACCATTTATGAGTTTTGCTCAATTTTCATTGTTTTCCAGGTACGTAAACCAGGCATTACTCAGTCATAATTAGCCATTACTTGAAAAAAATAAAATGCTCATTATTCAGAAAGGCACTTGTGTGCTGAGGCAGCTCGGATGACCCGCGACCCCCTTCTACGAACAATGCATAATCTGCTGTTTAAGGGTGAAAGGTGATGCTTTTTCCCAGTTGGCTAGAGAATGAACCTGCAGCCTGTAATGTGTGGCCTAAGCTATAATAATATCCTTACTTAATGTAAGGTAACAGAATATTATTATCTTAAAAATTGTCGGCAACGGGCCATCACCCTTTTTTTTTTTTTT
>CM040459.1:19887952-19899331 GCA_022758105.1 Pangasianodon gigas | reverse complement strand
ACACACACACACACACACACACACACACAGTTAATGCAATATTTTTGTTAAATCCCTTGAATTAAAGCTGAATATATACATACACACATACTTATATATATTCAACTTTAATTCAAGGGGTTTAACAAAAATATTGCATTAACTGTTTAGTAATTACAGCCATTTTTTTACAGAGTTCTTCCATTTTCACAGGCTCAAAAGTAATTCGGCAAACTAACATAATCATAAATATTAGGATTATTTGGAACCCATAGACATCTCCAAATGCTGAGTTTCCTCCCCTGAGTTGCTTTACCTGGTCTTTACTGCAGCTGCCTTCAGATGCTGCTTGTTTGGGGGTCTTTCTGCCTTAATTTTTGTCTTCAGTAAATGAAAACCATGCTCAATTGGGTTGAGGTCATCGGACATTTAATTTCTATTCATTTTTAATTTGCCTTAAGAAGCTCTCTGGTGGCTTTCGCGGTACGTTTTGGGTCATTATCCATCTGTACTGTGAAGCGCCGTCCTATCAGTTTTGCAGCATTTGACTGAATCTGAGCAGGAAGTATAGCTCTATACCACTTCAGAATTCATCCTGCTAATGATGGCCTCCTTCTCTTGCATTGACACGTCTTTGGACCACATATTGAGTTCCCATAAACAGCTACCAAATGCAAATTCAATGCTTGGAATCAACTCCAGGCCTTTTATCTCCTTAATTTGTCATGAAATAATGAGGAAACAGGCCATACCTGGCCATGAGTCAGTCAATTGTGCAATTACTTTTGAGCCTGTGAAAATGGAGGGAGACTCTGATCATTAGCTTGTGGGTAATGAGGGCTTGAGGTTACATGCATAAAACCATACGTCTGTCTGAAATTCTGAAACTTTTCAGAAGTAAATTGCATAGCGTTATCACTGACTAAACGTATTCCACATCTGACAAACATATCTTAGTGATGGCTGATAACCTTAAGACTAGTGTTAGAGGGAAGCTGAGCCATTTCTATGTTTCAAGAATAGTAGTTAGTTACAACAAGGTAATGACTTCTTTCTATTTCTTTGTGAATCCCTGGTGCCCCTGGTCTATCTACCGCAACACATCAGCTCTCACTGATGCAGGGATGACAATTTGATCTTGATAAAGCAAGACTTGCCTCAAAGAGCTGAGCTCTAGCAGTGTGAAATCCAAAAAGAGGTGGAAACCTTGATATTCTTTATGGACGTTGTCCAGCTTGTAAGATGCTACAGGCGTATTTGCAACCACTGACTCTACATATGCTTGTACGTCTCTGTAAGAGTCAGACTCACCTATGTCTCTCAAAAGGAGGTCGACTGTGTGCTGGCAAAAATTAAGGCTTTTGCCTAGAACGTACTCAGCTGTCACATTAAACTTTAAAAGACAAATTAACAGTCTCTGACACCTTGGTGGAGCTTTGTCAAAGTCATGTTTATTTACCAAGGGCACTAAAGGTTTATGGTCGGTCTGAAGACTAACAACGTCCGTGCCCTGGATATAGCGAGTGAAACTATCAAAGGCCAGACTCCTAACAAACACTCCTTTTTTGTATGTCAACAGAAAGCCACTGGCTGCAACTGTCCATTGTGCCCTTAAAGCAATGCTGCACCAAGACCATAGCTGCTTGCATCCTGTGGTTGGCATCATAATACGCAAGTGCTGGTGCTGACAAGAGCATGGCCTTGACTTTGCAAAACACCTATTCTTAGACATTGTAATTGTAATAGGTAACACCAGTATTTTCCTCGAATAGTTTATGAGAACAAGTACCTAGCGTTCCCCTGGTCCTCGGTTGTATCTCTGATTTGACCAAACAGCACTCAGCTCTGTTCAACTGATGTTCTTCAGCACCATCTCCATTCACTTGTTGTGAAAGCAAAATCTTCCCATGGGTGTGAAGAGCATGGTTAGTTTCTGGCTGCGTGGAGAATTTTCCAAAATCTGCATGAAGCAACCAGGGTGGAGAATACACTGGCTCCAGGAAGTCTTGGAGATATATCCTCCAGTGTGGGCAGGATGCATCTTTCACATTTCAAAGCTCTGTTCAAACATCTGCAATCAACACACACCCCTACGTTATCTTTATTCCTCTTCTCAACTGGCACTACTTAGTTCAGCTAAGTAGAAACATAAAATGTAGTTTTGTTCGACCTCTCTGCTATTTTGGGAATTTTATTTTGAATGAGATCAAGGTCTGTTTCCCAGAAGAAAAGGGACTGGTTGAGAGTAACTAATTACGGCCGTGGGAACACAAATCTAATTTCCACATTTTAGACCGCAAGCAAACGATAGCAAAGCGTGAACAGGTCACTGCTGAGTGCACGCAGAACGGACGTGCACAGTTGCTCGGTTCAGCTGCACTCATACTCTCTATTAATGATACTGTCTAAATGTCTGAAATGATCTTTCTTTGTAATCTGTGAGCAATGTGTGTGTGTGTGTGTGTGTGTGTGCAGTAGGATCAAAGAGAAAGTCTGAAAAGTCCTGACAGATTTAAGCATTTAAGGCTTCTTGTCCCCTGACAAACCACAGTCTTATATCTGAGGTGCAGATGATCCAAGGTCCATGGTGTAAAGCATGAAAATGGAAAATGGAAAATGGGGCTGTAGAGGAAAAAAAGGCTGAAAGTGGCCCCTAGACTCTGAGGTTAACATTCAACAATGCAGTGTTTACCATGTACAAACACATTACTTTGCCGACCCAGAGCTTTCCAGCCCTGACCCATCCTCCCCCACCTTTCTATCCTTTCGTACTAGTGCATAGATCTGAAAGACACTAGTAACTCCTGCTTTATTTGCTTGGCCACAGAGTTAAAAAATTAACAGAAATCGCTTATAGATCCAGGTTACGAAGGACAGCACTGAGCCTTGGCACAGTACAGAAGGCTTTTAACTACATTTTTTTCTGTGGTTTCTTGTTTGTCCTAGAAGGGAAGAAGTGTTTGGGGAAAATGCTGAGAGAGAAAGAGAGAGACGGGTTGGAGAGGTAAATGAGGTGTTTCCCAAGGTTTTCAACAACTGAAATTACAAGCAGTGTCAAAAATCAACCAGGCACTCTCAGATGCTGGAAATGGATCTCAGGATGCAGCCTGGTCACAAGGCCACAACTGAGCCTGCTACAATGCAAAGGCAGCTATGCCCACTGCACTATGGGAGCCACTGACTAGCCCTCCAGCCGAGTTCACATCCCCCCGGAGCACTGGGGATTCAGCGGGGAGGTAATTTGGATAGAGGACAGGAATGTGGGAGATAGCAAAAAACAGAGGCTGTGCAAGCCCAGATGGGCCATGAAGGACTAGTATAAGGCTGGCAATGTCAAATGCATCTGATTCATAGTTCATAGGCTATGGAAGAACAAATGTGTACGAGTGTTTGCATGTTTGAGTTGCCAGGGGGAGTCTGATTACTCACATTCCACAGGCTATGAGAGCAGCTAGCTGGAATAAAAAAACAAAAAACCTCAGATTAAAGTAACTATGGGGTTTTTTACTCTCTCAATGTCCTCCTCTCTTAAAACACCAATCTACCATTCATTTATCCAGCCAAGCCTGTTTCATTACTGCATATCACTTTGATTGTTGGCTATGATAGGACGGCAGTCATGTTGATTAAAAGTTGGACCCAGCCCAAGTCTTTCCATTCAACCTCCATGTCCCAGCTCCCCTTCTCTCTCTCGCTCCAGGCCCCAGCTCTTCCCAATCTTCCTGGACTCCATCACCTCTTTTGTCACTATGGTAACCAAGCCGACCATACAGCCACACAACAGGCTCTGCTCAGTCTCCCGCCGATAGGTCCCTGGCCCCCGACCAAAAGCACTCCCAGGGTAGAGACATATATTAAAAACTGTGCCTTGAAACATGTGGAAAGCAAAAACAAGTTGACAGTGAGTCTCCAAACAGATAGTTCCAAGAAGCAAAGGCTAGAAATGCTCACACTCAGGTAACTGTGAATTATATGTTGAGTGGGAAAAGTTCATACTGGATAGCTTTCTTGTGCAGAAAGTATGAGTACAAACAGTCAGCACAGAATTCCATGAGGTAAAATTAGCAAAGAGAGAACTGCAATGCTACAAAGAGACGATTAAAAGCACATTTGCCTGTCTGTATGGTTATGCTTGTCTACTTCCAAGAGTAGGAAAAATTTGATGTCTGAAACAAAATCAAGCTATGTCAAACAGGTTAAGAAGCCCAAATTGCTCTCCCTCAGAACACACCAAAAATCATTCCTGAGCAGGGGCCTCAGTCAATCTACTCAGGCTCTCAAAATGTTTATCTGTCTAATCTTGTGACTCCCTGCAAGTGTAAAGGTCTTGCTTTGCATCCCAAAATTCATAAAACAAATTGGGCAGTGTGATTTCCGTAAAAGTACACATCAGCCTTTCCATCCTTATGGTCAGATCATTAACTCGTAAGTGCATTCTGGATTCACTGGAGTAGTGCTGGAGGTGTGGGCAAAATGCAGACATTGAGATCTTATTTTCAATGGTTTCCAGTCCAACACCACCTAATGACAACAGCAAAACAATGAGCAATGATAAACAACAAAGCTATCAAACACCATACTCAAGCAGTTCTGCCACAGTTAGGCAAGAGTGTCCTTGACGTCAACAGATGGTATATTAATAGAAAGAAGTACATTTATTTGGAAGCATATTGGATATGAAATGTCATGGACACCTGCCAGTGATCTGTTTGAGATTTGTAAATATTATTAATCACCCATCTTAACAAAGAGTCCAACAATCAGGGGCTTTCTTCAGGCTAGCCTCAGTAATTAATCCCCAAGCAGTTTTAAAACAGCACTAGTTGGGTCTTGCTGCACTACAGGGTCCAAAAGCTGCTTCCGACTTATATATAGTGTTGCGGTGCTGATGTTCTTTACTGGTTTCAAAATAACAGAGTCACTGAGATTGAGTAATTAACCCCTCATCATGTGTTACATATGCATGGGTTTCAGGTATTTGAAAGCAAAACTTGTGATATAACCTTAGAAAATGGTTATAGCCCAAATGGAAGAAAAAAATGGTGGGGAGACAGAAGTAGCTCATTCTCAGAACAGTGGGGAGGGTTATGTACAGGAAAAGGCCAAAGAAAATAATCTTGCAAATAGGAAGTTGCTACAGACATAGACATCATTCTACAAAAGGGCTAACCATTCCTATATTCACCAACTGCAACTGACAGCAAAACACCAGTCCACAACTTCTTGTCCAAATGCTTCACCCGAGTGATGATTCTCCACTGATTCCCAGAAAATGACAGCCTTCATCAGTACTGAGGATCAAATAAAATGCATGTTTTGGTGGCAAAGTGCTCAGTCATCTATAGTCATCCTTCCACTGTTTCCTGATGGATTAATGAGGCCAATCTAATGCTGCATTCAACTTAGCCCAGAAGGGGAAAGCTGGAATTCTGAGTTACATAACTCTCAACCTTGGTGCATTCAAACTACAAAGTGGAGAAAAACATGGATGCCTCCAAGAAAGCCTGTTAGCAACAAGCTAGCAAGCTAAACTTAGTGAAATGTATGGTCAGTGCTATAGATTTAACCAAAACAGTGAGTGCTATAGCTACTGTGTCTGTAGCTGTAACTACTATAGTCTCATTTTAAAAGTAGGGAAGTGGTACTTTATAGTGTGAGCATCCATGTTGACATAACATCATATGCTCAGCTGAGGGTTAAGGACCTTTTCCCAACTTCCATCTGGAATACCAAGTTACTTCTCCCTACAAGACCATTATGAACAAACCATGGACATGAATCAAACCAAAGAAGGCACAAGTTAATAGATTGATTACGTTTACTTTCACATTACAATTAAGAAAAGTAATCTTCAATTTTTAAATAAATAAATAAATATAAGAAGAAAAAAACAACTCAAAATTAAAAGTAAAACAGAATCCATAAAGCTCTACTAAACAGCATTTGTGACCTGCAGTGATAAGACTAGATTAGATTCGATTCAACTTTATTGTCATTGTGCAGAGTACGAGTACAGAGCAAATGAAATGCAGTTCTTTCGCATTTCCCAGCTTGCTAGGAAGCTGGGGTCAGAGCGCAGGGTCAGCCGTGATACAGCGCCCCTGGAGCAGATGTGGTTAAGGGCCTTGCTCAAGTTACCAACAGCAGCAGCTTGACAGTGCTGGGGCTTGAACCCTCGACCTTCCGATCAGTAACCCAGAGCCCCCAGATTAGGCCTACATCTGGACTGGCATTAAAACAGAAATTTCTGAATTGTCTTGTCTGCATTCCACATCCTTTTGCCTTTTATTTTTTAATCATGTTATACTGCCATGGCTCTTCAAATCTATGAAACAATCCCGAATGTCTCTATGGGCTGAAAACATGGCAAGTTATGACAAACCGGAAGAGACAGCCACGGTTTTAAACTGATCTGTTAATTGATCTGTTACTCCTTCATTACAGCTTAACAAGGGCTGTAAACTGTGTAGCTCTTTCTTGGACACTGTGAAATTCAGAGCTGACTGGTCACCTAAGAAATTATTTTGGGAATATGAGTTTGGCTCTCACCGTAGATTCTATCTCTCTAATCTATCTGCTTAGCGGAGGTCAATCTGTGTTTCACAATTACATAATATTGATTCATCTCACAGCTGTGAGGACACAAGTTATTGACTCAAGATTGCTCAGTATTATAGAAGTGTGAGACTAAAATAACTTTATTTTGCACATTAATGTGACTGACACAGTTACTGAGTACCAGATAGAAGAGCAAAAGGGAAGGCAAAAAGCTAGCCCCACTGTAATCTCCCAGCATGCTGCTCAGGCCAGACCACAGACCGAATGTTAGGGGCTTTCCCTGAGGCTCTGCGCATCTAGCTCTGTCTAGCTAAAAGAGTGTAGAGAACAAAATTCTAACACCTGATCGTTTCCAGCGTTTTTAATACATGGACTGTGTTCTCCATGTATTTTGTTAAGTTGAAGTCAGATGAAGTCAGCAGAGGGCTCAAATCACTCACTCTTGTGTTATATAACCAAGTTCAAAATACAGAGAAACTCTGTATTCTATACTACAGAGAATTTCTCTAGCTGTAAACTTCTCATGCTATAATACATACTCTACAAGACTCTTCGTAGTGAGTAAAATTCTTGCTCGACCGTATGTACACGTAGGCACATGTACCATGAAACATGAATCGTGCTGCTTTCTTTTCCAACTTGGTGATTCTGCCAAGTCATCTTATGTCTCAGCTGATTCTTCTACAGAAATGCGCATGAAACTCACAGCCCCAAATATACAGCACAACCACACACTGATTTAGCAGTTCAAACTCACTTTTATCCCTCTTAGGCCAGATACGGGATTAGCAAACTGCATAACATCCGTGTTGCAATGAAGTCTGAGCCAAGGAGTTCCAAAATAAACTTAGACCGCGCCGTCTCTCTCTTTCTCTGGCGGACACACCCGGTCTGCCTCCCATCGTTACACCACAACATATTTATCATTCAGTTTTGCTATGCATTTTTTGTCCTGTCTGTAGCCCAAACATAGTCCTAAACCATCCTCTGAATCCATTACAATGCTGCCATCCCCATATCCCTCTTGTCTGACAGACCCTAGCACACTGAGTGAGTATACTTCACACTGAAGGACATACAACACAAGCATATCATAAGGAGCAAGAAGTCCACTGTGTGCGCACTACACAAGCGCACATTCAAATTGGCCACATAACATACCTCCCCAGCAGCCACATGTGTTTAGCATTAGCCAGAACACTCTAATCGGCCAAACATTATTCTAGCCCTTGTAATGGCACAGCAGTGTTTAGAATCAGGCTGTATGATAAGCTCTGGTATGCTAATGATTTGTTAATGCCTATACTTGGAGCCACTGATGGATGATGCCTTTGAAATCACAGGATGTAGCCCAGTTATCTGATTAATGGCTCCAGGTTCGGTAACCCTACTTACAAAAATCAAAAACACACCAACTCCTTTCAAGTTAGGTGCATCTGAAAATATCAAAACCAATACCTGCATTCTGAACAGCAGATTATATACAAGTGTCAACAGCTCAAGTCCAAGCCACTATTTTGAACCCACCGGTGCTTTCTTCCCAGGCACCCAAGATTCTATATGCATCTTCAAGCACTTGATTAATCACAACCTCGTTCCTCTGAACACTTCAGTCCAAATACAGCCCCTATGAAGGAAAAGTCACTAGAGAACACTAGAGCGATAGGGGTGCCATTAGTCTACAGTGGCAGAAACAAAATAAACAAAGACCAGTCAAGAGACGTTAGAGTTCAATAAAACAGTATCTATTTCACCTGTTTACATATCTGGAAAATGATCAAAGAGAAAGAAATAGCAGAGGATATACATTTTTTGTCATGTTTTTAAAGGAAAGTAAGAAAAAAAATCCCTATAGTATAGTATAGTATAGTATAGGTGTGCACTTAGTTTCCACATATCAGCATTCAAGCAGTATGCTTTACGTAGGTGCTGCCTATTTACTTAATGCCACTTAAAGGAAACATAAAAATGATAGGTAAAATAATTTAGTACTTTTTGCTAATAAGGGGCCATAGAGCTAAGCGACACTGGACATTGTTTTGAAATCACAAAAAAGTAGCATTACTGCCACAGAAAATTAATTAGCTTATCTGCTGTCTTCCATTCACTTAACTATCAGTGTACATATCAATAATAACTAAATATAAAACATATTCAGAGTGTACAGTTGACGCCAAATGTTTACACACACCTAGGCTAAAGATATTCTCGATTTTTCACAACTTCACATATTTCATGTTACAGTACGTTTCTTCTGGCAAGTCAATTAGGGCCTCTACTTTGTTCGCAGATTTTGAGACAGATTTATTTCAGCTTTAATTCACTAAATTCATCCTAGGGTTCCAGTGGGTCAAAGGTTAACATACACCAAGTTGGCTGTCCCTTTAAACAGTCCGGAAGATTCCAGAAATAGATATAATGACTTTCAGAAGCTTCTGAGTGGCCGACTGTCATAATTAGGCATTAATTGGGAGTGCACCTGTGGCTATAAAAGAGCCTGCTTTTAGAGACCATATCTTTTTGCCCTTGATACCATGGAAAAATCCAACTTAGCCAAGACCTCAGTAAAAAATATGTGGACCTCTACAAGTCCAGTTCCTCGTTAGGAGCAATTTCCAAACAACTGAAGGTACACACAAGCATCTGTACAAACAATTGCATAGAAATATAAAAATCTTGGACCACGCAGAAACTACATCATTCAGGAAAGGGTTACAAATTAACTCCAAGGAATGAATGAACTTTGGTCTGAAAGGCTCAATGAAATCCCAGGACAACAAAAAAGGAACTGGTGAAGGAGCTGGAAGCATCAGGTACACTGCCATGGCCTGAAAGGCTGTCGTGCAATGAAGAAGCCCCTACTCCAACACCTGCATAAAAAGGCAGACTGAAGTTTAACAAAATTTTTAAAAAGTATTGTTTAGCCATAATGATTAGCTGTATGTATGGAGGAAAAATGGGTGAGGCTTTTAATCTGAAGAACACTATCCCAACTGTGACGCATGCGGTTGGCAGCATCATGTTGTGGGGGTGTTTTCCTGGAAAAGGGACTGGCGCGCTTCAGAAAACACACTATACGGCCAAAAGTATGTAGACACCTGAATCTCACACATATATGTGGGCCTTCCCCAAACTGTTCCCACAAAGTTGAAAGCATACAATTGTCTAGAATATCTTTGCATGCTGTAGCATTATGATTTCCCTTCACTGGCACTAAGGCTTCGTTGCTGTCTGGGATGCATCGAGATGCATTCGCATTCACACTATAAATGGTATGTGGTCATACGCGTCCCAGACTACCTCCGGATGTGGTTTGAGTGATCAGATCACAATGCGTCTCTGAGATGCATTTAACCCCATTCACACTTGTACTTAGCGCTAACAACTTGTGATCTGATCACCTAGGATGTGTGTTAATGCCACATGTGAATGGGGCCTAAGGGGTCTAGCCCAAACCTGTTCCAGCAAGACAATGCCCCTGTGCACAATGCAACCTCCATAAAGACATGGTTTGCCAAGGCTGGTGTGGAAGAACTCGAGTGGCCTGAACAAAGCCCTGACCTCAACGCCAATGAACACCTTCAAGATGAATTGGAACGCCAACTGCGCACCAAACCTTCTCACCCGACATCAGCGCCTGACCTTACTAATGCTCTTGTAGCCAAATTGGAAATTCCCACAGCCAAGTTCCAAAATCTAGAGGAAAGCCTTCCCAAAAGAGTGGAGGCTGTTATGGCAGCAAAAAAGGGACCAACTTTGAAATCGGAAGTTCAGCAAGCACATATAGGTACAATGGTCAGGTGTCTGCATACTTTTGGTCATATAGTGTAGATGACGTCATGAGAAAGGAGGATTATCTAGGAATATTGAAGCAAAATCTCAAGACATCAGCCAGAAAGTTAAAACTTAGTCACAACGGGTCTTCCAGCAGGACACTGATCCTAACCATACCTCCAAAGTTGTAACAGAATGGGCTAAAAACAACAAAGTGAAAATATTGGAGTGGCCATCACAAAGCCCTGACCTGAATCTCACAGAAAATTTGTGGACTGAACTGAAAACGCATGTCTGAGCAAGGAGGCCACACAGACCTGACTCTGTTACACCAGTTCTGTACGGAGGAATGAGCAAATATTCCGGCAAAGCATTGTGAAAAGCTTGTTGAAGGCTAGGCCGAGCAATTAAATTGCAAAGCCACCAAATACTAACAAAGTGTATGCAAACATCTGACCCACTGAAAATCTGATGCAGTAAATAAACCTGAAATAAATCTGTCTGTTCGCTATTATTTTGAAATGACCTCTTATGGAAATAAAGTAGATACCTTAATTGTCTTAACGGAGGAGATGTATGGTAATCTGAAATGTCTTTAGCCTAGGTGTATGTAAACTTTTGGCCTCAACAATATTTATTAAGTATATTTTTTGGTCTGCTGTCATTTACAAAGACAAAAAACCCACTGTCGAATGTTTAACATTCCATCTTCCACTTGTATTATCTAACGCAAGTTTGCCAAAAAGGTATATGTGCTTAAAGATATATTACATGTATGACGTTTCCAAAAGACAGTCACTGAAATATTTCTGTTGGTAAATTTCAAACCAAAGGTTTATGCTAAAATTATGATAATGCCTAATGTCTTTAGAAAACTATGTGCTTAAGAAAACAAAGCCATCGTTCATGGACTTATCCGACACGAACACTGTGTCATGTTCATTCCATTTTTGGCAGTAAAATTAACAATTCAGCTTATTTATAATTAAATGCAAATTTTTTTTAGGTAACCACAATTTTAATTTGTAAAAGAATTCCACAGCATTAGTGTGTACTGCATGTTTTAGC
>CM040459.1:19860452-19885452 GCA_022758105.1 Pangasianodon gigas | reverse complement strand
AAGTGAAGTTGCTCAGACGGAGCACGTAGCTACTACACGGACCGTAGTTTTTATGCTGCTTTCTCATTCTCGCATTGCAACTGTCTGTCTCTCTCTCTCTCTCTCTTTTTTTTTCTCCCCTTCTCCACACACACACACACACACACACACACACACACGCACACACACGCACACATCCTCGAGGCGAGGATCGAATTGCTCAGCAAATCATGGCAGCGAAGGCGCAGGCTGGTCGTCAAACCAGGAATGTTCCAACCCCGCAAGCCCACAACAGGGCAGTGCCGGAGCAGAAAAAGGAGGGGTGCCCTACAGCCACGGGCTTAGCAAACCTTCAGCAGCACAGCAAAGCAAAGCAAAGCACAGCAAAGAAGCAATACTGCAAGCCTCTCACCCCCCTTTACACCAAAAATAAAGAAGAAAATCAACCACAAGAGCATGTGGTTTTAATGGACTCTCCTAAATATACCTGTTGTCATTTGTGGTCCAGGAGGAAATGTATAGCCAAGTGCAGTTTCTTTAAGTGAACATGCACACAGTGACAAGATACACATGATTACAAGCTATGTACTCAGTGTTATTATTATGTGGCGAAGTGTAAGCTCCAACAGTGGTGGAAAGTAACTTGGTTACTGTACTTAAGTCTGGGATTTAAATATCTGTACTTTACTTGAGTTTTATCTTCCATCATCCATTTTCTGTACTGATTATCCTACACAGGGTCACGGGGAGCCTGGAGCCTATCCCCAGAGGACATGGGGCACTGTCCAGGGTGTCCAGGGTGTCCAGGAGACATTACGCACATAACAAAACAGTGAAATTCTTTTCTTCCCAGCTCGTTAGGAAGTTGGGGTCAGGGCACCTGGGTCAACCATGAACTGGCACCCCTGGAGCAGAGATGGTTAAAGGCTTGCTCAAGGGGCCAACTGTGGTAGTATCCCAATCAGTACTCTAGAACCCCCTGGACAGGGTGCCAACCCTTCGCAGGGCACTCACACTCTCACCCATTCACAAACTACAGACAATTTAGAGATGCCAATCAGCCTACCGGACTAGGGGAGGAAACCCCCGAAGTACAGGGAGAACATGTAAACTCCACGCACACAGAGCAGAGGCAGGAATCGAACCCCCAACCCTGGAGGTGCAAGGCAACCGTGCTAACCATAAAGCCACTGTGCCCTCCACATTACAATACAGTGAAATTCTTTTCTTCCCAGCTTGTTAGGAAGTTGGGGTCAGGGCACCTGGGTCAACCATGAACTGGTACCCCTGGAGCAGTGATGGTTAAAGGCTTGCTCAAGGGGCCAACTGTGGGTAGTTTGGCAATGCTGGAGCTTGAACCCCCACTCAGTATCCCAGAGCCTTCACTACTGAGCCACCACTGCCTTGACCTGACTAGACAAATATCTATTTTCTGCTCACTATATCATCACATTTCTCTATAATCTTATGTTTGTAGGATATTTGTTAGTCATAAGTCGACATTTTAGCATCAAACAGCTTTAATGAGTTCATCTACGTAAATTCCTAAGAAAGTTTTAACTTATGTGACAGCAAGAACTGGCACCCCAGTTCAGCATGCTCTTATAATCCTCGGATGCAGAGGAGTGTTCATGAAGCGTGAAGGTGATGTATTTATACAGAGCACTTGGAAAGCCTAAAAAGGTATAAAGCTTTTAGTTGTATTACTCACCAATTGCATGCCTGAATTATTCCCTATTAAAAGCTCACTTTTAATATTAATTACTCTACTGTATGTTAATTTGACCATAACTCTTGCTGAAGCAAGGCAATATAACAAGCTCATTAATTTGAAAGAGTAGGAGCCGTATTTGTGCAACTAATGCTCACAGGTTGCTTTTGGCTTTAGAATTCCTGGTTGAATTGGCATCTTATTCAGTGGCTGGAGCCATTTCCTCTACAGTGTGTGTGTGTATGTTTGAGTTTGAGTTTATGTTTACAAGTCTTGGTGGGGCTTCTTGGCTGGTTAGGCCTTTGTGAAACAATCACCTGTTGTATGTATGGCCATGTATAAACAGCAGAATTGTCCCTGCATCTATGCAGACTAGGACAGCAGGTGCTCTGTGCCATCTGAGAGCTGAAAGATGATTCACTTTCTCCTAGGTCTGCTTTTATTAATCTAGGCCCAATAAACCCTGACCCTAGAGAGAGAAAAAGGAAAGAGAGAGAACTGGTTGTGTACCTTAGTATTGACAAATGGTGATTTCTCCCTGGTAAGATTTGACATTCCATTCTCAGATTGATTGAATTGAAATTTTGCAAGTGTAAACTGCACATTCAAGCAATATTGGTATGAGGAGCGATTGTGGACCTGGAGTTCTGTGTGAGCTGGACTTTAAGAAGTGTGTTTGGAATAGTGGAGCAGGAAAAAATTCCATCAATATATATGAATATCTGGAATGTTACCTAAGAAAAAAGTGAAGTTTTAGTGTATTGCTTATGCTACACTATACTGGCAAAAGTATGCGAACACCTGACCAATCATATCCATATGTGTTTGCTGAACATCCCATTATAGATTTAATCCCCTTTTGCTGTTATAATAACCTCCACCCTTCTGAGAAGGCTTTCTGCTAGATTTTGGAGCGTGACTGGGAGGATTGGTGCCCATTCAGCCACAAAAGCATTAGTGAAGTCGAGCACTGATGTTGGGTGAGAAGGCCTGGCGCTCAGTTAGCGTTCCAGTTTTTCCGAAAAGTGTTCAGTGGGGTTGAGGTCAGGGCTCTGTGCAGGACACACCACACCAACCTTGGCAAACAATGTCTTTATGGACCTTGTTTTGTGCACAGGTGCAGTGTTATGCTGGAACAGGTTTGGGCCCCTTAGTTCCAGTGAAAGAGAATTCTTAATGCTATAGCATACAAAGATATCCTATACAATTATGTGCTTCAAACTTTGCAGCAACAGTTTGGGGAAGGCCTACATATGGGTGTCCACATACTTTTGGCCATATAGTGTAGCTTTAAAACTACCTCTGATAGTTTTAAAAAAATAAGCTTCTCTAAAATCACCCTAATCACTTTTTATCTGTGATTTTGTAAAGTTAAAAGACTCAAAGCAGCAGGCTGGTAATGTACATGCATGGGTTCTCTGCAAGGGTTTCGGCTTCTTGCTACTTGAAATAAAAGGTGCTCTTACATTCATGCATACATACATACATACATATATATACACACATTACACAAAAGAGCCTTCTCACACTTTATGGCTCTTTTATGCTTACTTCTGAGCAGGCTTTTGAAGCCTTCAGAATGTCTGAAAAGCAATTCGGAAAGGCTAACAGTGCAGTTTAAAAGTCTCTTTCCAAAACAGAACCGTCCAGACATTTGGGCCACAGTTTCAGCCATTAGCAAACAGAGATTCGACTGTGATGATGTGATAAAATAAACACAATTGAAGAAACGACCGCTCAATATGCAATGTTTGGATATACCAAAGCTATTGATTTAACTCCATTTCCCAATAACAGTTAGCTTGTAAAGAGTCGACCAAGTAGCCCTTTTCCATCAATACGGTACTAGGGCTTGTGCCAGTGTATAATCGCAAATCAAATCATGTTTTTCTCACCACAACAACAATTGAGCAACTAAAGTCAGAGTGTGGACAATATGTGGAGGAAAGGGGTGGTTTGAAGAGTATGGTTTTAAAATGAGGAAAATTATTATAACAATAATGAGTCAATGGTCTGAGAAATAAATTGGCCAAATAATCTGCCCAAAGAACTGGACAGGATACTACATTTCTAATGCTATTGCTAAGAAAACTGCATATGAGCAGCTTTACTATCAGTTTTAATTGCTAAAAACAATAAAACAAATCTCATCCATCAATCATGTAATTATGGTCTATGCTGATGGATTTGACTTTAAATATGTTTTTAAAGCCAGAAATATGCAGTTCTTAATAATACGTTTCTTATTGTTTGCCATTCGTTAGTAAACTCCCACATCCTGTTATCTAGTGGTTTGGATTTTAAATCATTGGAAACGGGAGCCAGACTAGCCCTGGCTCCTGCAGTGGCACCATGTCCTTGAAAAAGGAGGAACTCTTTGAGAGAGGGAGTGCATGACAAAATTCTGGGTAGGGGACATGAGGGCAATTGGACACATTCACATGTGAAAGGCCAGAAAGTGAGCAGACCATAGTGACAAGGGGCCTACACTGTGCATAAAAGAAGGGAGTCAGGACCAGAGGCGAGTGGTTGGGGTTCCACATGCCGTAACCATGCTGAGAACTGAAGCATTGACACTTTTCATTCACCCAGAGCTTCGTTCTGTATCCGTCTCGGACTGTCTGGCTGTCTCTCTCTCTCTCTCTCTCTCTCTCTCTCTCTCTCTCTCTCTCTCTCTCTTTCTCTTTCTGTGTCCAAGTGACACTAACAGGAAAACAACTACTAGCATCACAGCATCATAGCATACTCAGTGCTATGTGAAACATGTAGAAATGATTGTATCAATATACCCAGTATAGCCTAACCTTTTCCAAAAATAAACATTTAAGGATCATCATCCACATTCCGTCTATAAAGCCTCAAACCACCTGTCAGATGCTAAAGCTGTCAGGATTGTTTATTGCACAGGTAGTGCCAACTGAGGCTTTAAGAGCTGCAAAGTGAGCTGAGGCAGAACTGCTACTGTCAACAGGTCCAGTGATACCCTGGTCCTCCCCGCTATAGGAAGGTCATTTCAGATAGTAGGAGTGCCATCAGTACTAAAGGTCGCAGTAGGTTAGGCTCACGGGTCAGGGTTCAGGGTCCTTTGCTGAATCAAACCAGGAGGGAGGGAATGTTTAACCCCGGCATAAGAATGTCCATGTGCCCAGAGCTGCTTCATCACTCTGTGCTGTCCTGCAGTGTGTCTTTAGTGGACAGAGGACAAATGAAACCCTGAAACTGCCTGTACAGAAAATAATTAATGTAGCGCTAGAACATCATGTTATTTGATAAAGAAAAGGATAAACACCCGGTGGATTTATTTTTTTAAACCCCTATCTCTCTCTCTCTCTCTCTCTTCCTCCTCCTTTTCAATCACACCATGTTTTTATGTCTTTATCCTTATCATATAAATAAATGGTTGATGGCTTTAAATTTCAGTTCATTTTTTTACCTCAATTTTCTGGCATGAAAGCACACATCAGCATCACAAATAATTTTTAATACTCAACCCCCCATTTAACCAAACACTGTATATTGATACTAATATTAAAATTCCCCTTTATGTTAAATTGTAAGGCAAGTTCTTCATGGTGATATTTTAGCAGACAGTGGTAAAGAAATTTTCTCAACATACAACGTAACCAATATACCATATATCACTTTGGTAAGACAGGCATGTGTGCATGTGTGCATGTAAGAGTGAGAGAGAGATTTGAGACATCACTTCCCCATCTGGTTTGTGAATCACTAGGGCTAGATCACATTATCCATCCTGGTCTCTCTGGGAATTTCATCAGTATGTAACATCTTACTTATTCACACATCTACTGTACACTGCTCTCTCTCTCTCTTTCACACACACACACACACACACACACACACACACACACACACACACACACACACACGTCTGCAAATCTTGGTTGGGTATTTCCATTGACTGGATGTTACTATAGTTTAATAATGATATACTTACACCTAGCCCTAACCCTAACTAGCCCTTTTATTTTGTTTTATTTTATTTTTAATTAATTAATTAAAACTTGCAGTTTAAAAAATATATATATTTCCTTATGGGGATTAGTCAAATTGCTCCACAAGGTCAAAACTTTCACATGATGATAATGATAAAAAAACATTAAAAACATTAAAAAAAACATGGTGTGACTGAAAAAGACGACGAGAGAGAGAGAGAGAGAGAAAGCTTTTGTGTATGGCAAATGTAGCAAAAAATGCATTGACGTGAGGGGTGTTTTCAATTTATTTCAATTTTATTTGTACAGCACTTAACAATAAACATAAGACATTTTACAGAAATCCAAATGTAGATCTAGATCTCTACTGAAAAAGCCAGAGGTCACAGTGATGGTACACATGCCTTTTCTTTTTACCCATGGTCACTAGGGGTGAAACTGTGGTGTCTCGATATGATACAATTTCGATTCTGTAAAAAGTAAGCATTGCCTGAATATGAGCCATAGTAGAATATTCAACATTATAAAAGTACATGATCCATTCAGACTCTTAATATATTATATTCCAAAAGTAGAGTTTGGAATGTAAGAAAGTTAAACATGTCTAAAGCACTGGGCTTTTCTTATTCTGCTGTTAGCTAACTGTATTGTCATGTAGCTCTCTGTAGCCCTGGATGTGCTTTTGAATCCTATGAATTTCCCAAAAGTCACGGTGATTTCTTTAGCCTGGATTGAATCAGCAAAGAAATGTTATCTGAATGCAGCAGAGATGCACATGTGTGTGTGTGTGTGTATGCACCTTATTAGTCATATGTTTGCAGTATTAGCACCAGTGTATTGGACACATATTTGGTGCCTTTGACACACTGTTATATTTTGGTCCACCATTCACTGGCCATCAGTGTCATAACTTACCAGGACACCAGAGTGCTTCTATACACCAGATACACTATACACTTCCTGCTGAATGTAGGAGCTAGTACTCTAGTATGCTAGTGTACGTAGGAGAAGTGTGTATGTTTTTGTAGCCTCTCCTAATTTGAGTGTATTCTTGATTAAGTATAAATGTTTGTTTCACCTTGTGTAATTTAAGCAGAATTGTATGATGAATATCCTACTTTATTACGCAGCCTGTTGAATGTATTATTCGATATGCCTGCGTTTTGAATGAGGAAAAAATTCTCATCTGAGATATGGGACAAATAAACATTTTTGAACATGTAGAAGAAATACAGAAATATAGGACATCTGGCCACTCTAGAGCTACCTTTTAAACAAACCATTGTCTTAAAGCTAATACTCTCTGTTAAATCTTCTCTGTTAGACAGTTTGAATATACATTGCCGGTAGGCAGAAAAACAGAGACAAGCAGAGAGAGAGTGTGTGTGTGTGTGTGTGTGTGTGAGAGAGAGAGAGATAGAGAGAGAGAGACAGAGACACAAAGAGAGACTAATACTCAGTTTCACAGTACTACAAGTAAGTCATGCATTCCTAGTTCTAATTAAGCCAGTAATCCCCAGCTGCCCTCTTCCTACCCCCAACCACAGGAAACAAATGGCTCTGTTTCTGCTCATCTTTCTGTGTGTGATGATACTGTGCAGCTCATCACATATAAATGCAATACATTATCTATTCAACATGCACACTAGGCATACATTCTTTCACCTAACAGATAGTTCACTGCTTCAAATGGGATGGGTGGATAGGAGGAAAAGTCATTAGTTACCTGCTGTTGGGTCTTGAATGGAGGACAAGCCATGAATGGCTCTTGGCTGAAACCAAAAAATCTGAACTATCTAAATGAGTTTGGTGGCTGTCACTCTCAAACGCCTGAATGGATGTAGAAAATGAGGTGGATGAGAGGGATTACAACACACACACACAATCAGCTCTCACTTACACCTACCTCAATACTGGATTGGGGATGTCAAAGAAGCATGAAGCAAGAGGCAAGTGTTCAAGATGGCCATCAGCCTGAATGAAGCACATTCCTCAGCTGTGGGGTGTCCTGTGTATGTATGTGTTGGTAAAGAATGGAGGCTGAGTAAGTATTTACTCCAAAACTGAGACTAAATAAATAGTAACTGCTGCTGTTTTAAGACCTTCCTGTCACTAGGCACTGCACTCTATAAAACAGCAGTTAAACATAGTTATGTTCCTATTGGGTTCCCTGGCCTTGGATTCACCCTGCTAGTCCCCTGTATTGGTGGTTCAACCCAGGGCACCGGTGTCAAGCTTGACCTTCAAACTGACGCTCTTTCCAATAATCTAAAGTATTTCTTTGAAAATATAATGACATTGTATTCTAATGTACAATTAAGCCCATTACTTATTGTGTTGGTGGTAACAGAAAAATATTACCCACAATATTACCAATAAACTGTAGTATAATACCTTTAAACTGTCAACAATGGCATATGCAAGTCCTCAGATCAAATAGTCAGTTTATTGCCTAAAGCTGACTAAATTGACTAAATTATCCAATCAGTCATAGTGCATAAAATCATGAAGGTACAGGTCAAGAGCTTCAGTTCATGTTCACATCAAACATGAGAATAGGGGAAAAATGTGATCTCAGTGACTTTGATTATGGCATGGTTGTTGGTACAAGACAGGCTGAATATTTCAAAAACTGCTGATCTCTACTCTCTAGAGTTTACATAGAAAAGTGCGAAAAACAAAAAAAACATCCAGCGAGTGGCAGTTCTGTGGGCGGAAATGCCTTGCAGATGAGAGAGGTTAGGAGAATGGACAGACTGGTTTGAGATGACAGGACATCTATGGTAACTCAAATAATAACTCTTTACAGCTGTGGTGAGCAGGAACACATCTCAGAATGCACAACACACCAAACCTTGAGGTGGATGGGCTACAACAGCAAAAGACCACATCAGAGTTCCACTCCTGTCAGCCAACAACAGGAATCTGAGGCTACAGTGGGCACAGGCTCACCGAAACTCTGCAGCTGAAGATTGGAAAAAGACCAGGAGGAAACCACAGCTCTGGGATGCAGTATGGGGCTTTTCAGGGAGTATGTAACACACGCACACACACACACACACACACACCTGGCCTAAAGAGGGAGACCATCATCAATTATCCTGTCCTACCTTTAGATGAAAGCCTGAAGTTGGCAACAAGCATTCTGACTGCAGCCCAACAGCAACAGGTAAACTAAAATATCTACAGGATTATAAATGTCACACGCAGGTTTCGTTAACTGCTGCTGAAACGTTTCTGCCTGTCCTACACGCTTAAGCCTACTATTCATGTTTGTGAAACTTCTGAGTAAATCACAGTCAACTACTGATGTTTAGACACTTATTGATTATTTGATTGTTTAAATTAAAAAGTGGAATACAATAAGTTACTTTTACAAGGATTGGTCTGTGCATCTACTAGTAACTGCTAGTCATGAAGTCTTGTAATGGACATAATCATGAGGGTAATATAATTCTATATTCTGTAGCAAAGACCATTGTTTCTTTGATCTGTATTAGAGTTGAATGGATAAATTGCATCATCTAGCACTATCAGCCCACTACCAGTGTTTCTTCAGCGAGATCAGTCTGCACTCGGCTAAGCGTTTCAGCTGTGACTGAATGTGTGTTTTTGCCAAACTTCACAGCCTGACAAATCCATCTCTGTTTCGATTGACACACATAACCACACACACACACACACCACACACACTTTCTCTCCCCTTTTGTAGCCTGCATACAGACATGGAGCTTGCTCTTCCAAAAAGCCAATGCATGCTTGCTTGGCTGCAGTATATCTCTGGATAACCTCTATGAAACCACTGTCTCGCATGCTAGATGAAGGTGTGTGTATATGTGAGCACATGCAGTAGGTACACTACAGTTGGGTCCATAAGTATTTGGACAGGGACACAATTTTTGTACTTTTGCCTCTCTACACCACCACAGTGGATTTGAAATGAAGCAATCAAGATGTGGTAGACTTTCAGCTTTAATTCAGGAGGGTTGGGGGTGGGGGTGGAGGGGTTAACAGAAAATATTGCATTAACCGTTTAAGAATTATAGCCATTTTTTACATAGTTCTTCCATTTTCACAAGCTCAAAAGTAGTGAACAAACTAACATAATTATAAATATAAGGATTATTTTTAATACCTGAATGCAAAAGTCAATGACTGCCTGAAGTCTGGAACCCATGGACATCACCAAATACGACGTTTCCTCCCTTGAGATGCTTTACCAGGCCTTTACTGCAGCTGCCTTCAGTTGCTGCTTGTTTGTGGGTCTTTCTGCCTTCAGTTTTGTCTTCAGTAAGTGAAAAGCATGCTCAATTGGGTTGAGGTCAGGTAACTGACCCAGCCATTTAAGAACATTCCATTTCTTTGCCTTAAGAAGCTCTTGGGTTGCTTTCGCAGTATGTTTTGGGTCATTATCCATCTGTACTTTGAAGTGCCATCCTATACGTTTTGCAGCATTTGACTGAATCTGAGCAGAAAGTATAGCTGGTGTTTATATCATCAATAAACACCAGTGACCCAGTTCCATTGGCAGCCCTATGCCGATGCCATAACACTTCCTCCACCATGTTTGACAGATGATCTGGTATACTTTGGATCATTCTGGTACAAGTTAATCTTGGTTTCATTTGTCCAAAGAATCTTGTTCCACAACTGGGCAGGCTTTTTAAGATGTTTTCTAGAAAAGTCTAATCTGGCCTTTCTGTTCTTGAGTGTTACCAGTGGTTTGCACCTTGAGGTAAACCCCCTGTATTTATGAAGGCGTCTCTTGATTGTAGATTTTGACAATGATACGCCTACCTCCTTGAGAGTGTTCTTGACTTGGCTAGATGTTGTGAAGGGTTTTTTTCTTCACTAAGGAAAGAATTCTGCGATCATCCACTTCAGTTGTCTTCTGTAGTCTTCCAGGACTTTTGGTGTTGCTGAGTTTGCCAGTGCATTCCTTCTTTTCAAGAATATACCAAATTGTTGTTTTGGCCACTCCTAGTTTCTACTATCTCTCTGATAGGTCTGTTTTGGTTTTTCAGCCTAATGATGGACTGCTTCACTTGCATCGACACCTCTTTGGCGTTCCCATGAACAGCTACCAAATGCAAATTCAATTTGTCATGAAATAATGAGGAAACAGGCCACATCTAGCCATGAAACTCATCAGTGATCAGTCAATTGATCAATTACTTTTGAGCCTGTCCTAAATGGTTAATGCAATATTTTTGTTAAACCCCTGGAATTAAAGCTGACATCTTGATTGCTTCATTTCAAATCCATTATGGTGGTGTACAGAGGCAAAAATATATAGTATATAGCCAAAATTATGTGGACACCTGATGAAATCCCATTATAGATTTAGTCCTTTTGCTATTATAATAACCTCGTCTCTTTTGGGAAGGCTTTCCACTAGATTTTGGAGTGTGGCTGTGAGGATTTGTTCTCATTCAGCCACAAAAGCTATAGTGAAGTCAGGCACTGATGTCGGGCAAGGAGGCCTGGCACACAGTCAGGATTCCAGTTCATCTCAAAAGTGTTCAGTGGGGTTGAGGTCAGGGATCTGTCCAGGCCACTCAAGTTCTTCCATGCCAACTTTGGCAAACAATGTCTGCATGCTTTGTGCACGGGGGCATTGTCATGCTGGTACAAGTTTGGGCCCCTTAGTTCTAGTAAAGGAGAATTCCTAATGCTACAGCATACAAAGTCATTTTAGACAATTGTGTGCTACAAACTTTGTGGGTACCACGTACGTGTGGTGGTCAGGTGTCCACAAATATTTTGGCCATATAGTGTATGTATGCATGACAAGACAGAGGAGTAAGTGTGTGCGTGAGTATGTTTTATATGAGTGTACACACTTTCGATGTAGAAGGATTTAAGCTGCACCCCTGCAAAAACAGATTTGTAGATGTAAGAGTCAAATGATGATTCCTTCATAATAATTTGTTTCTCACTCATCTCTCTATAAAGGTCTTTCTCCTCTCTGTCTCTCAATCTGTCTCCATCTCAACATACCAGAGAGAGCATCTCTATCCATGGATAAACGGACCATCAGTCCAGTCCTCTCATGCAGTTTGGGCCCCATTTTCTGCGCTTGTTCTGTGGCAATAAATTGCTATTCCCTGGGGGCGGCCCGTGAGACAACCAGCCTGAGAGAAGAGAAATGAAACTGTCTGGAGCGGCTTCTGTTTCATACTTGCCTTGCTGGACAAAAGTCACCACAAACCCAGCCTTGAATATTCAGTTTCATTACTGAAACACAGTTTTCATTTCTGATACATACTGTATACTTTATTAATACTTTAATTGTTTTGACATTCAGGATACATGATGACTTTTTAAACGTTATTTCTAAATATTCTTACTAAAATTTACCATAAAACATAAATGTTCATATTTAGTTCAGTCTGATAAATACCAAAATTGCTTTAAAATAAGCTTTTAATGAATGAAAGTGGTGAATTTTAATATAAAAAATTAATAATTCATAATTCTAAGATTCATAAATTTTAGAGCAATTATTAAATGTACATATGAAGTGTTAAAATCTTTTTTTAATTATTTTTTTTAAATAAACAATCTGCTTTACCATTTTTGGTCACTTTTTTTTTTTTTTTTTTTTTTTTTTTTTTTTTTTTTTTTTTTTTTTTTTTTTTTTTTTTTTTTTTTTTTTTTTTTTTTTTGGTAGCAGCAATGAGATTTTATCTGAGCAGTATCTAGTAAATATTTATAAAAATATGGAAACTTATCAAAATTATTCTCCATAATATAATTCACTGTTACTCCATAATATAACTCACTATAATATAATTCACTGTTTATGTTCCAAGGCAAATACATCAAATAACTGATTTTTAAAATTTTAAAATCTGATTGGAATAAAATCATTGTTTTGTGACAATTACCCTGAAAGCCTTTTGTTTTTTTGTTTTTTGTTTTTGTTTTATTTGATTATTCTGGGCATGGCATTACTAGATGCTTAACAGAATTCAAGATGCATAAACACAGACTGGCGTCTTGTTTCTCCATAAGTCAAGTAAGTGTCTCTACATACGGATGGTCACATATTTATACGGACTATAATTTAAATAGGTTATTATTCTGTTAAATGTCTCAGTGTGTTAGTTATGTAGATATTATACCACAAGGCATTTTAGAGCAGATAAGTCATTTGTCTGGAAAAGAAAGAAGTGGTACAGTATAAAAGGGGGATTTTTTTTTATAGGTAATTGGTTTAACTGTCACAGACATGAAATCTGAACAACCATCACACAACTTGAAGAAAGTGAGCTGTATTGATGCTGGAGAGGGGGCAGATTGATGGTACTATCAGATGCAGTCAGGGGACATGGATTATTTAAGAAGGTCCAGGCTAATGTGCTAAACGTATCCTGGGTGAAATGGGAAGCCGTCACACACATGTAGGGTATGGCACCTAGCTCATACTTTCAAACTTCAGATTAAGTCATGTTTAACCTGGATACAGATTGCCTAGCAAAGCAAAATAAAGATAGGATTTTTCCTCAGCTATGACATTCATGGTAATGTCATTTGAAGGGATAGAGGAAATGCATCATGTGTCTGGGTTCACATTGTCAGCAATAGGAGAAAAAAATAATGCAATAATCAAAAACATTTTCCCTAAAACACGTTTTGAAATTTACTTTATTATTTAGAATTCCATTTAAGTCTCTTGTTATGACTATGGCCGTGGCAGCCCTAGGGGCGCATGGGAAGAGTGCATTATAAGCAGGGGTGTGGAGGATAATGTTTGCATCTGACCAAGGACACAACTGATATCCCTCCCTGGCATTTGAGCTCAAACTGCGTGACAGTTAAAACAGGCCTTGCCGATCATCCACAGCCATAAAAACCTTCAACTTCTCCCCACTCATCTTCATCCCACATCACATGGTTCAGCTCAGAGCACTCATAAATAACCAGAAGTGAACCACAACACTAACACTTAACCTTCAGGAAGCAGACCATAGAATGTTTGAAACATGAGGAAGATTAATTTTTTTCCACTTTAAGTGTTTTACCACTTTAGATAAATATCAGTAACTGTTTATTGTACTATATGTACTAATATGTACTAATTCTAATTTTTAAATTATACTGATAAAGAAATACATTTCTACTACAAAAACAAGCTCCTCATTATCCCAAACTAGTTGCAACACATGCAAATAATTATCTCCCCCTTAATCCTCCTCTCCCATAATCTATAGCCTTACTGGCCTCAGTAACACCACCGCTGATCTGGGCTATGATTCTGCCCCACTGCTCCACTTGGAGTGGAGAGTTCACATCTCTCACCATGTTGGACCCAGCTGTGTGCGATCCCCTCTCACATTCAGCCCAGGCCGTACCATTCTGCCCTGGGTGTACCATAGTACACTGTAGCACCCAGAAGAGGCATCAGGCATCCCAAAGTGCACTGGCCTGAGCCTCTGATCTCAGCCTTGTGGTCAGTAAACCTCATTAAATCCATGTAAAAAATAGAAATAGAGATACACTAAGTTGGAGCCTGATGTCTGATATTATCTGATAACTGGCACCTTAAAATTGAGTACCTGATAATGAACTAAAGGCTGTAGTGAAACTATAATACTTTATCTCTTTTAGTTGTAATACAGGCAACTATTGAATTGTTGCTATCCTTTCTAAAAAAAAAAAGCAAAAAATTAAATATATTGTATAAAATATTAAACACAAAGTTTAAAACAAATGCAAACAAACCTTAATTTTTGAAACACACTTGTTTTTTTAATTGCTCTCAGTCTCCAGGAGCTCAGTTACTGCCTTTTCTGAAAGTAACCCATAACGTGCATCACCTGAAATTTGCCAAGCATAACTTGAACTACAGTTGGATTTATGTGTCCTGGTCATATGAGACTAAAATAGAACTTAAGCCTACATAACACTGACATGTTTGGCAAGAATATAGGTGCTGCATAAAAGAAAAAGCACCAGATATCCATGGAAAATATTGTGGTGAAGACTGATAGTATCATGGATTCTGGTAAGTGACAATTTTGCTAAGTGCCAAAATTTTGCTAAGTTGAATCTTTCAACAAGATAATAACCCCAATCATACATTACAGGGCGTTATTTATATATTTAGTTAGAGGATGACTGATTAGAGACAGATTTATTTCAGGTTTAATTTACTATATCAGTTTTCCAGTGGATCAAAGGATTACATACACCAAATTGACTGTCTCTTTAAATAGTCTGGAAGATTCCAGGAATTGATGGAATGACTTTTAAAGGCTTCTGATCAGCCAACTGTCATAATTAGGTGTTAATTAGGAGTGCACCTGTTAGAGACAGTGCCTTTTTGCCCTTGATACCATGTGAAAATCTAAGGAACTCAGCCTCAAAGTCCTCAAACAAGAAATTTCCAACTTAAAGGTACCATGAGCATCTATACAAACTATTGTATGCAAATATACAAATCTTGGGACCACACAGACACTACAGCATTCAGGATTTAGGCACAAATTAACTCTCAGTGATGAATGAACCATGGTCATCACCATGCTCTGAAGGTCTATTGTGCAAAGCAGAAGACCCTGCTCCAAGACTGGCATTAAAAAGCCAGAGGGAAGTTTGCAGGTGATCACCAGCCTTTTGCAGGATTGTTCTCTAGTCAGATGAAACAAATATTGAACTGTTTGGCCATAATGATGAGTGATATGCATGGAGGAAAAAGGGTAAGGCTTTTAATCTGAAGAACACCATCCCATCTGTGAAGCATGGGGGTGGCAGCATCATGTTGTGGTGGTGTTTTGCTGTAAAACGACCTGGTGCACTTCAGAAAATAGATAACATCATGAGGAAGGAGGATTATCTGGAAATACTGAAGCAACACCTCAAGACATCAGCCATAAATTTAAACCTTGGTTTGCAACTGGGTCTTCCAGCAGGGCAGTGATCCTAAGCATACCTCCAAAGTTGTAACAAAATGGCTTAAAGACAGCAACGTGAAAGTATTGGTGTGGTCATCACAAAGCCCTGACCTGAATCCCATTGAAAGTATGTGGACTAAACTGAAAAATCGTGTCTGAGCTAAAAGGCCCACAAACCTGAGTTACACCAGTTATATTAGGAGGAATGATCAAAAATTCTGCCAAGCTTGTGGAAGGCTACCTCAAGCATTTGATTCAAGTTCAGGCAAATAAAAGGCAATGCTACCAAATACTGTGTATGTAATTTTTTGACCCACTGAAATGATGTAGGAAATAAAAGCTGAAATAAATCTGTCTCTTAGCTATTAGGTTGAAATTACCTCTTATACCGCTTACATTTTATAAAGCAGATATCCTAATTGACTTAACACGGGAGATGCATTGACTTAACAAGGGAGAGTTGTGAAAAACTGAGTTTGAATGTCTTTAGCCTAGGTGTGTGTAATTTATTTTTTTGGCTTCAGCTGTATACTTTCAGTGCTCACCTGAGGCTATAACACATTTATTTGATGGAGGTACTTTACATGCCTGACTGTGTTTGTAAGCAAACAAATCTACTTTAGATTTCCTCTTTTTGCTTTAAGAGATTTGTTGGAAATTTGTTTTGGGGAAGAGAAGGGGGAAAGTCATACATTTTGTGGAAAATGTTTTCCCATCTTGAAACTGTAATAGAAAGGAAGAGAAGAAAAAGGGAGAGATGGAGACAGGGAGTAGAATGCTGGTTGAATTAAGGAGGAAGGCATTGCTTTTTCTTTACATGCCTGCACTGAACCATCCTGAGCTGGGATGGATTGATAGTGACAGAACGGCAGTTGGTTTTCATTAGGTTGTCTGTTCCTCAGCGCTATAAATATTCCTTTGTCTTTATTTCTACCTCCACACATCTGAGTAGATTCCTCAGAAGGAAAGGTAGACAAATATTCCTTTGGGTGTAAACGAGTCCTTCTGTTACATCTGCTATGTAGAGGCTATGGGGTTCTCTCTCAGCAGAAGATATTTTAATATCCTCTACAGACTTTAAATCTAATAGTCTCCCCTTGCCTTTCTCTTCTAAATAATCCCTTTATTCTACCCAGTTGGGGCTGCAGTGGAATTCGACTTTAATATAAGATCTGTACCTATACATAACCAGCTGAAAATGCATATCTGTCCTGAAGGGAAGGAGAGAGGGAGGGATTTTGCAGACTGAAATATGGGAACAGTATGGAACCGGCACTTGTTTGTTGCCCTCTGTGCATACCAACACAAAACTGAACACCAATAAAATAAGGGCCAGATGTGCATTACTGGCTTGGACTTCAGTTGGCAGTGAACCTAGGTGGGGAGCTGGCCATGAGGTGGACGGGCTCTTTGTGGCCTGTTATCTTTCAAACCTGCCGAGCTGCATATGTGCCAGGCACAGCTCGATAAACACAACCAGATCGTCTTTTCTTCCATGCCTTTCTATCACTTTTTATTTCTTTTTCTCTTCTTTTTTTATTTATCTTCTAGCATAGTCATGCCATTACATACTTACTTTATACAGTGTGTGTGTGTGTGTGTGTGTGTGTTTTCTGTGTTAGTTGTCTGAATTTGAGGGCTTCAGACAGCTCCGGTCTGTTCTCCCAAATCGTTGACCCCTGCCCCCTGGTTTAAGTTCTGACAAACTGACAGTGTTCATTAGCCTCATCAAAGGCATAAAGCCCTACTCTAACCTGAGCCTGCTTCTCCTTAATGTTGCTGTTCCCTCATGATAATGTATCGCAACATGTGGAAAGACTTTGACTGAGAGCTAAAAAGGGACTCCAAGTCAAATCTATTCATCCAAAAGACTCACAAGCTCAGTCACCAAACAGAGAAGTAAACATATAAAAATAAATTAATGAGAAAGAGAGAGTACACCATTCTCATTATTAAACACAATAGTCGAGTATTGACAGATTGCTACAAGCTAACCATGGCATTTGAGTCCAAGGTAAAGCAGTCTTTAAACAGATTACAAACCACAATATGAATCGAAGGAGCCCACAAGCCCCAGGCATTGTATGTGTGACCTCCAGAGGAATTGCATTTTTCCTCCCTACTTATGAGTGTCTTCAGGGAGAGTGGAGTTGGGCCCCATGCCTCTGATTATTATAGGCCTTACTATTATGGGTAAGGTTTCCATCTGTTTCTGAACAAGAAAACAATGTAATACTGACAATTCAGCCATAATTCTTATGGGTTGCTCATTTAAGAGTCTCTGGCAGCATTCCAAATGAGTCAGGGCGTGTGTGTTTCATGCCATTTATAATCAATAAAGTACAGTTGGTGAGTTGGGAAAAAGTCATAACACATGAAGGAAAAAAAAAAAGCAAATGAAAAAAAGTCTTGAGCTCTGAAAGCATGTGAATGGATCAAAATAGTGACATGCAATGATTAGTAGAGATAAGGTATCTATTGAACCCTATGTTCTCATTTAGACCAGGGTCTTTAATCAGACTAACCGCAGTCATGCAATGACTTTCCAAATTCTGGTTGTGTCAGGCATCTCTATCGCTCTGTCTCTCTCAGCAGTCTTGAATCATCAAACTGCCCAGCAACAAAAACTGCATCAGTCCAGTGTTGGCCTTGAAAGCCAAAAGCTAACAGTCAGTAGGGGCAAGCTAGCAAGGAGGAGTAAATCACAAGGTAATGAGGGATAATGCACAGTATTTAACTCTAACTCACCAATAAACAAATGTTTCTGTTCATATTGTAGTTCTGGTTGAACATTACTACCTCTCTTTTTGACTTGTTACCAATTTTTTTACTCTCTTGCTCTTCTCATAAACCTATTGTTTTGTGCTAATGCCTAACTGGACCCCAGCCTGTATGTTGAATCATACTTTTAAGATGTCTCACGTATGTGTGTGTATTGCACATGTAATAAATTAGGTACATGTTTGTGCATGCTATGTATTAAACACAATAGCTGAATATGACATTTTTGTCTGAATTACAGACAGTCAAAGCTCAATGTCTTAAAAACCATAGAATAATCAGATGGATAATTATAATTGTAATGTCTTAATGTGTGTTTAAGGAGCTGTCCTGGTATATGATATAGCCTGTGATACTCAGCAAACCCTTCTTTCCTATAATGAGAGACTATCAAGCAGTGTGAGAGAGTGGAACTGGATTTTCTCTGAACCCCTGCTGCAGCCGGAACATCTGCCCACTCAGTGGAACCAATCAGAGTGAAGAGACCAAGGCCATAACGAATCAGGCTGCTCGGTGAGCCTTTTTGTTGGAATCCTGGGGTGGAGCTGGAACAAATGCAGTCACCACCCCCTTCCTCCCTCCTTTTCCCTCCCTCCCCACACCCGTCCAGCTTTGATATCTTAGACCCCCACGTGGGGAAATCACCTCCCTCTCCTTCCACACTAATAATCCCACGGATCATGACAGAAAGATGATGGTCTTAGCATTCAAAATTGCATGCAGCATATGTGAAAGACTGTCTGTTCTGCTTGTCCTGGGCTCTCCTTTCCATTACCCTGCCAAATCTTTGATATACTATTTGATGGAATTTGTGAAAGGTAAAGCTTAGATACATTCTATGTTGCCAATAGGAAAGGCCATTGTTATGAAGATCTGACCTATCACCACTGCAATCAGCATACTGATAGATCATCTTTTACATCCTCTACAAACGTTTTGTCCACACTGCTGAGGCTAGAACTAATCATGGTTAAATGAATCACAGCAATTAGCTGACTTAAGATTAAAGATTTGAGTTTAAAAAAAACTAACGCAGGAACAGTTGCCAGAAATTCTGTCAATGTTTTCCCTTTATGTAAGTCAGTGTGACAGAATGATTTACGCCCAAGCGCACATGCGCACATATCCTATTTTTACCATTAATGACTACACCAACATTTAGTGCAAATTTTAATATATGAAGTAAGGCTAGGATACTCATGGCCGTAATAACTGTTTTCATAGGCTGGACATTTTAAATCTTTGAATTGTGTGCCGAAACCTACAATTTATATGCTCATACTGGATGAAAATAATTACTGAACATAGTCAAAGGTTTGGAATTTTTTTTCTCACAGTCTGGCTGGATCCTGGGTGTATCTCACCCAGTGTCTCATTAGACACTGTTAATCAAACTCAGTGTGGGTGTTTTAACAGGACTGCCACACTGCCAATATTTTCTCCATTCCTGCTAGTCATGGAAGGATGATGAAGAAATATCACAGAGCCATGAATGTTGTTGCCAATCTCATATTCATGCATTTTTGTCCATACAGTGTACTTAGTTTGTGCTATTCTGCTGAAGTTGCTATTGTTGTTGTTATATGCAGATGCACAAATTGCAGATAATCTGTTTAAAGCTTCAAGAAATCAGTTTGCTTCACTGCTGACACAGACAGACAGCTGACCAAAATTTCCGTGGACAAAAATTGATCTCTTTGTCTAACAGCTCAATCAGAAATCGTTAAGGCAGGTGGTCAGGCAAACCACGGGCAATGCATATGAAATAAGAGGCAATGCTGAAGATAGATCTACAACGTATCCAAAATTAGGGCCAAATCTGAAGACCGGAAGCAGCCAAATCAGATTAAAAAACAGGCTCACATCACAGTGTTTGACTGGCATTATAGATTCTACTCTACTGAACCATTATTTGCTCACTGTATATCAGCTACTCTAGGAAGAGCAAAGATCCATGGTAGGCTTTGGCGTTAAAACATATACACTGGTACAAAAGTGGCATGAAAGCTTGCATCACCTGTTGGCAAAACCAATTCTAGTGTCACTATCTCGGGTAAACAAGTGACTAATTGGGAACAAGTTCACACCACTGTGCTCGTCATTACTGCTCGGCTTCTCTCATTAGCCACTACACCCCTACCTTCATCCGCTTGAACTTGTCAGCTCTAATTTAGCTAATTGGGATTTCTAGTGAAGAGGCACTGACCCTCCACTCTTTAACCTTTCTTTCCTCCAAAACATTTTCATGTTGGCCTCATGCTAGCCTGACATGCAGGCCTCAGGATACTGCTTTGTCCAAAGTGTTTGGACACTAGTTCCTCTCTTTCATTCTTTCATTCTCACAGACTACTTCTGTCTTTGCTAAACTGCTCCATTACCAGACTAGTATCAAGGTAGTACAAGTACATGTGCAACTTGAAATGACCAAAATGTATAAACCAAAATGTTTCTCTAACTGGGCACTTCCCAAATTTGCTGTCCAACAGTTATCATCACATGGTCCAAAAAGGTTGAACATATGATTGACTACTTCTAGCATTTGCTTTCAACTGCTTACATAATTATCGAATATATATACTTATATTATATATATACAAATAAATCTTACACATACACACAACTCTCAGAAAGCACAAATAAAATGTGTAAAAATAAAGAAAGAATTAAAATAAAAAGAATTAATCAAAATGGGAGATTCACATGAGAAATAGATAAATTGATTCACCCAAGCCAAAATAATTGGTCCGATTGACATCAGTGTAGACGTACATTGTACATGAAACGTGACCCTTACAGACATTTTATCTAATGAACATTTCCAATTAATCTGGGGGGATCTGTTAAACACAAACTCAAGTTACCATTACTCAAACTCAGTTTGGGTGTTATAACTTCTGGTGAAGTTGTTATTGTTGATGTCACATGCAGATGCACAAATTTCAGAAAATCAAGCTTAAGGACTTGAGGAATCACTTTGCTTCACTGCTTACACAGCCAGACAGCTGACCAAAATTTCTACGGTCAGAAATGGTCGAGCAGCTCAATCAGAAGTTGTTAGGGCAGTTTATCAGGCAAACAGTGGACAATTCATCATAAGATCTTAAGATGTAATGCTGGAGATAGTTTGTAAAATTAGGCCCAAATCTGAATCCTTCTTTGACATCTACTAAGCTACTATGAAGTGAAAGCTGACAAAATACAAAAAGTAGTGTCTTTGTACCTGATTTGGTTTCTCTCTATATCCTTTACCTTGCAATCATTCCATGGCTACCAATTAGGAGATTGTTATTTTGCTTTATATATGTCTATATCTGGACATATATACCTACCTCTTGCCCTGTGTACCCTGCGTTGTTCCATGGCTTTCTTTAGGGGATGCTTTTGTGACATTCTATTTTGGGGAAATGAGGGGAAAAAAGACTAATTTTGCTAGTTCAGTCATGAATGAATGAATGAATGAATGAATGTAAACTGCAAATTAAGTCATGTTGAGTGTGTGTACTGCAGAGCTAGTCTGTGGGAGGTTAATAAAGAGAATAATTCATTCTGTATATGCATTTGATTTGATACAGAGGAAACTGTAATTCTAGTCAATGTACTTTTTAAATTTTAGTGAATCAACCAAAGACATAAGGACTGAGCAGTGAGCAGGCCTTCTTATGAGAGTGAGTTGGATGCAGACTCCATGAGGACACAAAAGGAATGAGAGAGATCATATAGAGGGATGATAGGATTCTTTATCATTGCATAATATAGATGGTAGGAGGGGAAATGGAGAAAGAAGAGAGGATGGCAGAGAGACAGAGATTGAGAACAGAGAGGTCCAGTCAAGGATGCATAGTGGCTGGTGGGTAGTTTATAGAACAGAAAGGCTTGTAGGGTGAAAAACATTATTTTAGCAGCCCCTACATCCTAATAGAAGCCAGATGTGCAAGGATTAACAAATGCCATTCCTTATCTTTCTGTATCCGCCCCTCTGTCCTTTCCTTTCTCTGTTTCTTATTTTCATTCGTTTTCATTCATTCTCAAGGTTCTTACATCTTAAGTGTTAATTATTAAACAACATGGTGAGCAAGTGTAGTCTTTTAATTTAGTAAAGCTGAGATTGTACACGCCTTTGTGATCTGGTGCATAAAGCACAGTTTTTCAACCAGTATTTCATAATTAGTACATGAGCTTGTAGATTTTTTCTGGAGACATTATGGATTTGTGGCCTGAACTCAGCTAGTGTATGAGCTCAGACTCCATTGTAAGCAGTGAAAAAAAATCTCCATCTTTATGAACAGGGCTTTACAGGCCTGTTGATGTCATCTTGTTCCATTCCATTGCTGCTGGCGACAGTAACTGAGGTGTATTCTTGCATGGCAACCAAATAAGCTAGAAGAACTTTGTGTGCTGTCCAAGATAGTGATTTTATGAGATGATACCTATGTGTAAAATATAATGTGCACATGCATGCATGTTTTGTGCTATTCCTAAACAACAACAAGAAAAAAAGACACTCAAACTCAGAAATGGCATTTTATGAAACTAGAGTTGGTGTATAGGATTTTTATACAGTGTACAAATCACAACAGCAAGGATTGTTAACACATAGCTCATTAGGTTTATAGTATTTTACCTCTGTCCTATTAATGGTGAAATATTCGGTAATATTTGATAATCCAGTAATGTAATATTTAAAACAGTATAAGCTTTGGCATCACTTAACAAAAATACACACTATATGGCCAAAAGTATGTGGACACCTGACCATCACACCCATATGTGGGTCTTCCCTAAATTGTTCTAACTCTCACAACATTGGAAGCACACAATTGTATAGGATGTCTTTATATGCTGTAGCTTTACAATTTTCCTTCACTGGAACTAAGGGGCCCAAACATGTTCCAGTATGACAATGCTGATGTGCACAAAGTGAGCCCCATGAAGACTTGTTTTGCCAAAGTTGGAGTGGAAGACCTGTTGTGCTTTTTCTATGCTTTTCAAAAACATTCCATAGATAAAATGGAAGGGTGCAATGAACATTTTCAATAAAGACAATTATGAATAAAGGCATGTATAGATGATGATCTTGGATATCAGATGGGGTTCAGTCTCTTAAACCTGTTAATCACAAATACAAAACAGTAGCATCTGCTTGGCTTTGGTCACACTCAGTCTTAAGTAAAATGAATTGGACAAAATCATTTTCTTTCTTACCTGTACATTTGCATCAGCAAGGAAAAATATAGGATAATAATGTTGTAATATGAGTTTGAGCTATGTGCGTGTACTGGAGCTCCAGTGAAAGGCAAGTATTGGGATGATAAATGGAAACAGAGGCAGCAGCAGAACTCTACAGGTAATGAGCTGTAAAACTGTATAGCACTTGTTTGGCTTTGTTAACTGCTAAAGTTTGTGTTTGTTTATATACAATATAAGTTACTTGAAAGCAGTGGCAAAAAATGTGTGTATGTACATGTGTAGCATATTGTGTGTCAGCAGCATTGAGTCTTGCTGTTTTCTGGCCTCTGAAAGACGAGCTCTCTGATCTCCCTCTGGCTCTCCTGCTGCCCAGCTGTCTTTTCTCTCTTCATCTATGACACCCTGCGTCTCTCTCCAGACTCCCAAACGCCCACTTCCAGCAGTCACCTCTACTGGCTCCAAAAAGCACCTCCTCTTTCCAACACCAATTTAGCATGAGAGACAGAGACAGAGACAGACAGACAGAGAGAGACAGAGAGAGAGAGAGAGAGAGAGAGAGAGAGAGAGAAGCAAAGCTGATCTGTCATCTGCAATGTTAAGGAAATTTCTTGTATACCACCCCATGGTTCAGCGGTCTGACCGTGTTTAAACATCATGAGATGTTTTGGCCATAGCAGTATAGACAAAAAGGTCACACTGCCTTCACATATCACACTCAATTTAAAAGTTATGCTGAGGGAGTACTTTTCTCATTCACTCTCCTGCTGTGTATGAATGTTGGTCATGACACTCTAGGAGATGAGAGAGTGAACTCTGACCCTGCATTTTGACTTGACTCAAATGTCCAGACATTATGGAGTCTCATTGAATGCATATGAAAGGATAACAAAAAGAATTCAGTCATTCTTCCAACCCTTTCTTCCCCTGCTCTCTGTGTACAACGGTTCTCACAGTGAGTCATAATCACATCCAGTTATCCATAGATAAAAATGACTACTAATATTACTGTTTAGATTATACATATTTGACTGAAGGCATTTAATTCTTAAAAATAAGAACTATCATCAATATAATCATCGCTAAAAAGTTAACATTTTTTGGCTTAGAAATATTTCAGGTAACTGTCTTGAAAATGTACAACACACTTTGAAGGAAGAAGTCATGCATAAATATAACATAATATATAAAAAGAGCTCAAACCTTCAGGGTCTGTATTTACGTCTCTTACACTTAAACCATACCTTTATGTGTTTAAACCATACCTTTTAGGTGTCACAACTTCCAGTCCACTTTTTCTCCATCTAAATGTTATTTTGTCATTTTAATTGTAAACACAACACCTAAACATGCAGTAACTTGAGTAGCACAGAGGACTCCAATGTCACTCAGACCAACTCACAGTCCTAATACGGCTGGTGATGGTATTTCACATCACAGTTTAGTTACTGTGTTAATGGGAAGTATTGTCCCTGTCAACAAGCTTTTAC
>CM040459.1:19763509-19860352 GCA_022758105.1 Pangasianodon gigas | reverse complement strand
CCCCCCCCCCCCCCCCCCCCCCCCAAACCTGTTTTCCTTTGTTTTGCGTACTTATCACACTAAATATTTTCAGAAATGGTTATAACACCTTTAGCAGTAACCGCTGCATCCAAACGCTTCCGATAACTAGTGATCAGACACTGTGGAGGAATTTTGGCCCACTTTTCTTTGCAGGATTGCTTTAATTCAGCCACACTGGGGGCTTTCAAGCATGAACTGCCCCTTTAAGGTCCTGCCACAGCACCGCAATGCCGTTCAAGTCAGGACTTTGACTAGGCCACACCAAGTAGTGGTAAAGATCAGATCTTCTGGTAAAGTAAAGATCTTCTGGTAAAGATCAGAATTCATGGTTCCATCGATTATGGCAAGTCGCCCAGGACCTGAAACATGAAAGCATCCCTACACCATCACACTACCACCACCATGTTTGACTGCTGGTATGATATTATTGTGGAATGCTGTGTTAACTTTGCACTAGATGAAAGAGGACCCATGTTTTCCAAAACTTTGACCCATCAGTCCACAGAATATTATCCTAAAAGGCTTGGGGGTCATCAGATTTTTTTTTTGGCAAATGTGAGATGAGTCTTTGTTGGTTGTTTCCAATGTTTCTGTTGGTTAGCAGTGTTTTTTGTCTTCTAACTCTCCCATGGATACCATTTTTTCCTATTTGGGTTCTGACTTCTTGATGAGTCATCAATGCTCTCTTGAAGGAATTTTGGTAGGATGACCACATCACCTCCAGAGCCTTGAAATGGCTTCGTAACCCTTTCAAGAATGGTATATTTTATCTCTTCCAGAATTTCTTTTGATTGCTACATAGAATGCTGCTTGTTGAAACAGTTTAGCATACTTCACATTACTGAAAAGGTTCTATTTAAGTGATGTTTAGATTCAACAGGGCTGGCAGTAATCAAGCCTTGGCGTGTCTAGTCTAATTGAACCCAATTATCAATTAAATTTGGTTGATTAAGTAATTAAGGGGATAATTATGTTTTCATAATTAAACAATTAATTGTGACAAATGTGCAAAAATAGAAGAAATCAATGGGGTAAACACTTTACTTTTCCACCATTCCCAACCATGAACACAATGCTACACCCTCAGAATCTATGGTGGTCAGCGAGTTCAGTGAGAGCATTACCAAGGATTATCATGACATGATTATTAATGACCTTGCCTTACTTTGTTATTGAGACTTGTTATAAAAATGAATAGTGTGGCTATAGGCTACTTTATATCAGGGAAGATAAATTTTAACAGGTGGCTACAGCACCTCGGCTGATGTCCATTTATTGCACTTGGCAATTTACAACATGCCATTACATTGCATTTATCCAGTGCGACTTATCATCTGATCATGTTACCCAAGTGAACTTGGTACAGCGGAGTTCTTGCTAGAGTGGGCATGAAACTCCCATGTTTCCTGGTGTTAGCATTTTAGCATGACCTGTGGTGGTGTCCACTAAGCCATTCGACTGCTTGATAGCCAAGTTATCGCACTAAAAAGCACTTGAACTTTGGCTCACACAGATTTAAGAGAATGGTCAACAGTGCCTTTCCTGTCCTTCTTTTCTTTGTGATGAACTCTCATGAGTTTTTCAGGTGACTTTTATTACCAAAGTTAGCTAGTTAGCATTATTAGCTGCAAGGGAGTTAGCTGGCATTACATACATGTCTATGAAGGCAGTTCATCCAAGCATTACCTTACCTGGCTCTGTAAGTGATAAAAGATATCTGTTTGATTCATTATGTAAAAACAGACAATCAAACCATTTAATACTTTATACAGATTGCATTTACAAACTTGTCCACGAACAACAATGCTAATTCTGGGTCCAGCTTCATCCCCTTGGAAAATCCTCCATCTTGGAAAAGCACTGGCAATGTTTATTCTAGTTTTTCTTGTCACTAACTTTTTTTAGAAGCATGGTGTGATTTTTCCTCTCTGCAAAAGTATCTGGCTGCACTTGGCACTTACTGGTTTCTGCCATACTTTCTGACTGAGGTGGAGGTGGAGTGAGAGGACATGGGGGAGTGTCAAGAAAATGAATGAGGAGGCCAGTGTAAACACAGACAAGCAATGTGGGCCATAACAGTTTTCCAAATGGGTTTTCTCAGTCACATAATAGACATAAGCCATGGCTTAAACATTTTTTATCATGTTCTACCTATTTTCCAGGTTATTTGTGCTAGTAAGCAGGGGTGGCTGATATCAGTGGGATAGCAGTGCTAAGCCCCCCTGTCTTTCAAAGAAAAAAAAATCATCAAACCCCTCCCCCCATCAGCAAAAGGTTTCATTTTTCACATCCACATCAGATTATTTGCTGTTAACAAATGTTTTAAAGTGGGTTATTTTGGACTTTTGTGGAACAGCGTGCACGAGCAATACCAGTGGTTGTAAGAAAAACACAACAAATGGTATGAAATGACCCTGAGGGCTAAATCTAATCAGCCCTAACAAGCCCAGCTCAGTAGATTCATGTAGCCAGTCAGTGACAGTGGTATCAGGTGATTGCACAGAGTGAAATGCCCCCTAAATTTCATGTGCATTTGGGCTAATATTTTTCAGGCCGCTTGGGAGATGTGTCTGTAACACATCAGATGTCATGTTATGGACTCAGTTGCAGGTGTAATGAACATGAAAAAGGTGGAATATTTAATCTATTGTACTCTTCCCCCAAAATGCATTAGGAGAAGAAACTAAAAATATTGTCCAGTCAGAGTACAAACCAGAAGTTTAATGTTTTTTGGCTTAAATGAAAGGGTTCAAACCTTTTCTGTTTACCATGTTTGCTATTCAGAGGAAACACAGCATGAACGCGGTAGAATATTGCGTGCTTGAAACACTAAAAAACTTATAAAACACTAATACAGCTGCCTATCTGCCATTCACTGTGTATGTCTATACCCCAATCCTCCTATTATGCCATCAGTGAGACTTTGTGATATGTATTGCTGAACATTAAGTTTTGTTGTTGCACTATTAATAGATTTTAGCCCTTTCATTCACTATCACTACCAGCTGCTGGTGCTGGTAAGAAAAAAAAAGACTATTGCACCTTTAAAAATCTCATAAACCTTGGTTTGAGCAAGTATATTCTTCATAAATGGAACAACTAAATGGAACATAAATCTGTTCATAAATGGAACAAACCAGTTATTTATTTTCATGAAACTTTATTATGCATCATGACGACTGTTTTCCCAGCTGGAAAGTACAGTGTAGAAAACTGGGTGTAAATAGTAATTTGTAAAGTAAGAAATATTGAGCTTAAAGCCCTAACAACAAAAAGAAAAAAGAGAATTTGGTGGTTTATCACACACTGTGTATTGCAGATCCTGCTAATTTAGTTGAATTTCCCCTCCTTTCCTTTGGAGATGTTTTCCCTCCACAAAACATACCATTTTTTTTTTTTTTTGCTACACTTGGGTCAAATGTCCACCATAGTTCACACTATACTGAATGAGAATCCATAAATAACCATCTCTTGTACGGTTATCTTGAATAACTTGGAATCCAAAAATGGGCACCAGCTTTGTGCTAACTGTCATCAATGAAGTGATTCTACTGAACCCCAAATAAAGATCAGCTGTTTCTATAGGATTTTCTTGACATTGTCTTGGTTTCATCTGACTGCTGAAGCCATGGTCTGCAAAGAACTTACAAAGCATGTACGGGATCTCATTGTTGAATCGTTTCGGTCAGGCAGTAGAGGCAGATGCAGTTGCAAAGATGCTTTATTGACAGTATCAATCAGGAGAGGGGTACAAAAGAATGTCCAAAACATTAGATGTACCATGGAACATGATGATGACCATCATTAATGTCCCTCTAAAACTCACCAAAGGGCACGAAGAAAACTTATCACGGAGGCTGCCAAGAGGGGGCTGCTTCTCTTTAGCTGGTACTGGGGGACTAATCAAGATAGAGGGAATCAGGGATAGTTCCAAATACCAATCTATTTTGATACAAACCTGCAGGCATCTGCTAGACAGCTAAAGATAAAGAAAAATGCCATGCAAGAGACCTGGGTTCAGTTCCCATTAATGTACAGCTTGCTTTGTGGAAATGGAACAATGGTGGTTAAGGCATTGGACTACTCATGAGTGCATACGGTGAGTGTATGTACACAGGAATGAGCAGCAAAATAAATAATAACAAAATAAATAACAATAAATAAGTATAGTATGTGTGCATAATGACAGTCTATGGAAGGGAGGGCAGGGGTTTGATCAGTTCTTTAACATTTGGATGGAGGGGATTGATGGAAGCCACAGCTTTGGGGAAAAAAAACAAGTTTTCAATCTGTTTGTGTGGGATTGAATCGCCCTGTACCACTTGCCACGTGTCCAAGTGTTTTGTGTCTCTGCAGATGCTGCTAGCCTTCTTCTTCAGTCGGCTAGCACAGACACTGCCAAGGATTGGGAGGTTGGTCTGGATGATCCACTGAGTCAAATGTTTGAGTCATCATTGTCAAAGAATCCAGAATACTGAGTACATGGGAAACAATGAAATCCTTGTGCCACAGTGGCACACCCGTAAACACCAGTAAAATAAAGTGCATACAATTAAGCGAATAGATACAACATACAGGATGCAACATAGGGACAGGTTTCACATGGGTGGGAGAAAAGTTATTGCATGTAATACTCCAATTGCATGTAGAATGAGTAGTGCGAATAGAATGACATGGTATAAGGGTAAAAGAGTAAATAGTGCAAATTGAGAAAAAAGTTATAGAGTTAGTGCGAGTAGTGATACAAGAGTATGAGGATGATTGTGAACAACATTGAACTGTGCAAAATGATGCATAGGAGGTAAATTTAAAGTGAGGTAGGGCAAAATGTACATGTGTTGAGGTAAAGAATATGCTATATGTGAGATGGGTGGTTGCGGCTGCATGAAAGGTTTGGACTGGAGAGGTAAAAAAAAAACAGCATCACCGTCTGATTCTTATTGTCTGAGGGAAGAAGCTTTAGCTGGGCATTGTGTGCTGTGATGCTACGGAGATGTTTTCTAGAGGAGAGGGGGGAGAAAAGGAATGAGCTGGATGAGAGGAGTCTGTGATTATAGACTGGGCTGTTGTCCTGCATAAGGTCAAGTAAATCTGTTGGAGTTGTGGGAGATCTGTGACAATAATTTTAATGTGGTTCTCACTGTCCTCTGAAGGAGGTTTTGGTACAATTATGGGTGAACAGACTGTACAGCAAGGGGCTAAGACAGCAGCCCCGGGGCATTCCCATGCTAACTGTCAGTGTGGATTTTGTCCTGTTGCCTATTCTTACTGTCTGGGGTCTGTTAGGCAGGAAGTCCAGTACCCAGTTGCAGATGGAGCTGCATAGGTCCAGTCTACTTAGCTGTAACATCAGTTTAGATGGTACAACTGTGTTAAATGCTGAACTATAGTCTATAACCCTCTATCACAGAGACAGATGATTTGAGCATGTCTTCAGAACATGGGGTGGATTTCAGGGCCAGGGGCATTTTGTATGTTGACTTGAATAAATATTTTACACATCAGTGACAACTCCACAGGTGTAGTCAGATTAGTGTTGTCAAACCGAGCACAGAAGGTATTGAGTTCATCTTTGAATGAGGCAGGGGTGTAGTGCAGAACAGACGGGCAGGTTTCGTTGTCCGAAATCACCTGTAGTCCTTGCCACAAGTGGTGATGTTCAGAGCTACTGTAGTGCTCTGTGAACTTTTGGCTGAACCGCCTTTTGGTGGACTTTATGGATTTCTACAGACCACACCTGGACTTCTTGTACTGTTCGCTGTCTCCTGAGAGGAAGGCAGAATGACATTTTATGCTGTAGCACTTAGAGTTCCCATCACTGGAACTGAATGGCCCAAATGTGTTCCAGCCTGACAATGCTCTTGTAAAGTGACAACAAAGTGAAATCCGTGAAGACATGGTTGGTGTGGAAGAACTCTAACGGCCTGCGCAGAGCCCTGATCTCTACCCTACTGAACACCTTTGGGTGCACACCAGGCCTTCTTGCCCGACATCAGTGCCCAACCTCTTGCACCTCCTGCCCCCAGCACTTCAAACTGGATTTGAAAGCAGAGTTACTTTGTCTTCCACCAAAGAAGATGCTAAAGAAAATGAAAAAGAAGTTAAGTCAAGTGTTTTTTAATGTTATTCCTTGATATAGCTTGTAGACATCAGAATGACATTCCTCAGGACCACATAACAATACAATGGCACATTACATAGGACTACATAAAGTGCAGATACATAGGACAATGATCCCACAGGACAGTGCATGTCAATTAGTCAGGACAAAAGTGTCAAATAGAAAAGCTAGTGCAATAATTGTCTGTAAACTATTGACTGTATTAGCAGCAATAGACTTTGGTAGCAGCAATAAGAGAGTCATAATAATATATTCAGAGTCATAACACAAAACACTGCTAGCAGTAGCCAGCTAGATATAAATAGCTTTGCTGAATATAACATTATCTAAGAAGCACTGATCCCCCAACACCTTTGAGATGAATTGGAAAGCTGACTGTGCACCAGGCCTCCTCACTTGACATCAGTGCTCTCACTAATGCTGTTGTGACTGATGAATGAGCACAAATATCCACAGCAATGTTCCAAAATCTAGTGGAAAGCCTTTCCAGAAAAGTTCTTCCTCCTCTTATTATTATTATTATCATTATTATCATCAATGAGACCTTGGGAGATAATGTATTGGTCAACCCTAATAGTTTAACTGTCAAGCTATCGATAGATATTAAATTTTAGCCTTCCCATTTAATATCACCACCACCACCACCACTGGCTGGGCATGATGGTATTCTTGTTAGAAGATGCTAGTGTTGGTGTTTTGATAGAATGAGTTTATTTTAACATATTATTGCAGTGCTTTAACACACGTTGGACATGAAATAAAATGCTGTGCCAAGAGATGTGTTTGTTCAGAGAGATGTGTGACAGAGAGAAATGCAAACTTGGTAGTGAATAATTTGTTACCAAATGTGAAAACTGCAGTAATGCTTTCAGGGATTTCATGCAAAGATAATACATAAGCGTATACCAGGTATGTAAGTAGGGTAAGTATGGTGGAACCCACAGCTCCAGGGTCCTTGATTCGGTCCTGAGCTCAGGTTATTGTGTGTGTGGAGTTTCACATGTTCTCTCCTTGTCTGTGTAGGTTTACCCTGGGTTCTCTGGTTTCCTCCCACCTCCAAAAAAGATGCCAGCAGGTGAGTTGGTGACCCCAAATTGGCCCTAGGTGTAAGTGTGAGAGTGTAATTGTGTGTGTGGTGCCCTGTGATGGACTGGTCCAGCATTCCTGGGATAGGCTAAAGATCCACTGTGACTCTGATGAAGAGAAAAGCAGTTACCAAAGAAGAATGCAGGTAGCTAAGTAGCTAAGCAGGTAGAGGTATAGATGGACACCACACAATACTACACAACCACCTTGGAAAATCTTTTTGCATGGGATGTTTCTGAAGAGAGAGGAGGGGTGAAGGTAGGACCCATGAAATTCCTCAAAATTACTCAGAACAGGAAACTCACAGGAAAAAGCATTAGACAGAGGAAAACATAAACAGATAGATGGAGCACAGACAATTGCACTCTGACAAAAGGAGATCACACTTAGTGGTTTTCCAAAAACCACTAGTCCAAACACAGCAGCCCTACAGGCATTCTCACCAGGTCCAAACACATTATACAAATTGCACATATACACCTGGAATGGCTCACATTGTGTGATGGTGTGAAAAAATACTGATCTTTCTCTACTTGTTTCCACCTTTAATAGATAACTTGGCACAAAAATGACTTGGCAAAAAAGAGTTAATAAGTATAACACAGAGGGCCAAAGATTTGTCTGAAGCATGTGTGATCTCAGTATTACTTATTTGTTTTTCAAAATACATTGCTGCTTGCCAATAACTGCCAATATATTTTACATATTACACCTATCTTACGCTCGCTGCACTGGTTACCGTTGCAGTACCGTATTGAGTTTAAAATTGTGCTTTTTGTGTACAAGGCTGTTAATTGTCTTGCTCCTCAATATCTTTCAGAGTTGCTTACTGTCCACAATCCTGTCAGATCACTCAGATCTCAGACTACACATAGGTTGTGGATTCCCAGAACAAGACTAAAATGCAGGGGAGATCGAGCTTTCTCTGTTGCTGGTCCCAAACTATGGAACACTTTGCCTCTATCTATCAGAACCGCTTCTACAATGTCTGAATTTAAATGTCTGTTAAAAACTCATCTTTTCTCCTGTGCTTTTAATGATAGGTGATTGGGTTGTTTTAAGGTTATATGGATTTTACTGTTGTATACAAGCCTATGCAATACTAATACAGCAATTAGGTCTGTGCATTTTTTAAATGCTGTAATTAGGTTTATGCTTTATGTACAGCACTTTGGTCAATGAAAGTTGTTTTAAACGTGCTTTATAAATAAATTGAAAATTGAATTGAAATATTTCACCGCCCTTGGTGTACTTGTTAACTGTATTACATTAATTGCTAAGGAGAACTCTATGAATCAAGGGAGCAAAGAGGGGAGAGGAGAGGAAAGAGCTGTGAGAACACTGTTCCAGCCTCTTTCAGCAAGTTGTCAGGTTATCCAGTCATAGGTTGAATCTTCAGGTGTGTACAAAATAAATATCCAGCGATAACAAGACAGGACAGAGGGTGAAGGGGTCATTTACCCTGGGGCCAGGTCATGTTCTCTGCCTCTTAACCTTGCTGAGAAAGAAGGCAATTCCGAGGGAAGGCATGTCTGAACAGGAATATCATTAGAGGGAGAAGTTTTGAGAAATGTTGTGACTGAATAACCCAAATCATCCTTTGTGATAAGTTATTTAATATTCAGCTGAGCATCCATTGTCTCATTGATTCTCCCTCAGAGCCACTACTAAGGTTTGTATCACTTTTAATTCCTCGACTTCTTTTTAAATATACATTAAAGGACCCAAATGACCTCCGACCCCCTCACATATGTCTAATCACCATGTGCCTTCCAGATGTGCAAATGCCTAAGCGTGCAACCACTGCACTCACCCCCAGGTGGCAGCACTAAAAGTCTTTTAGGACTATTTTAAATGTATGTAAGAAAAAAGTATATTCACATGATTTTGAAAGAAATCTTTTTTGTTTTGAGTGTTTCATAAAGTTCATAAAGTGTAAGCATGTTTTAGTCGACAGTAAGTTTAAGTAACACCAGACTGCAGTGTAATTCCTTGGAAAGCACAGTAGGAATTTCTCAAATACACCTTTCTCATAAAATATGATGATCATCTACACTTTCCACATCCACCCAACTCAGAGCAGAACTGGAGCTATGCTCCTTAAAACAACATGATTTATTTGGCATTAAATTAAAAAAAAAAAAAAAAGCTGACCTACTGTGTCCAGTTCCTGGCCATGAATTCCATGACAGACAAGTGACAATAAATTACATGCTACTTCCCTTCTCTCTCTCTCTCTCTCTCTCACACACACACACACACTCTTGCGCGTGCTCTCTTTCTGACCACATGTTCAGCGTTTGCTGTTTTCAAAAGATGTGGAAAAAAAATGGGAATTCTTACCATTCTCAAGTGTCTGGCTGTAGGCCAGCCAGCAGCTACTCAAGAAAAATATTACATAAATATTCTTTTGCCTAATGTGTTAAAATAAACATTTTCCACATGGGAACTTCAGATGACTGCTTAGTGATAATAATCACTTTAGCAGCTGACTGTGAATGAAACAGAATACACACACACACACACACACACAGTAGTTCCCCATACCTTGTATCCCTGTACAGCAGTTTATACCCCCTACATATAAGAAAAGGGGAAATTCTCCTTTAGAAATTCAGGCAATCTGGATATTTTGGCTTAGTCACTGCTAAGTCAGCTTACCTTGGAAGTAGGAAGTCAGCGCTCGGAATGGTGTCATTTTCGACCTTTGTGAGAGGTACAAAGTGAGAAAAAACATGGACGACTTCTTGTTTGACTTTGTGTGCAGCAAGCTAGCCAGCTAACTGTAACTCAAAACAGCAAACTGTATTGTCAGTGTTATAGATTTAACAAGCGAATATGGCTATATGTTGATTGATCTAAAGCAAATACTTGTAAATACAGTATAACTCATTTAAAGGTAAGAAGTGCTACTTTGTTTACTTCTGATGCTGAGCGCAGGCGTGTTGATTTGATGTCACTCCCTGAACTCGGAGGAGCTCGTAGTTGAGAAGACTACCCCAAGTTCTCAAGTAGGAATTTTAAGTTGAGGGGGCGTTTTCATTGGCTTTTCCTGGTTGGAGGTTGGAAATTACAAGCTACTCAGTGAAAGCCAGATTTACTGCTACTATGCTGCATGCTGCACTTGTAATTACATGCAGAGTATGTTGAAACAATTTGCTACTTAAAACTACTTACTGCTCAGTCACAGTTCAGCTCTCCCTCTACTTATTTAACTGTGACTTCCTGACTCCAGCCCTAGAGAAAATGAGCCAAAGGAAAGATGGAGCAAGAGAGTGATAGAGAAAGAGTCCTCTTCATGAAGAGGGACAAAGCTATGAACAAATCTCATGGAGAAAGAAGACCATTGTAGGGGGCTGGCCTACAGACAAGCTGCCCATTGAGCTTCACCCAGCCGTATACAATCCCTAAACTAACATCATTGACATTTGGAGCTGCCCAGGCTTTAGAGCATGAGGGCAGGGGGCAGGGAGGTTGGCAAAAGAAAGAATGTTGGAAAGAAGCCTCTGGAAGCTCTAACTACTGATCAAATATTCATTGCATGGCCTGAGAAACGTGAACTAGTGTGGCCTTTTGCCATGAGAGGAGACGAGAAGAGTGCTCAAGAGACAAGAACAAATGGTGCACCAATTTCAAGAGAAAAGAACAGAGCAAAAGAGGAAGAAAAAAATACAAAGGCCATCCCAACACTGTCTGGATGGTAGCCATTTGAACTGGTGACATCTGAGAAAGTCAGCCATTCAAAGCTCATCCTCACAGGCCCAGGACCTCAGCCAGAGGACCACAGGATGAAGCTGGCCACCCAGAACAAGCCGTGATGTATAGGTGTTGGGATCAAAGCACAGATGTGCCTCAATTACACTGCTTTGTGTGATTTGTCTATCAGATGCTGCTCAGAACCAGATATGCTTATAAACAGACTGGGACTATGACTTGGCAGGGTTAAGAACTAGCAACTGATGTTATACCCAACACAAACCATTTCATCATAATACAAAGACATCTTCAGAAAGCAAATGAAACATGATCATCTATCAGACTAACAGAAAAACTTTAATATTCCAATATTCTACTATTCTTTTCCAGTTGTAACACAAACAATAAGTGAACCAATGTCCATATTTACAAGTTACAGGGCAGAGCATGAATTCTATCTGTATGCCACCTAAAGTGAGAGAGAGTATAACAGACTAATTTTCTAACACAGCTATGTCCCGTCCACCCCCCCCAACACACACACACACACACACACACAAAACCCTTCTACCAGGAAAACTCTTGCAGCCCGCATAAGAAAGCTTTGGTCTGAGCATGGGTCAGCAACACATTTACATGCACACACACACACACACACACACACAGTCAACTATGCATTATAATCTCCCAGGAGTAGTGCCAATACAAGCTGATGATGTACAAGAACCAAGGGGAAGGTTTGAACAGGCATCCATGTTTGTTTAAATAAGATTGGCTCTACCCAGTAAACAAGTCAGGACCACCAAGCCTGACTCCACTTTCCCGACACCCTGCACGCACACTGCCAAAGCACTACCATGGGCACCACAGCACACTACCTGCAGTACGACACCAGCTCTGCTATTCCACATGACGCCACCTATTTCAGCTGGGGCTATTGGGGTGTGTGTGTGAGAGAGAGAGAGAGAGAGAGAGAGAGGAGAGGGGCTGAAGGGTGTACTTGAGCTCTTAACAGCTGCTTGAGGCAACAAACGGAGAACTTGATATATACAAGCAGCTAGAGAGAGACAGAGAGAGAGAGAGAGAGAGAGAGAGAGAGAGGGCATAACACATACTTTCCTAAAAGAGGAACTACAGTAATGATCAGAGGCACTGAACACATCTGACTCACATACACACTCACACAAACACACACTCCGCTGAGGCCATGCTCAGGTCACAGGATTTAGACATGCATAATCTCTGGCTGTGATGTTTGATCCTATGCCAGGGGTCATGTAGGAATGGTAGTGCTGTCACATAGAGGAAATAATAATTTAGTCTAAAGTCTTTATGAAGAAATAGTCTGACACAGCACAGACACATTAAGTAAAAAGTATTAAATAATATATAAGCTACACTCAGATATACACTATACATCACTGTACATAAACATTATACTAAACAGTTGCATGATAATTATAACAATCAGCCTGTCTTCATGTGCAAAATGATCTGATTGCTGAAGAAATTGGATTTTATCAATAATCCAGTGAACATATTTACAAGCAATTCAGCAAACTGATGAAGGGAAACTCTCAGTGTAGGATTCATTTAATAATCAGATTTCTTTAAGTTAAGTCACAGTAATTTGCAATTCCCAAACTGCATTTGTGATTGAATGTTGTTATTTGCCCTCAGGCCATACCCTACATTGTTTCTTATACACTACATATGTTGCATACAGAGGGTATAACCTACAGTGTCCCAGAAAGAGAGTACTCTTGTGTTTTTGTTGTCAGCTTTTATTTCAAATTGATCAAACTGACAAACACTACAGCATTTCATTTTAGTACACAATATATATTCTTAATGCACCATGTTGTACTTCCTATTGGTGACACAGGTGATGGAGACATCATTGTTTTTTGCAAGATTTCTGCATATGCCAACATGTTAAAAAAAATTAGATCTGCTTAACTGTATACATAAACAGAGTAATCTGATTACTAGGCTAAAATCCAGTTGGCTTTAACATATTTCTTAAAATCGGAGAATAGCCCTACTTTGATTTCAGATATGAGAGTAGCTGTTAAAGTTACCCGACTGGATAATATATATTAATACAGCCATCCATCAGACAAAGAATTGCTTGTGTATCCCAGAGGTCCAAAGGTGTCTAGAAGCCATACATTCTACTGGAACTGTATCTACTGACACTGGAATGTATCTAAATAGGAATTCAGGTTTATTCACCCTTGCTGTCCTCAGAGGCCAACCACAAACATTTCATTCACCACATAAAGTGTTACACCACATCAGTTCACTTTTGAGATACTCCATGCCATCTTCTGCAAGAAAAAAGATCACTTATTTATTAATTAATTAATTAATTAATTAATTAATTAATTAATTACCAAGTTTGAAAACTTACCTCTTACCTTTTTTTTTGGCTTTTTTTAGTGTATTGTGACTATTACAAGGTTTTTACCACTGTAATGTATTTAAAAGCCTCATTACCAAGACTGTACAAAACGATGATCTGTTATCACAATCATGCAAAAAAAAAATTTATTTATGTACTGGAAATTTAAATACATCATAAAGAACTAAATATAAGAACTTGAAATAAAGAACATATGCACCAGTAAAAGTGGCCAGCTTCCAAAATGTCAATAAGCTCAAATGGTTTGTATAAGATTGCTATTAATATACATTAAGAATCAACACATGCAGGAGAGAAAAACAGAACTTTTCATATGGTTGATATGATAATAACATGTGAATGTAACAGCAGTCACAACTGAATACTACCTTACATTACTTTCCTACAAAGAAATGAAATACAATAAAGGAAACATATGGTTAAGTTGCTTGTGTATTTGATTTCACTTTGCAGTATCTATTTACAGCCTTTAAAGGCAATGTTCTAATGACATACACAGCTACACCACATCTGCAGCAATGAGAATTATTTGTACAGGGGAAAAAACTGAATATCCATAGCACAGCACACTAGTGGACCCACAACTGGAAGCTTAGCATTAGAAAGTCTTTTTTTTTCCTTGCAGCTGGTAGGGCAAGTTGCAAGTTGCTTGGTCACCTCTGTGTTAAAAAAATATTTCATACTGGGTGAGTATTGATGGCTGTACTTAAGTCTCTGTCTACTATATTCCAATGGATACTAAATTCTACTGGAGAAAATGAAATTTATATTTAATTTAAGCTATTTTGTGGAATATTGCTTTGATTAGAAAGAAAAATGTAGTTGCATATAGCCTGGTAAGACGTGAGGTTTATTTTTCAGCTGACACAGCTGTTTTATCTGTTTATTTGAGTTTAGATTTATGGTAGAAATCTAATTTTAAACTATCCAATGACTGTGTTATATAAAGATAAATGGCCTGGCTGGCACTTAAAAATACTGTTTTTCACTCATTGTCATTCACTCACTGAGAATGAACTAGGCAGATAGGATAGATCATAAGAAACCGTCATCAGAAAGGACAGTTTCACTACAACATTTCTGTAAACCATCAGCATAAAACATTAAACAGATCCAAGAGTTATCTGACTTCAGATTTTTGTTGTGAAAGTGAATTTGCCTGGGGAAAAGAGGAAAAATGTCTGATGCATTATTCATTATTTAAACTGGGAGTACTATATTTCCCTCTCATAATTCTATCCTTATGATGGGCATTGGGAAGGCAGAACTGAGCATAAGTCTTTTTAATGCCCCGAGGTAATGTCTGCTGTAAACAGCAGAATGAGAGAAAAGAACAGAAACAGACACAGAGAGAAGGACTTAATCCTCTCTTAGGAGTAACACGTCTGACCATAATTACATCCTTGAAGCCTTTGTCTGACCTTTGACTTCTACCCCTCATTCCAGAGATGACTGCTTTGAGTGTGTCACATTTAATCAGACACACACACACACACACACACACATACACACACACAAAACCCCTCCAAAACTAGTCAAAATCCATTAATTTCATTCCTCTTTGAGCCAGTTCCTTCCCTCTAGACCTAATGTTGTTGCTTTTACAGTTGTATAATTTAATAGTCTTTTTATCCATTGGCAATAAATAACCATTGAATTCCTAAACCACATCCTTATTCTCATATTTGCTTTCTGCTCCTCTGGATAGGAAGTGAGGCAAGAAAAAGAGGTCTGTAGGGTCTGTTGAGGAGAAGAGAGCAGAAGCACAATTCCCTTGAAGGGATTTCCTCTTCTTTTCACTTTCTACACTGTCACATCAAATAAAATTCCTGTCCCTGTACATGCACTGAGGAGTTAAAGAGAACCCTCTCTACACTGATGTGCAGAAAGATTTCTTCTTTATTTTGTGCAACAGTTCTCCATACTAGTCAGATGTGTCCCTTCTCTACAATTATGGTTAACTCAAAAGGTAACTGTCAACTAGTTTGTGACCTACATCAGGTGTGTTAAAGCATAGAGAATTAAAAAATTTTATTTTAAGAGGTAATTTTTAATAATCTCTCATTTAGGTTGAGGTCTGTCTCCAACTCCTAGCCTTAGTATATGTATGAGTGTGTAGTCGATGCTTCTTGAAATATCTAGTAGTAACAAACTGGGCTTTAACAGAACCTGAATATAGAGCCCCTTTAGACATTTTTTGTCCCTGTTTACATGACCTGTGATCAGTCCCTGACTACCAGCATTGAGACAAATGGCCTGGGTCAGTTCATGACTCGTATTCTCAAAGTCTACACTATGTTACCACTTAGAGCTTGGAAAGGCTGCTTGGAAACAGAGGTTACACCTGCAAGAAGTACCTGATGACTCCATTTCCAGAGCCACTGCCTGGACCTCATGGAAAATTGTTTGAGAAGCACATTAAAGCACATTTCAACATGGCAATACTTTACCATTTTTCAATACCCCAGATGTTTGATTTACTCAATTTGCAGGAGTTTATACTCCATGTCTAGTTCTAGGGTTCTTCTGTATAGTGCCCTTGCATAAAAAATATGCACTAGTGGGAAATACTTAAATACTGATTTACCTCTGAGGTCACCCTGGTTTGCCTACAGGTGGAGGTCCTAGGATTGGAGGAAGTATGTTACTCTACACCCCATGGATTAAACTGGAAAAACTATATTAATGTTTAATGTGAAAGCAGTGAATTAGTTTACCCCCAAAGGCCTCTCAGAGCACACAGATGTTGTATCATAATCATAATGCTTGGCCCCACCAGTTTGGAGAATCTGAATTATATTCACACTTTGCTACAATCAATGGATTGAATACACTGGAGTCACTTGTGCACAGTACGCAATAGTCACCTCATGTGTAGTGCTGCCAGGCTATAGCAGTCTTATTGAACAAAGAGGAAAAACAGCTTATTAATGCTTATACAACTATTTAAACAAAATTTTATTTCAGTCCACTTGTACTCAACTTCTACAAAAGACTTGCTGATATGCTGGAGCCACCTGGGTCAGAAGAGGTATTTCAAAGGTATGGCCCTCCATTAAAGAATTCTAAAGCCAGTATATAATCTGGAAGTGGCGGACCACTGACAGATTTTTTTTTTCATTGTTTTTCCTATTAGCTGTAAAACAAATATCACCAGAACACTTTGTCATGGAAAATGAGGAGAGTAAGGACATCTAACTTTAGACAAGTAGCCTACTCACCACCAACACCATTGGAATTGCAGCTGAAATTAGCAATAACATTTTACTGCTAATTATTTCATTTGCTATTACTTTTACTTTAAGTGTCACGTAAATTGAAATAAAATGGACTATTACAACTAACATGCATTTACGGGCCTAGCTATTTTTTGCTACATGCTTTCACGTGCCTTGGTGGCAGTAACAGTATTGCTTTAGGTAGTTATTACATATTTGAATTATTCAAACAAATTCATTATTATAATCTGTTCTTCTGCTGTAAAATATACAGCCTTAACCCGAGCCACCTCCAGCTTTTCCAACAAGCATTTGAGCCAGTATGAGAGCCACCCTTTTTAAAGTGGACACGCACAGGATTGATTAGAAAAGCGTGGCTCAATTAATCAGTTAGTAACCCATGTCGTTATATGAATTAACCCAGCTTGGTAAAGTGAAGCCGGCTACCATACTGAAACCCTGGTTTGTTGAGCTTGCTTTGTGGTACAGCCCTCAGATCTTCTCTACCACACATGGTGCTATGTTTTTAACAGAATAATTTGGTGGGAATTTTCATGAGCTTCACAAGGCCACAGCTGGGGTACAGGTGGAGAGGGAAAGAAAGGGAAAGAAGGGTTTGGAAAAGAAAAAGAAAGACTGACAAAGGGAGGGAGAGAACGGAACTCTGCACTCCAGGAGAGGAACAGACAAAGTGACAAAGCACAGCATCAACTATGAGACAATGTAGAGACATTATGAGACACTGTGAGAGCGAGAGAGAGAGAGAGAGAGAGAGAGAGAGAGAGAGAGATTCAGTGACTTCAAAATCCAGACATGCACCTGGCACTAGAGGGTTTTTTTTTTCTTGGGCTTGTACTGGAAAGAAAAAAAATAAATAAATGCCCTGAGTGGCAATTACCTCAGCTCTTGGCAGGGATTCTAATTAAAACCAAACTTGTTTCCTTCAGTGCACAAACATGACAAGCACTGGGCTGCATGGTGTGGAGTGAAGCAGAGAAGTCTTTCTTTAGCCAAAATATTAAGTGACTGCAGGTGCCTCAGGAATGCCCAAGAGGGAGGGAGAAATTACAGAATGATCTTTCTCACTCTGTTGTTCACTTTCTCACTGTTTTTCCTTCAAGACTCTTTCATCCTTTGTATCTTATTAGCTCTCTTCTCACTGTTTCTGTTATTCCTACTCTCAATTGCTAATTGTGCCTTTCTCTCAGTTGTGACCAGGTTTTTATTTCATGTTTGGTGAATAACACTGGATTTTTTTTCTGTGGATTTTGTGATACAAATAATAAGATTAAAAAACCTGTTACATTTTAGGATGAAAAACCCTAACACCAATTTTTTTTATATAATCAAATTTTACCTGAAACAGGCCAATAAGCACAACATAGACTATAAGCACATGTTAACCATCACATGATCAATTTTGTTGTAGGAGAAATAAAGGGCTTGGGGGTCAGGATAAGCAGGAACAGATGCAGGATCTCGGACATAGAGAACCTGACAGAAGAATTATGAACCCCATTCAGGCCTCTCATGCTGGATCCAGCCAGGATCCAAAAAGAAGTTAATTTCCTCTTTCATCTCTCAAGACAGACATCCCCTGCAAAAAAGCAGTGAGTTGGCAAATCCAACTCACTGCTCACAATCATGATCCCTTGGAATGCATATGTACTGCACAAGCATATGTGGCTCTTTGAGCAAGTTGAGAGAGGAGGGGGCTAAGGAAAGGTCAACTCAGTCAGGAATTACCTAAGGCTGTCCTCACAACTTGATAAAGGAGTACGTGCAGGACATGGACACTCCTGAGTCATGGCTTGCACTAAAGATAGAGACAGCTGTTCACCTTTTCACACATCATTTAACAAAACCCTGATTTCAGATTCTGCTGAACTCTATATATGTCTAGTTGAGATATGTGTTTTAAAATAACATTTAATAACAAATATACAGTACTGGAAATTTGGTTCCACAATAAAGATCATTTTTGAAGTGTCATTAAATATGATGCTTAACTTGCTTTAAATTGAGCAATAATTTAAACAACATAATGGACCAACAAACAAACCAGCACATGATCTGGGGATTTCTCATACATTTTTAATAGCTCTGAATTTATTTAATTGTATATTACTGTATTGTACTGGTACATGTACTGGGAACAAATTAGCACCATGCACAAAATTAACTGTCCCCATTTGTACTGTCCTTTCACTATAGTCATAGAGTGAGGTATTATAATAAAAACTAGGTTGTGCTAACTAGTTGTCCTAATTGCACATTCATAGGGACTTTTATTGGTTCTTACATGAATCTTCAGGGAGCTTTGTGTTAAAGAGCACACACATAATCTTATGTTTTAACTGCATACTTATTAGCATTATGGGTTTAGTATATTTTACATGAAAAGGTGTGGCATGATGGCACAGCAAGTAGTGTTGCCACCTCACAGCTCCAGGGTCCCCAGTTCGATCCTGAGTTTGTGTCACTGTCTGTTTCACATGTAAATTTTCAACATTCCCTCTGGTTTCTCCTGTTTCAAGTTCACTTTATTGCCTAATGTTTCGAGAATACAGAGCCAAGGAGAAATTATTGTGCAGCAGTGGAACACCTGTACAGTTAACATACAATGCATACAACAAGCAAACAAAGAAAACATACAAGAGAGCAATGTAACCATTTCACACAGATGGAAGAAATGGTATTACAAAAGTTAGATTGCACATTGAATGAATAGTGAAAGTTGAGTAACAAGATTTAAGTTTAAGTTAAAAAAAAACAGTGTAGTGCAAGTAATGATACAAAGATATGAAGATGATTGTAAACAACACCAAATTATTCCCGAAAGGTGCATAGGTAGTACGTTTAAAATGAAGTAGTGCAAAATATTGAGGTGAAGAAAATGGTATATGTGAGATGAATAGTTGCAGCTGCATGGAAGGTTCAGTCTGGTGAGGTAGGAAAAGCCAGAGTCACTTAATGGCTGCTGTTGAGAATCCTTATTACATGAGGGAAGAAGCTGTCCTTTAGCTGGGAGGTGTGCGCTGTAATGCTATGGAGGAACAAGGCATGAGCTGGGTTAGAGGATTCCATGATTATAGATTGGGCTCTCATCCTCCATCAGGTTAAGTAAATCTGCTAGAGTTGTGGGAGATCTGTGCTAATGTATTTTGATGCACTTCTCACTGTCCTCTGAAGGAGTATTTGCTCATGTGCGCTCAGATTGCCAAACCACACTGTGATGCACCCATCAGGTCACTATTTTTTGTGCACTGGTAAAAGTTGACCATGGTTGCTCTGTCAAACTTCTTAAGTTCTCCTAAACTTCTTAACTTCTTCCTGCTGGTGTTTAGGGATTAAGATAGGGAGTCTGACAGCTGAATCTGAAGCTGCTGACAATTTCCACAGGTGAACCATTTATGACAACAGGAGTACAAGCCCTTCTGTTTTTTCCTGAAGACAATAATTAGCTCTTCAGTTTTTTTCTGACATTCAGAGCCAGGTTGTTGTTAAGTCACAAACTTACGTCACCCTAATCAACTTAAGTGGATAAGTATAGAATCTTGTTCCTTATGTTTCTTATGAGCCTGAGTACTGTGGTGTCATCTGTGAACTTGATGATATTGTTGTATCTGGCTACACAGTCATGGGTAACAGCAGGGGGCAGAGGAAGCAGCCCTGGGGCGTCCCTCTGCTAACTGTCAGTGTGGGTGTCTGGGGTCTGTTTTACAGAAAGTCCAATAGCTAGTTGCAGGTGGAGCTGACCAGACACATGCTACTTAGCTTTCACACCAGTTTAGATGGTAAAATGCTGAACTATAGTCTATAAACAGTGAATCCTGTGAATACTGTGCTTTTCTTGTCAGGGCTCTTGTGTCAGGGTAAATGCCTCATGGTATTCTGTGAGATTTTAGGCAGTTAGAAAAGTCTTTCTGATGTCCATTAAAGATTGGCACTTGTACACCGTAGATTAGATTTGGTAAGAAAGAGCACAAAACAGTGTGCCCATATGTGACCATAGAAGGCCATAGGACGATGCCACCTTGGATAATTGCTCCCACCTCTCTAAAACATGCTGGTAGATTTAGAACGTAATACCACAGTACTGGTAGGACTGATAATATACTGGGTTTTCTCAGGCATGCTATCTTGTCTCTATCTCAGATTTCCCCCACTGTTCCACACAAGGATCTGTGTCTTCCACCAGTACTCGCCTCCCAAGGACATTGTATCAGACTGAAGTTGACAGTTCAGACTGATACAGTGTTTATGTTACCGGCAGATTGACTGGTCTAAGTTGCACCACTGGCTTGAACACGCCCAGGATTCCTGCATCCACTGGACTAAATTAACCTTTAAGGAGATTATTTCATAATCTACTCAAATTATCAATGTCCACTAAGAACCTTAGTCTAAGAAACTAAGAAACTTAGTCCGTGTTACGTTGTCCACTTTAATCGTCAACAGGGTAACATACTGCTTATTGCTTTGTCCTCAAATCAGAATACCACTCTCACTGCATGTCTCTCTCATTAGGACTGTAGTTTCTGTTCTTCTGCCAGATGCTGAACCCCTGGAAACACCACCTTTCTTTTTCATGGGGGATAGAGCTCCCAATTTCAGTGTGAGGACCATTCTAGGGCAAAAGGGTACATGAAGTTGACCAGTTACACTAATTCCAGTAGTGCACCTTGTTCACACAGAGCACCCCCTTGATGTGCAGAAATCTCTAAGATCATGCAGATACATGTGACTATCCCCCAAGTCAACAGCTCTGTCCCTTAGGAGTCATGTTTGGTGAGGAGTTTTATGTCACAGATCTGTCCCTGGAAACATGCTCCCAACACCCTGTGTCCCCAGATTACTGCCACTGGCACAGTCAGCTCTCCAAGTTGATGTGTCAGAGCATCTTCAAAACAGCAGGTTCCCGGTATGCAGTGGTTAATACCTACCAAAAGTGGTCCAGGGAAGGACAACTGGTGAACAAGAGACAGGGTCATGGGAGCCTAAGGCTCATTGATGCATGTGGAGAGCTAAGGCTAGCCCATCTGGTCTGATGCCAGGATGCACTAAGAGAAGAGATAATGTGCCCTGCCACGCTACAAAACCTTTTCAGGAATAGTTTGAGGAACATGACAAAGAGTTCAAAGGTGTTGACTTAGCCTCCAAATTCCCCAGATCTCAGTCCGATCGAACATCTGTGGGATGTGCTGGACAAACAAGTCTGATCCATGGAGGATCCACCTCGCAACCTACAGAACTTAAAGGATCTTCTGCTAATGTCTTGGTGCCAGATACCACAGCACACCTTCAGAGGTCTTGTGCAGTCCATGACCTGACAAGTCAGATCTATTTTGGCAACACAAGGGGGACCTACACAAAATTAGGCAAGTGGTTTTAATGTTATGGCTGATCGGTGTTACCCGTCGAGAGAGCAAAAGAAAGAGAAAGAGAGAGAGAGAGAGAGAGAGAGATAGCTGTCAGAGCTCACACACACAGACACACACCCATACCTACACCATGAAGCATGAACTTGAACCTGACAGAGCTAAAGCTGCGAGTCCAGGACGGACCCATTTTCTGTTGTTGTCCTTTTTTGTTGAGTTTTGGAAGTGAGCTGAAAAGTGTGGACCAAATAAATGCGAGCCTATAGCTCGGGTAAAATCCCGCCTACCTCTCGATTCTTCCTTCACACCCTCACAGTGGGGTTCTACAGTGGTGCTGAAACCTGCGATCGGGGAAGACTCAGACACTGCCATTGAAGCCTCCTCACTCAGCAAGACCGGGGCAACAAGTAGCAGCTGCGCTTCAAAGCCTTCGTGCAGGAGCAGGCCGAGATCTGGCAGGCACCCCAGAAGCTGTTGCAGCCCAGCACATCTCCAGCTGCGTCCCCTGCCACCATGCCACACGTGTTACTCACCAAGATGTCCTCTACAGATAATCCGTAGGGCTTTCTGGAGTAAAGCGGCAGGCCTTCGAGTAAGCGGCAGCTGCTTGGGAATGGTCAGAGGAGGAATGGGCTCTGCGTTCCCTTGCTATCGGGGGAAACCCAGCTTGCCGACCAGCAGCTGCTCCCATGGACACAGCTGGAGTATTCCAGCGTCAAGAGGGCGGTCCTGCAGCGCATCTGCTGGACACCTCAGGAGCACCAACAACAAGGAGCACCCTCTTATCCCACAGTTCCAGCTCCCCAGAACCGAGGTGCTCGAACCCCAAAACCAGCACAGTGGACCTGGTTCCCACCTCACGTTCCTTCCCTGCCTCTCTAATGTCTCCCTATGCTCTGTCTCTCTGACTCTGTCAAGTCTGGGACGGACCTGTTTTCTGTTGTTGTCCTGTTTTTGTTGAGGTTGTTTGAAAGTGCGTTGAAAAGCACAGACCAAATAAATGTGAGCCCGGAGCTTGGCTAAAATCCTGCATGCCTCCTGAGTCTTCCTCCACACCCTCGCACAACAGGGGTCTACAGTAGGATAAGAGCAAACATAATAATCTGCACTTCTGCTTGGAACTTTCTTCACTTGTGACACACCTTCTGCTGCTGTGGATGGTCCCACATGGATACCCATTCCCACATGGATACCCAAGATTCTCAGTCTCAATAAAGTATGTTTTTGCGCTAGTAATGAGTGCTGTCTGTTATTGTTTTGCAAGGTAAATGTTCATACACAGCCTCCAATTGTTCCAAAAGTGAAAAATTCCTGGTGGTTCAAAATGAGAGGAAGTAGAATGGAAGGTTGAGTAGGAACCTTTAATAAGCTACCCATCACAGTCACAAGGTAATGACTTTGCTAATGGTGCTTCACAAATAAATGAGCAAATGGGAAAATGCTAGTTTTTCCTGTGTCAGAAGGAAACAACCCTGGCAGTCTTCCACTTTTTTACATTATTCTATTAGCTACAGGGTACACATGCCATTGGTGAGGCCCAGAAGCTCAATAGTGCCCCCTGTGACATTCTTCTTAATTGTTGGCATTAATTTTTAACTTACACTTACATAATATAATATACTATATAATTACATATAATATATAATTAATAACCTATTATGATATTAATACTATAACAATATTATAGGCCGTATTCTTGAAGTTCGACTTGTATGTTTACAATGAGAGCTGATTTTATTCTATAATTCAAACTAGCAATGATGCCACTCAAATCTAAATTAATGACTAGGCCTATTTGATACAGTACATATTTTTGGAACAACACAATACAAAGTTCTTTTTCCCCTCATTTATTATATGGAAATAGATGACAGAGCAGTGACAGAGCAGAGCAGCTCTTTAGTTTTTGCAAAGATTCAAAGCATATTATTCAATTCAGTTCAATTTTATTTGTATAGAGCTTTAAACAATGGACATTGTCATTGTCATAGAAATCCAGATAAAATTTTTAGTTTAAATTTATCCCTAATGAGCAAGCCAGAGGCAAGGGTAGCAAGGAAATAACATGGGGCGACAGATCTGGAATCCCCCAGATCTGCGCTTTTACCTAAGTAAAAAGCTATTAGCAAAAGGCTTGAGTAAATAAATAGGTTTTCAGCTTAGACATAAAAACTGAGACTGTGTCTGAGTCCCAAACACTTATTGGAAGGCTGTTCCATAACTGTGGGGCTTTGTAAGAGAAAGATCTGCCTCCTGCCGTAGCCTTCATTATTCAGGGTACCGACAAAGAGCCTGCACCTTTTGATCGAAGCAGGAGTGGTGGATCATAAAAGACCAAAAGTTCTCTCAGGTACTGTGGCGCAAGACCATTCAATGCTTTATAATTCAATAGTAGTAGTTTATAATCAATGCAAAATTTTACTCGGCGCTAATGCAGTGTGGATAATATAGGGGTGATGTGGTCATATTTTCTTTGACTGGTAAGCATATTTTCTGGTCCTGGCTGCTGCAGTCAGGACTACCTGGAGCTTGTTTATGTGCCTACTGGAGTATCCAGACAGCAAGGCATTACAATAGTACAAGCTAGAGGTGACAAAAGCATGAACTAGTTTTTCTGTGTCATGTAGTTATATGATATTTCTTATCTTAGCAATATTTTTGAGATGAAAAAAGGCTATCCTAGTAATATTATATACATTAGCGGAACACTTTATTAGGAACACTATACTAATATTCGGTAGGGCTTCCCTTTGCTCTCAAAACAGCCTCAATTTTTTGTGGCATGGATTCCACAAGATATTGGAAACATTTCTTAGAGATACTGGTCCACGTTGACATGATTGCATCACACAATTCCTGCAGATTATTGAGTTGCACTTTCATGCTCCGAATCTCCTGTTCTACCACATCCCAAAGGTTTTCTATTGGATTCAGATCCGGTGGCTGAGGAGGCCACTGAAGAACACTAAACTCATTGTCATGTTCGTGAAACCAGTTTGACATGAGTTTTACTTTGTGACATGGTGCATGGAAGTAGCCATTAGAAGATGGGTAAATTGTGGCAATGAAGTGATGCACATGTTCAGCAACAACACTTAAATAGGCTGTGGCAATCAAGCGATGATTGATTGGTATTAACGGGCCCACATTAACAGGCCAAGAAAATATTCCCCATGCCATTAACTGTTGACACAAGGCAGGTTGTGTGCATGGATTCATGCTGTTGGCACCAAATTCTGACCCTACCATCTATGTGCCTCCCAGAAATCGAGATTCATCAGACAAAGCTATGTTTTCCCAATCTTCAAATGTCCAGTTTTGGTGAGCCTGTGCCCACTGCAGCCTCAGCTTTCTGTTCTAGTCTGATAGAAGTGGAACCCAATGTGGTCTTCTACTGTAGTAGCCCATCTGCCTCAAAGTTTGACGTGTTGTGCATTCTGAGATGCTTTTCTGCTCACCACAATTGTACAGAGTGGTTATCTGAGTTACTCTAGCCTTTCTGTCAGTTCGAACCAGTCTGGCCATTCTCCTTTGACCTATCTCATCAACAAAGCATTTCCATACGCAGAACTGCCGCTCTGGATGATACTGGATGTTTTTTCTTTATTGCACCATTCTGAGTAAATGTTAGAGAGTGTTGTATGTGAAAATCTCAGGAGATCAGCAATTATAGAAATACTCAAACCAGCCCGTCCATCACCAACAATCATGCCACAGTCTAAATTACTGAGATCAAATTTTTTCCCTATTCTGATGCAATCGTAATTGATTACATCTGTTGTAATCAGAAAGCTTGCTACTAGCTGCCTGTGGTCCTAGTACAAGTACTTCTGACAGAGCCAACAATCAGTGATAACAATCAGACAAATAAGACTTGAGCCAGGAGGGAGTCGTTCCCTTAATTCCAACAACTAGTATTTCTAGTATATCTAGAAGAATATTATGATCTATGGTGTCAAAAGCTGCACTAAAGTCAAGCAACACAAGCAAGGAGCTACAACCCTGATAGGAGGCCAGTAGTAGGTAATTTACCACTTTAACTAGTGCTGTCTCAGTGCTATGATGAGGCTTAACTCATGACTGATAGATTTCTTGAATGTTATTCCTATGTAGGTATGAGCAAAACTGCTGTGCTACAACCTTTTCTAGGATCTTGGAGATAAAAGGGAGGTTTGATATTGGCCTATAGTTGGACAGCAGACAGGGTTTGAGGTCAGGTCAGAAGAATTGAATATTTTTAGAAGAGCTTTGATTGCTTCTGGTAGTATCTGTTTGAAGCAATGTGTAAGTAAGGGATCTAGTATACAAGTTGATTTTGAGGAAATTAGTGAAATTAGTTCAGTCTCTTGAAGGGGAGTAAAACATTCTAATTGCTGACCTGATGTGGTTGTATTGTCATCTACATGGTCAATTATCAAAATGTATACTATATATGTATAATGTATATAACTATAATGTATAATGTAACTACAATATAATAATGTGAATTTTTTGCCTAATATTTTCAATTTTGTCATTGAACAAAATTCATAAAGTCATTGCTACTACATACCGAAGGTGTGTAGCCTTCTGTGGTGGTCTTATTTCTAGTTCATTTTGCTACAGTATTAAATAAGAATCTAGGATTATTTTTGCAATCTTCTATTAAGGCAGAGACGTACGCTGATCTAGCAGTGCTAAGAGCCTTTCTATAGCTCAGGAGGCTTTCCTTCCATGCAATTAGAAATACAATCAATTTAGTGTGATACCATTTACGTTCTAATTTTTGAGTGGTCTGTTTTATGGTGCATGTGTGATCGTTATACCAGGGTGCTAGTTTTTTCTGTTTAATTGTTTTACTTTTAAGTGGAGCTACATAATCTATAGTGTAGTGGAACATTGACTCTAAGTATTCACTCACCTGATCAAGTTCTGTGGGGTGAGATGATGATCCAATCGAGGTTGATAACTCTGGGAGATTATTGATAAAACTATGCATAGTAGCTGACGTGAATGTACATTTGACTTATAGTATGATTTATCTCTTAATCACTTATAGTATATTTGCATATAGTATGACTAAGACACATTTTAAATTAAATGAGGTAATGATCTTAGATAGTTTCAGACTGAGGTACTATGACAATATTTTCTAAATTTAATCCAAATATTAGTATTAAATCAAGAGTGTGTCCACCATTATGAGTGGGTCCTATTATGTTCTGATTAAGCTTTGCTGAATCTAGAATAGACACAAACGCTGTTCTCAGAGGGTCTTGCGGATTATGTAAATGAATATTAAAGTCAACAGTTAATGCTTTGTCTACAGAAATGACCAGGATTGAGGTGAAATCCACAAATTTACAAAGAAATTTAGAATAGGCCCTGGCGGTCTATAAATAATAATTAGTGGAAATGACTGGGTAGATTTATTTTTTGTGGCTACATATGTTCTGTTAGTATAAAGAACTTCAAATGTGTTGAATTCATGTCCAAGTTTTTGTGTAACACCTAGAATATCATTATAAATAACTGAGTCACCTCCTCCTCTGCCAGTTAGACATTTTCATTTTCTTTGAGAAAATGAATATGAAGCAGAAGGGGAAACTGAAAAATACAACAAAGGAAAATGATAGCACAAAATTATTGATTAAAAAAATGATATAGTTTAAAGGCAGACACAGGCAAGAAACTCCCAGCAAACAGTTCTTGCACTTTACATAAAAATGCAAAGTACTCAGAGTCTTTTGAACATTTATTAATGAAATAACCATAAATGACAATCTAGGACTTCTAGTAATGATCTTATGTCAAAGTGCATGATGCCAACAACTATATGTATTTATCACTGACAATCATTATCAACATGATCACCGACAATCATGATCAACGTGATCAACAACGTGAATTACTAAAATAAAACACCTACCTGTGAAATGTAATGATTTTTTGCTGGGTCTGTAAAGTCCGCTGTATACCACCCCAATGTGGCACTGATGCTAACTCACGAAATGCATTGCAGCCAAGCCAATAGTGGCATCTAGGTATTTATATCTATAGCATATGGGTTTTCTTAACACAAAAACAGATTTCACAATCTCATCCATTAACTCTACCCAACAGGAGAGCTGCCATTTTGTATTTTCTTTGGTTTGACAGGTATTAAACTATTCCTCTTAAGGGATTCATCATATTTAATCAAAATATGGTCAGCATGATGTCAAGATGTCCCCGCGCCACCAACTGTCAATGGAAAGCTTCTAAACCAAACTTTTCAATAGTCCTCCTAACATTGTTTATCAGATTCATGCTAAATTTGGTCAGCATGTTGTCAAGAAGTCCATGATGCTAATTTGCATAGCATATGTTCATGTTCTGAACAGTTTCCACAGCAGGGTGATCATTTAAAATAATGACTCAAACAGCAAGTGTGGCATAATGTTACTATACATGATGTAATGTGGTTCAAACTTTGCTTCCAAACACATATGTTAAATGACTGGCCATAGTCATATAAACCATAGTCATTCATGGTTATGGTGCCACCAACTGGCACCAGGAAGTGAAGCTTATAGACCAAACCTATTTTCTGTACAGGGTTCATAATAGTCCTGTCAACTTTACTCAGCACGTAAAGACACTACACTGATTCATGATGCTAAATTGTGATGGGATTTTTAAAATATCGTGTTATCAAGACATCATCAATTAACAGGTCACAGCGGCCAGTCAAGAAGTGTGGCATAATTTGACTGCTTATTGTGTGATGTGGCTTAAAGATAACATGTATGTTCACTGATGTGGCTTAATAACCTCCACATGGCTATACTGATTCATTGTCATAATGCCATCAAATGGCAACAGAAAGTGACATTTCATTCAAGTCTTGTATGTCTTTCTAAACAGATCATCAAATCCAAATTTTGCCAATGTATCATCAAAATGCAAGGTTATGATGTGTTATGATGTGATTGTTTATTTGTTAAATAGGACTGCCATAGCTAAGCAGTTATAGAACTTATGAGTTCAGAGTTACATAGTTCTGCTATGTATGCATAATGTGATAGATAGGTGTTAATTTGTTGTTGCTCATGTGTTTAAAATATCATCAGTGAGTCATAGTCATAGTGCCTTTTACATTTTCTCAGAACATGAACCTTAAGTAACACTGGCCATTCCCAAGTGGCCATAATTAAAAGCAAGACACTGCAGAGAGTTGACCTCTATCCAAGTAAACTAGGAGTACTGTTACCAGTGTCTTTGGCTTCTCTGGTGAAAGTTAGTAAAAAGCATAACTTGCATTATAAACAGCATGAGAGAGAGTGAGAGAGAGAGAGAGACAGAGAGACAGAGAGAGAGGGTAGAGTAGTTTATGATTTGCACTGGTTGTTATGTATATAGTTATAGGAGCGCAGTGTATACTAAGTTCATAGTCTTCATCTCCATCACAAAGTATCCAGACCAAATCAAGTAGTTAATGTTTTAGAAATCTAACTGTTATTATTCCAGTATTCCTTGTGAAGAATACAGGAGATTGTTGCCACATGCAGTGAGTGACCAGTAATTGCCAGATATTCCCACAGCTCCTTTAATGTTGCCATAGGTCTCTTGAGAGCCTCCCTGATAAGTAATCGTCTTGTCCTTTCATCTATTTGGGGGGATGTCCTGTTCTTGCTAATGTCACTGAGCACAGTCACATGCCCCATTTTAAAAGGGTGTGCACACTTGTGGAACTAGGTTATTGTAAGTTTTTACCTTTTTCCTAAAACATTTCTGTTTGTTTTTCACTTGAAGTTTTGTTTCATCTATTATCAAAATTTGGAGACTATTTAATTTGACATGCAATGCATTCATATGTGTACAGTAATTTAATCTCTGTGCCAATGCAAAATGTATTATGGGTATTTGCAACCTGTAAATTGTATGCTGCAGTTCCAGTAGGCGTAGTTAACCAAACACAAATTTCTTCTGGATGTTCACCTATTTCTAGCAGTAACCTTGTGGCCTCATATTGAGCAGCTCTAATTAAATGGATTTTCCCTGTCTCTGCTCCACCAGTAATGAAAAGATGAAAAGGTGCTAGATTTCCCCCTCTAAACATGTGTAAACTCTGTCTGATTTTATTTGAAAAAAAAAAAGGCATCTGCGTTACAAGACCTCATCAAGCTCAAACCATCAGCTATGCACATAACAGTATTTATTTATTTATTTATTTTGTGCAATTTGTTGGTTGTTAATCGCCAAGTCTATCTCTTCCTGCTGTTTCATACCTGCTCACACTGTAAACATTTTCATTCTCAGAGGTCACACCACGCATCTTCTAACATACGCTGTGTATCTACAACATTTTGAGCATTATCTAACATTTCTGCATCCATTTCAATCATGTTCCTATTTGTATCTACAATGGTTTTTACTTGTACAGACCCATTAGTGTAACACACATGTAGATCTGTGTAAAATTGTTCAAAGGTTTCATATCCTGGTGGTCTTAACTGCACTTATATGCAGTATGGCAAACTCATTTTAACAATGTCATCATCTATGGGTATAAACTGAGCTTTACATGAACATTCTTTAAGACGCATATTAGTTCCTGTGCAAAAACCAAAAGTATGTGGACACCAATCCATAACACCCATATGAAGGTCTTCCCCAAACTGTTGCCACAAAGTTGGAAAAACACAATTGTCTAGAATGTCTTTGTATGCTGTAGCATTTCTTTTACTGGAACTAAGGGGCCCAAACCTGTTGCAGCACTATAATGCCCCTGTGCACAAAGTGAGGTCCATAAAGACATGGTTTACCAAGGTTGGTCTGGAAGAGTTCAAATGGCTTGCACAGAACCCGGACCTCAACCTCACTGAACACCTTTGGGATGAACTGGAATTCCAACTGCGCACCAGCCAACATCAGTGCCCGACCTCACTAATGCTCTTGTGGCTAAATGAGCAAATACCCACAGCCGCATTCCAAAATCTAACGTAAAGCCTTCCCAGAACAGTGGCAGTTATCTTAACAGCAAAGGGGGACTAAATCTGGAATAGGATGTCCAAAAAGCACATATTCGTATGACGGTCAGGTGTCCACAAACTTTTGATCATATGCCAAGGGACGGACCACATATAAAAAGTGCTGTAATTCCTACACTGTTCTCCTGATTTCAATGTAATTATCCTAAAATTAGAGCAGCAAGTCTACATTATAATATACATTATTTAATTTCAACTCGCATATACTGTGGTAGACAGGTAAAATAACAATAACTTTGTCAATGTCAAAATATTTATGGATGTAACTGTATTTTCTGTAATGCATGACCCTGTTGTTTTTGACAGGATTGTTATTAGGGTCCAAGCACCAAGATAACTGTTTCTCAGGAACTGTAAGTCCGACCGAGTTCAAATTTTGTATACTGCATCTCCATACTGATCTGTAAGTGGCTGTTTGATGATGACCTGATTACTTAAAAAAAAAACAGACCACCACTAGCCATTCCGCTTTAAGCAGGTATTTGACAGGGTAAACATTGAGCTATTGCACAAAACTTGAAAATTTTTGTCACTCTCATAACCCCTTCATAAATGATGTGGTCTCACTCAACCTGACCTCTGGGGGCGATATTCATGTTTTTGCTCTTAAAAACAAGCATACCTCTTGTAAAAGAAGGTGTACGGTGAAACTTCTTTTTTCCCTTTGTTTCCTTACACCCTAAAAATTTCCCTTTGGACCATTTAGCTCTACTCACTCAAATTTATGATAATTTGCTTAATATGCAAGACCTACTTTTGAGACCTTGTCCTAGGATTTCTGCCATATCTTCATAATTTTACTGTCACATTACGATGAAAAACATGTTGAGATTTCTGAACAATATGGCTGCCACATGCCAAGCAATCATTGCATGGCAAAGCTTATAAGACAGGGTTATAATTGAGCTATTGCCACCAAATTTGGTAATTTGGTCCCAAGTTTCAACCCCTACTCAGCCAAATGAAATGGCACATACCCAGGGGATCTGGAGGGGGCATGTTGGTTTATATCTCCACAATTGCAAGGGATAGAGTAAAACGTTATAGGAGCAGAATTATTGGTCCTGCATTTTCTCCCAAGTGGTTCAATTACTTTTGGCTGAAATATTTTCTGTCATCTTGAATTTTCTTGCCATTCATTTGATTGGCATTAAATAGGGAAAGTAGCAAGTAGAGAGCTTGCTGGCAAATACTTAGTAAAACAATTTTTATCGGCCATACCATTAGGCTGCTACAGATCAATGAAATTTTAGTCCACTGCGTGTACTAAAGGAGCTGTATCTTCTGAATGCAAAGCCCAATTTCTACAAATTTTACAATGCATAGTCAGTAGGACACTCTGTGGCCATGCCCCAAATTTCATAACATCCACCAGGGGTGTTATAACTAAAAAATGTCTATACTGTATCCCCTCAACTGTTTGATATAGGAAGATGAAATTTGCTATGCTTTTTTCTGGGCAAAATTGAAAACAGCTGCAGTTATTTTTCTAATTATCACAAAGAGGGTGGTACGATACAAAGTGGAGACTGTGCTTGAAGAATTTCCCAAAACACTTTGACATTTATAAATGTCAAACTTTCATCCATAACCTGCAAACAAATTTAACTGCTAAAGTGCCAAAGAGGAAATGGGGGTATATCTCAGGAATGGTTTTATGTATTGACTCAGAACATATACTTAGCAACATGACCTAAAGTTAAGAAACAAGACTTGAGTTCATTTGCAACTTGGGAGGGCTACAGAAAACAGGAAATGATGCAATATCTCAGCAATGGCCTGATGTTTTGCCTTCAAATTTAGTATACCTCCATGGGAACAAGCACTGATGGTCCCAATGGCTTCTGGACTTTCTCTGTTGCTAAGTGGTGGGGTCAGAAAGTGCTTGGCCCTCTTAATCACTGCTTGCAGCTATATTTGTTATTAGTATTCTTAGGGGGCCAAGTACCTAAGGTGCATAGGCACCCTATTATTCTATGTCTTCTTCTTCTTCTTTTTCTAGCTAGGGTGTCTGTGGCAGCCCATAGAACCGTCTGGTAAAAAGTTGTGAAATTTGGCACATTGGGGAGGGTCTAAGGAACATTCTGACCAAATGTTACCACCGGGTCAAATTTGGGCCTAATTTGGAAGTACATTTATGGTCATAACTTTTGAACTGTGTGTCCAAAATTTAAAAGTCAGACATCCTTGGATTCCCTAGGTCGAGATGAGTTCAATGCCCCCTATGATCAGTTTCTGCCTAGATTTTCCGCCATCTTGGATTTTGTCAAATACAGTTTTTTGGCTACTCCTCCTACAAATTTTCTCCAATCATCACCAAATTTGGCATATGCCATCTTCAGAGTAAGCCTCACAAAAGTTATCAAACGAATTTTGAATATTCCAAATGGTTTGTCTGTAATGGGCCAACAAATCTGATGGTGAAGCCGTCAAACTGAAGCGAGGCTGTATCTCAGCAACAACTTTGCGCACTGAAACAAAACTTGGGAGGCATCTTCAGGACCGTGACCTCAGGCTATGCAACAAATTTTGTGCCAGCACCACCTACTGGTCAAAAGTAACAATAACATGCTAAAAAAAATGCTTCCATCTAACTGCCATTTCTGCTACTCCTCCTCCGTATTTTACTCACCAAATTTGGCCCACGTCATCTTGACACCTGTCTAAACAATGCTGCAGCAATGCTACCCTGCTGCCCATTTGTTCATCTAGACCTTTCCTCCTACAGTCAGAGAATTCCACCACTGTCCATGGTCAAAACTTACACATCATGAGTGAAACTACAAATCACTCTTGAATCCCTTTGCCTGAAGTTATGGCTCTGCTTTCCTGTGATTGCTTAGGCAACAATTGTAGCGTGTCTCTGAATGTGTGGCTCACCGAGTCTGGGTGCTTGGCCTCCAAAAAATGCTTAATTATTATTATTATTATTATTATTGGATCTAAAACTACATAGAATGAAGGGCTTAAGGTTATCCCAACACAAATCCACAAGTATGCTTGCGTGAGTGTGTGCATGAGGTGAGAAAATGTGGTTTCAATCATTAGCAAATAATTGGTCTACCTCCTGTTTCTGAAAAAGTACTACTACTTATTTAGCTTTCAGGCAAGAACAGTTCACATTACTACCAAAAGCAATTAAACCTCTGTTAACTCCTCCCTTGGCTGTGTAAACCTAAATCTTTAAAACTAGCAGTTATTAACCCACTGATTAAAAAACCATGACCCTCTAATCGGCTTTCAAATTATAGGTTAGTATAAACCCTCCCCTTTATCTGTAAGATTCTAGGAAAGGGTGCAACTCAGCAGCTAAGTTCATTCTAAAAACTGTTATTAATAATTGAATTAATTAATATCCTGAGCTAGGGTTACTGTCCATGTGGGTATCCTCCAGGTTCTCCAGTTTCCTCCCACCTCCCAAAAACATGGAAGTAGGTGGATTAGCTAAGATAAATTGCTTCTCATTGTGAATGAATATCAGCGTCCCATCCAGGGTGTATTCCCATCTCACACCCAGCGTTCCTGGGATAGGCTCCAGATCCACCACAACCCTGATCAGGATAAAGTGGTTACTGAAAGTGAGTGAGTGAATGAGTGAGTGAGTGATACCAAAGATCACAATATTTATACATACAATATTTATTTTTACACAAGAAAATTTTGCTAGAGTTAAGAGTACGGCTCTTTCCTGGCTCTGTTTGTACATGTTAATGGTAATTTCTCTATACATACAAAAGAAAAGTGATATTATGTTCAACTGTTATGCTGATGACACACATCTGTGTCATCTGATGTCATCAAATGACAAATACCAGCCTAAATAAAATAGATATTGAAGGACATTGGACACTGGATGCTAAGTAGCTTGCTTTCTTCTACTTAATTCTGACAAGACAGAAGTACTCCTACTAGGGGCACAGGCATTTAAAACTAAGCTGTATGATTATATAATAAATCTTGATGGACTTTGTTACATCATAGATAATAGATGATATTACCATGAAATCTTTTTTGATGCTTTTGTTACCTCTAGATTTGAGAATCGTAATGCCTTACTGTCTGGATGTTCCAGTAGGTGCGTAAACAAGCTCCAGGTAATCCAGAATGCACCAGCCATGTTCCTTAAAAGAACTGAAATATTTGACCACATTGGCTCCCAGTAATTTTTTTGCATTGAATAGAAAATGCTGCTGATGACCTATAAAGCACTGAATGATCTCTCTCCACAGTACCTGAGCAAGTCAAAAGGTGCAGGTGCACTGTCTTTAACAGTACATAGTTTCCTGCAAAACCCCCAGCTATGGAATATCCTTCCAATTATTGTTTGGAACTCAGATACACATTCAATCTTTAAGTTTAGGGTGAAAAATCTATATGTTTAGGCTGGCATTTTGTTAAATAATATTTCTCTTAGGTAGGATTATGATTCAAGACCCACCCATGATACAGTGCATAATCTCACCTGGATACTGTAGACTTGTACATAAGAATTGCTGCTGTAATCATAAAGACTATCCATGGCTCCCATTCACAATATGGTCATACTGAACATCCTTTCAACGCACTGACTACTGTTGCCTTTATTCTTTTACAACTGTATACTCTGTAAGCCTTTTTTTTTTTGGCAAGTTTTTGCACATTACATTATGCTGCTACAATATTTATTATACTGTACATAGGCTGCTACTCTTATGTTTACACTATTTCAGCTACTTATATTGTACTCTTGTACTCTTTGCACTATTCTCACTGGATTCACTTTCAAATAGAGCTGTGTACTGGTCGGCGCTGCACTGGGACTTACTGTGCCCATTGTCTGTCCCAGTAGTCATTGTACTGTCTTGTGCTGTCTGCACTTGTGCACTTTATGTATAATTTATGTAGTCCCTTGTAGTTCTGTGTTGTTCTGTGTTTGTCTTATGTAGCACCTTGGTCCTGGAGAAACGTTGTTTCGTTTCACTATGTACTAACTAGCTGTATATGGTTGAAATAACAATAAACTCCACTTGACTTGACTTGACTTGACTAACTGTAAATGATTTATAATCCTACTATCCAGGGTTACCCAGGTTCTCCAGGTTTCTTGCTCATGTTGTCTCATGGAGTTTCCTTGCCACTGTCCCCTCTGGTTGATTACATGCTAAAAAAAAAAAAAAAGTAGCTAACACCTCTTATATACACACAGAACTTATATACGCACAGAACAAACTGTAGTTTGTTTTAAATGTAAGCATACAAGGCAGAAAATTAGAGATGAGGTACTTGAGTAGTTGTTAACAAGTGATCCATGAATATTATGTTAACAGATAAGACATTTGATTATTAAATATTATGATTTTTTTTTTTATTCATTTACTTCAAAATCACATTGGTGGATAACATACTGTATACTTATTAGCTTAAACATGAAACTCATTTGAATTAAGATTTAAGGATAATGCGTGCAGTAGGCACATGAGACAATAAAAAGGCAGTTTGGATTACAAAATAAATTCCTCTGATTTTATGGTCTTTTGACAAGGTACCCTACCCAAAATTGTTCAAATATTTAAAGGCTAAACAAACAGCTTGGCCTTTAGACAAAGACTCTGTCACCCTGTCGCATGCCAGTGAAACCCCCAACACAGTGTCCCCGTCTTTTAAGTCTTTCAGGGTCCAGAGCCTTACACTCGTCTTTCACAGAGAGAAAGAAGACAGGGAGGAGCAGGAGGGTGTATTGTGACGCCCATTCAGATTCTGTCAATGCACAAAAGCCCCAGGCTGATGCTGAGAGTAAATCGGGAGTTAATGGACTTCTTTCTCAGGCCTGCAGAGCAAGTTGGGGGTGTCAGTGTCTGTTTTCAGAATTTACAGTCAAGTAAATAATTGCCAGAGTTATTGGCACCCCTCATCAATGATATTTTGAGCTTAAAAATATAGGGACCATGTATAACTTTATTTAAGCACTACTTTTAAACGAAAGCTTTCTTAAGTAGGGATTTTTGTAAATTAGGGAATAACTATATTTGAGAATTGATCTAAATTCTAAATTGAGTATGTAGCTCTGCTTCATTAGCATAATGAACCCATTTAGTCCAGGGAGTGAACCATCCTAGGGCTTGGATGACCCTTGCCTCTTTGTGTTTTCCTGTTTGGATGTTTCCTGTTCTTTCCTGTTTCCCCTTGGATTGTGAGATTGGTGTGTGTTTCTGTATTGTCCTCTGCCCTGCATTCTGACTGTTTGTTGGATTCTCCCTTTGATTCTGTCTCTTTGAATATCTCTGTGTGACCTTGGCCTGTATATTAATTCTCAGTATTGTACTGTGGACATTGCATTTAATAAACCTTCTGCACATGGATCCTAACCACACCTCTGAGTCCTGCTGTTACACAAAGACAGCGGCAGCACCAGGTACCGACCTCATTAGCGGACAAAAGCAACCTTTTATCATGCCCTCTGACCTTGGTGTTGCCATGGAGCCTGCCAGCCCTGCCCTGGCTGAGCATGCTGGGATTTCCCCAAGCAGAAATAAGAAAGAGAAAAGACTGATGACAAAATGAATATCTCCATTCCAACACACTCTGTCTTGCTCTCTCTCTCTCTCTCTCTCTCTCTCTCACACACACACACACACACACACACACTCCATGTAATGTCTCTCCTACACCACTTGGCAGTGATGACTCTTTCCATGAAAGTTTTTAATGTCTTTACAGTGACAAAACATTTACAAAATATTTTCTGAAAGGATTTGGTGTGCTTTTTATTAAACAACATATAGAATGTCAGATGATTTTAAAAATGTATTTGCAATGTTATAAGCAAAAGACATGCTGTTGCGTGTTAATCAAGAGAAATCACAAAGAATATCTCCATAAATATCTTATATTTAACCACTTATTTTTGAAATATTGCACTAAAAAGAATCTTCCGACAGACAACAGATGGACAGATGGTAAAATCTTATAGCCAGAAAATAGGCTTTGACTTTCTGAATGTGATTAAATGTGTAAGTAACATCACTGTATGACAAACAGGAAGGAAGCTACTGAAGAAATACTATTTGAGACATTTGACTTTGCTATGACCTTGACCCTGTTTGGATCAATTCCAAAATCATATCAGTCCATCTGCTATCAGTTTGTCGGCAACTTCTGCTAGAAGTTATTTAGGCCCTGATTAAAAAAAAAACATAGAATTGAAGACGGGTGTACTTTATTTTTCTCATGACTGTATCTATGGTGCACACAGTGTAGAACTGCATAATACCCACTACTCTAGCAATGACTGTTATGTGATCATCCTAGTGCAAATAATATAAATGCAAATTATCGACAGAGAATAAGTCACCGTAGATACTCTAATTAATGCCTTAAATCATGAGAAGCTTATAGCTTGCAGCTTGACAAGCTACAATTTCTAGGTAGCCCATCTGTCTTTCGTCTTTAAGCTACTTTCAGTTTAGTGTTTAGTAATTTTAGCATCAAGGAATTTTCAAAGCATTGCTGGGATATTTATGAATGACTGATTTGTTCATGTCAAAATTATGTTGCCATCTAAGTGTGAAAGATATTTGCTATTTTGTAGTCTCTGAGGAGCCCTATTCAAATTTCCATTACTAGTGGCCTACTGTGTATGTCAATCAATAGAATAGTAAATGTCAAAACAGTTGAAAGGAAGTAAGGTGGAAGTAAAAGTAAGTCTGCCTGTTTAAGCATTAAAATTAAAGTCAGAATTGTCTTTAGCCTTTTATATTTATTTTAGGCCCTATTAATTTTTTTGTTTGCATATATTTATGTAATTTTGTGTTGTAGTTGGTGCCTACTGTGCAATATCTTTGAAAATAAATAGTAAAAAGAGTTTAAATGGTGGATTTGTCATTGTGGACATCCCAAGTGAGTGTGTGGGCTGCAAAGATGACATTCCCAGGCTAAAAACCAGTCCCACTCTAGCCCTGCTTACAGCTGTATAGAAGAGCTTTTCCAAAGTGGAACAAAACCTGCTCTTCTCCACCAGAACCCTACTGGATCCAAGGTAACTAATGCAACTAGCTAATGCACAACATTAAAAATCAAGTAGCCATTGTTATAAAGAACGAGTCTAGTAGCCGAAGTGTATGAACATAAATGTGTGCACGTTTCATGGCCACTATTTAAACAGATCTAAATGTTGTGATGAAACTTCTTATACTTCTATACATTTCCAAAGACAAAGACACAGTTACTAATAAAGCCTTTAAGTTATTGAAGGTATGTATATCTTATTAGTGATAATCTGAATTTTCTCTACTCACTAACTGCTTATGATTATGATACATCTTATATATCAATATAAATATTAGCAATAATGTAAATCTTAAGAGTTGTTTTACATTGTATAAGTATGGCTGTGAAGTGGATTTACAGACAAATGTGTGAGCGATGACACATATGACTGGCTTTGGATGAAATTTGAAATTTACCTATTCCTATAGGTCATTACTCTGGTTCACATGTTTAGCTCGCATTGAGCTTCCATTGAAGCCATTGACACCTGTAGATTTTACATATCAATACGCATAAAGTTATTAATGGAAATTCAGTGTTCAGTGTTAAAGGAAGAATCTCTCTCTCTCTCTCTCTCTCTCTCTCTCTCTCTCTCAGCTGGCTTACTGTCAATATTCTGGACATGCTTTAGCCTTTTCTGTCACTGCCACAGTGATATCTCCACAGTGAGATTTAATTACCTGCCACCAGGGGACCGTAAAGACCCCTAAAGGAAAAAGAGGCCAGGGGCCTAGGGCAAAGGCTTCCTTCCATTTGTATGTGTGGTGAATGTTAGATAATTTTTTTTTTTTTTTTTTAGGAAAGACAGGTCCTTTTTTTAAAAAAGTATGGGGGGAAAGCAACTAGAATTTATAAACGTATTTATTTGTTTTTAAGAACCTGTATTATATTTTGTTCTCAATATTAAATCTCTGTTCGTAGCTATTTTTGGTTTATTTAGTTTTATACAGAAAAAAAATGCACACTGTTTTGCATTGTTTATTATTCATAAATAAAAAAGGAGTCTTTTCAATTATAAGTTTTCTTCATTCAAATTTTGTTCAAAATATTCTAAGAATTGAATGGAATAGAATCGTGAAGCCAGTATCATGAATCGAATTGAATCGTGACTGGAGTGTATCGTTACACCCCTAATCTACAGTGATCTAACCAGGGTGCAAGATTTTTGGCACCCTAGTAAAGGACATTAGACACTGGATACTTAGTAACTTCCTTCTACTTAATTCTGTCAAGACAAAAGTACATGTACTAGGACCACATGCAGCTAGAAGTAAGCTTTCTGATTACATAGCAATTTTTGATGGCCTTTCAGTTACACCATGAGCCGCAGTAAAAGACCTTGGGGTGATTATTGACTCCAATAGTCTGTCATTTGAAGCTCATGTAGATAATATTACTATGATAACCTTTTTTTTTAACTTCAGAAGTATAATGTTACAATATGATACAGAAAAACTAGTTCACACTTTTGTTACCTCTAGGTTGGATTATTGTAATGCCTTGCTGTCTAGATGTTCCGGTATGTGCATAAACATGCTCCAGTTAGTCCAGAAGGCAGCAGCCACGGTTCTTACTAGAACCAGAAGATCTCATCCACACTGCATTCGTTCCCAGTAAAATTTTGCATTGATTATAAATATTACTATTGTCCTATAAAGCACTGAATTGTCCTGTGCCACACTACCTGAGCCAGAGCTGAGGCAGAGCTTTCCCTTCTGTAGCCCCCCAGTTATGGAACAGCCTTCCAATTAGTGTTCAGACTCGGTGTTTAAGTCTAACAGTGTTTAAGTCTAGGCTGAAAAAATATTTTTTTGTCAAGCCATTTGTTAATAGTTTTTTTCTTGGGTAAAGGTGCGGATATGGAGGGTTCATGGGCATAGAGTGTTTTGGTAAACTGGGATAATTGGATGCTGTTGCTCCCCCTCTTTCTTCCCTCTCTCTCTAGCTACACATGCTACCAGTGATCCTGACTCCTTCTGCTCTCCAGACCTGACTTATCCATCCTGATGCCCTACTTCTGTTTGGAGTTCTCGTTACCTGAAAATCACTTGCTGTTGATAAGGATGGCCCCACATGAACAGCCTAAAGATCACCATAAGATTATTGTGGAAGGTACCACATAAAAACCATAAAGATGGCTGTGGACATTCTTCCTTGGATGGCCTTAGGACTGCAATTGCTAAGAACAATTTGAACTCAAGTCTCCATCTTTGAACAGTTAATAAGTGCAGTGGTAGCTCAGTCATTGCTCAGTGGTTAAGACACTGGAATACTGATTGGAAGGTCATAAGGTCAAATCACAGTGCTGCCACTGCTGGGCTCTTGAACAAGGACCTGAACCCTCAACTGCTCAGTTGTATAAATAAAATAAATGTAAGTCGCTCTGGATAAGGATATCTGCCAAATGCTGTAAATGTAAAAAAAAAAAAAATGTTAATAACTTCAGTTCAATACAACAGACTTTAAGTTAAAACTATAAAGAATTCAGAAATTACTCTGATACTCATACTCATAAGTTGCTCATAAGCCCATAAGTTCCTGTTTACACAACTGCACTTTTTGACTATATAGTATACAGTTATAGAAGAGACATTATTTATAATCACACTATCTGGTGTCAGGAATAGAACAGGAAGATTGTGAGAGGAGGAAAGATGGAAAGAAAGTCTGCTGAGAACATTTTGGACAGGATGGAGGTGTGGCAGGCTCTGACTTTGACAAAGGTGGTTGTGTGTGCATCCTGGACAAGCCAAACTGTGGAAAATTCCCTCTGTGGTGCCTGTGCCAGTTCTCTGGGGCAGGGAGATGGAATCAACCTGCTCTCATGGTGGGGGAGCTACAAAAAATGCCACAGTGTTCCAACTCAAACACAACCGCATTAAAGTACCCTACCTGGGGAAAAAGTGGCACAACTAGAGAGAAAAACCATATTTTGTGAAGATGCATTACCAAATGTATTACCCCACATAGTAGCAGTTACAGGGCTTCATATTAGTTATTACAAGGATTATCTATTAGTGAATTGTTTGTGGTATTTCCTACACATGATGCACAAAAAAAAAAAAAAATTCAACAGCCAGCCATGCTGAACACGAACCCATAGAAAGATATCTGGCCATATTTAAGGTTGATTTAAATCAGAATCCCATTTATTGATTTGAAAACTGCTTTAATCCAAGAAGGTTGTCAAAGGCCTTGCTCAAGAGCCCATCAACTGTTCTCTGGTTCACTTGGATTTAAACTCACAATCTTCCCAACACTAGCTCAGAACCACTGATTTAATATTGTATAACTTGTGAAGTATGTAAAACTGTTTAAAAAAAATAATTTGTCAATAAACTATTTTAGATCTGCAACCTAAAAGTTTTAACTTTCTTGTATTGACCCCTTAAATGGACTGGGTGGGAATTCTTTTTTCAGAAATTCTTTTGCAACAACTTTGCAATATTTTCCTGTGCAACATTTCTGTGTCCACTCATAAACATTTTTGCATTCTTTTAAGGTGCATTTTTGTTCCAAGGTAAATATTTTAGCCAAAGGTGGCTCAGACATGTTCGGAGCATTACACATACTTCAGTACAGCTGGCTACATTTACATTACAAGGTTGAAGCAACACAAATGTGATTTTCCCTAAACATGACACAGATCTAATTGTTCAAAAAAAAAATGTTAACAGAAAAACCTGATGTTTAGAAAAAAAGATTTCAGACACTTTCACTTATTTCATATCTCTGTACAATCATGACAAATGTATCACACAAAAATCTCTTATTTTTCCACCTCGCAAATTGATGTTGGAAAGAATATACATAAGCATGGTTATATAACTACTTGATCTTGAAAATATTTATTTTACTTTTCAGTTAAATTTTAGAAAGAATCCCAACTTCTCTCTCTCTCTCTCTCTCTCTCTCTCACACACACACACACACACACACGCACACAAACACACAGTATTCCCCTCAATCCTTATATTCACTGTCCCTCCTTTTCTCTTTGGGGGGGTGTGTGTGTGATAGCTCCCTATTGTATCAGTGCTTAAGCACACATTCCATTCCTCAGAAAAGCCCCATGGGCATGAGGCAGAGCCCACCCTTTTCAATTATACTGTAGTCCAGCATGATGGAGAGAATCAGATGCAAGTGGTACAAAACACAATTATTACTTCATCCTGAGTAATATTATTATTAATCCATCCTGATGCCCTACTTCTGGTTGGAGTTCTCATCACTTGGAAATCACTCACTGCTGCTGTGGATGGCCCCACATCGACAGCCTAAACATCAGTGAGATTGCTGAGGATAGTACCACTTAAAACCATGAAGATGGCTTTGGACTGCAATTGATACAAACAGTCTTGCTAAGATGGCTTAGGACTAAAATTACTATGATAGCTTTAGGACTGCAACTGCCACAAACAGTTTTGCACTCCATCAGTGAACAGTTGATAACTTCAAAAAAACAGACTTCCTGTGAAAACTACAATGAATTTTCTGTTTCTGTTTTTATAATTCTACACAATTGCACTTGTTGACCATTTAGTACACAGTTATAGAAGGGAACTATCCGGTGTCACCCAGATGAGGATGGGCTGCCTTTTGAGTCTGGTTCCTCTCAAGGTTTCTTCTTCATATCATCTCAGGGAGCCATGGAGCAGTAGATGAACGTGGCCTGGTCTGATGAGTCATGTTTTCTTTTACATCATGTGGACGGCCAGGTGCGTGTTCGTCGTTTACCTAGGGAAGAAATGGCACCAGGATGCACTATGGGAAGAATGCAAGCTGGAAGAGGAAGTGTGATGCTCTGGGCAATGTTCTGCTGGAAAACCTTGGGTCCTGGCATTCATGTGGATGTTACTTTGACACGTACCACCTACCTAAACATTGTTGCAGACAAAGTACACCCCTTCATGGCAACGGTATTCCCTAATGGCAGTGGCCTCTTTCAGCAGGATAATGCACCCTGCCACACTGCAAAAATTGTTCAGGAATGGTTTGAGGTGTTCAAAGTGTTGACTTGGCCTCCAAATTCCCCTGTTCTCAATTCTCAATCCAATCGAGCATCTGTGGGATGTGCTGGACAAACAAGTCCGCTAAAGTCTTGGTGCCAGATACCACAGCACACCTTCAGAGGTCTTGCAGAGTCCATGCCTCGATGGGTCAGAGCTGTTTTGGCCTGGAACCACCACAGAACCACTACTCACCATGTATTATTTAGGTAGTGACACTAGCATTTGCAATACTGGTGGATTTTGCATCAATGTTGGCATTGTTGGGATTTTTAAACACCTCAATGTCTGGGTTAAAATTAGTCCAACAACCAAAAATAGGCCACCAACAGCAGTACTGTGATCAGAAATTGGCCATTGATTAAGGACTACAGGATTGTTGTTGTCTTTCGGCTGCTCCTGTTAGTGGTCGTCACAGTGGATCATTGGTCTGTATATTTGATTTGGCACAGTTTTTACGCCAGACACCACCCTCCCCAAATTTATCTTGGCTTGGGACCAGCACTGGGAGTGCACTGTTTTTTGTTTTTTTTTTGTGCAACCCCAGTGGTTGGGGTCAGTTCCCTGTCTGGGAACCGTACCCAGGCCGTGGCCGTGAGAGCGCCGAGGTCTAACCACTAGTTTAAGGACTATGAGATTAAGGACTACAGGACAATTAATAGAAATTATATATGAAAAATGTTGGGATATAGCATTTCTGTAAATATATACCAGTAAGAAGTCTCTAATGAAGTGCCCAGTAAGTGTACAGAGTGTTTGAAAGGCTGCATCAGCTGAATGTATCATAGCATTAAACCAGCAGCATTTATGGATTTGTAGACTACTAGAAATATTTTAACATTTCTTAATATCAGCTGATGTTTGTAAGAAGCTAGTCAATACACATTAAAGGAGTACTCAGGTGTTCACGACAATGTATTTTTTGTTCTGAGTATATACTTTTCTGCTGCTATCACAGTGTGCTCAGTATTACATAAAGTCAAGGTCAAGGTTACAATTAAAATTACACTATAAGGCCAAAAGTATGTGGCCACCTGACCATCACACCCATATGTGGGCCTTCCCTAAACTGTTGCCACAAAGTTAGAAGTACACAATTGTATAGGATGTTTTTGTATGCTGTAGCATTACAATTTCCCTTCACTGGAATAAAGGGGCCCAAACATGTTCCAGCATGACAATGCCCCTGTGCACAAAGCGAGGTCCATAAAGACATGCCAAGGTTGGAGTGGAACTCTGATTGAAATGGCTTAATAATAGGCACTGATGTTGAGTGAGGAGGCCTGGGGTGCCGTCAGCATTCCAGTTCAGGTGTTCAGTGGGTTGCAGTCAGGGCTTTGCGAACGCCACTCGAGTTCTTCCATACCAACCTTTTCGAACCATATCTCTATGGACCTCGCTTCGTGCACAGGGGCAATGCCATACTTGTCATGTTTGGGCTAAGCCCCTTAGTTTGAGTGGAGGGAATTGTAATACCACAGCATACAAAGACATTCTAGACAATTCTGTGCTTCCAACATTGCAGCAAAATTTTGGGAAAGAAACATATATGGGTGTTATGGTAAGGTGTACCCAAACGTTTGGCTATATAGTGTATGTTTTTTTGGAAATGTCCAGAAAGACTAAGGAGGAAAATAATATTTACTGTGACTCAATAAGTTGACAAGAATCTGGTGTTAAATATTTATGCATTTTCCTATTTGAAACTGGTGAAGCAAAAGGTGCATTACAATCATACAAATCTAGTGGCTGCATTAATTCAGACTGATGAGCCATTAACATAGTGATCAAATGATGGAGGAGATCTGGACCTCTTGTTCTTTAATTAGAGTCAGTGTCACCATTAGTGACCAGCAGGCATGGGCAGCACATGGATCAGCTGGGACTCACATAACTCATAAATGAAGTATTTATACATTTTCATATTCATTTTACAATCATGTCTTTCATTCATTTACAAAGTGTTAAATGATACAAAGTTCATCTCCGTCGTCTCACCCCACAAAGCAGGTTTATCACTGAGAATTTGGAGCTGGGTGTGTGGGGGGGTCTTGGGGCAGGTTCCAAGGGGGTATTTTCTGTGGCCAGAGCAATACTGTACACAGGAAGTGATGACAGAGGTGATAAAGAGCTCTGCACATGTTCAACATCAGAAGTTTCAATGCTATTCTTCTCTTGTGATACACTTAGGTCTTGCAGATGCATCACAAAGGTCAGGGTCTGTTGCGCCAGGGATGTGAAATCCTTGAAGACTTTTTTAAACTGGCCGTAAGTTAAAAAAGAAAGAAAGAAAGAAAGAAAGAAAGAAAGAAAATACAGAGCGTGAAAAGTTATTCAATTATTTTGGCCTTACTCTCATAGTCTGGCAAAGTATTAATCAACCAAGTGGTTTTAAATATTTAACAAACAATACAACACATTTATTTAAATCTACTTTAAGCAAAGATGTTGCTTTAAAATATTCTGTCTGCAGAGATGTACTCTAACAAATTATAATTGGGAATAGTGTTCGTATTTTCCCATTAATGACATTCCTGTTAACGCCAATAGTTCCTGTGATCAAGTAAAATGGTATAGGGAGGCTAAGTGTGGAATTTAAAGTGACATTAATCTCCAAGTCATCTGTGTGGATTACTACCCCATTCCACGTATCAAATACCTATTCTCTAGCTGGGGTCAGGGTTTCAGTAATCTGGACCTGTCAAATGCTTACCTACAGATGATATAATTGCTGTTATAGTTCTGTTATAATTATTTACCATTTGGCATCAGGTCCTGCCCTGTTTCAAAGGACTATGGATCAAGTACTACAAGGGCTTCCTGGCACCCATGGTTATTAGGTACCGATCCATTACACCCATAACTTCCCACTGGTTCAATGCCTGTGATGCTTTTCTGTATGTTGTGGATGCCATTATCTCACACATTTTGGCTAATGGTGAAAAATGCCCATAACAAATGGGAACAAAACTATACTTAAATTGTGGGTGAGGCTCTGGATATAGCTTTTGAGGCAAATTCCACCATTATTGATTTGGGAGGAAGTTGGTTCTAATTACTGACCATCAGACTTTGACTACTATCTTAAGCACACACAAAAGTGATCCACCAATGGTTGCAGCTAGGATGGAACAGTGTGAAATTTAATTTGCTTCTCATGACTGTTACTGAGTATAGGAAAGCAGTTTTGCATGCAAATACTGATAGACTATGAGAACTACAACTTAAACTGACACCCAAAAAGGAATCAGGAATGACACACTTCCTAACCCCATAATGTCTACTGTCATGGACATGGTTTCTCCAGGGTGTTTTCAAATTGGCAAGGATATCAGAAGAAGAGCTGTCACCCTTTGTGGCTTGCCACAATGAATTCAGTGGATGTCTAATGTGAGGCTGTCGTATTGTGGTGCCTCTTAAGCCCCACTCCTGTGTATTAGTAGAACTGCATGTGTGCCACCCCAGAGTGGCACGGATGAATAGCTTAGCATACATGCAAATGGTGATGGCTCAGTCAGTAAGACTTTGGGCTACTGATTGGAAGGTCATGAGTTCAGATCCCAGCACTGCCAAGCTGCCATTGTTGGGGCCTTGATCAAGACCCTTAACCCTCAACTTCTTAGCTGTATCCAGTCTCAGTTGAAGCCAAATGAACAAATGCATATAGTAATAACTGATAGCTGGGCATTGTTGGCCAGATCAAGCTGGAGTCAAAGTCTTATCAGTCCTGCCAGTGGATACAAATTGCCCCATGTCTAGCATTTTTATCATTATCATGATTTTACTTTTGCATACAAGAAGACTATATAAGGGAATTTCCCTGTTTCTAGCTTTTCCCCAAACAAACAGTTCACTGCAGCAAAAGTAAACGAGCAAATGGTGGCACAGGAGGTCTCAGGAGTGCATCTGTTTAATTCTTGCTAAATTTTTTGACCAATGATTTGTTGTTAAGACCATTAAAAGCTTAATATTTTGCCATTTTGGGCTTGGCCCATTTTTTTTTACCCAGGAGTGTATAGTCCAGACTAATATGGCATATACCTGAAATTGCTAAACTTTAGCTTTAGGTGGTACTGTACCTGGTGGGTGTTACACTGCAGGAGGTTTTTGGTCCAAGTAGACTCCAGCGTTAGGCCCATAGTCTGAGCCAGATCCTGCTGCCTATTTTCCAGCTCCTGTTGAAGAGCTATCAGAAATCATTCTCTCTTCAGGAGTTAACAGATGGATAATAGTTTGTTTGTGTGCAATAACGGGAGGGAGAGTATAAGAGTGTAAGCACATGTAGATATGAGGGCATGGATGTATTTTTCACCTCAAGAAGATGTGCACTTTTGCTCAGGTGCAACTGACACTCATGAATCCTACTCTGAAACAGACCCAGCTTTGTGTATAGGCCCTGAAACACAGATACTTATCAGGTGTTGATTCATTGATGAGTAATTAATTTATTAATTAATTTACCAATCCCATATTCATTTATAATCCAACCTCAGTATCAGTGAGGACAGTGTGAGGATCCTCAGGGCCCTGGCACTTTTCTGGCTGCAGGGTCACTTTGGTGTGCAGATCCTCTAGCTGCTCCCAGTACTCCTGCAACTCCTGCTGAACATTAGCTATGCATACCCCATACTGATCCTGGGTCTGAAGGAGAAAGCGCAGGGTACTCACCCTGAGCAAAGGGGAGGAGGATAAGAGAGAGTGTAATAAAGGTAAAGAGGATGGGTTTGTTCTTTAATGTATGCTCATACATTGCTATTTGCCAGTCAGCTAAATAATCAAAGGAAGCTATACAATTTGTATTGTTATCTTAGGCCTATTCCTAAGCATCTACAGGCTAAAAAGAAAAAAAAAAAGAATGCAAAAGCATTTTGGTGGTATAATATTCACCTCTCTTGCAGGTAAGTACAAATATGTTTCACTCTGTCTTCTACTCTAGTCTTGATCACTTTGTCGTCCTTATCACCCTGCAGCAGTCGCTCCTCAGTAAGGAAACTATTGTTTAATGGCACTATTATTGATTCAGACAATACCTGAAGAAAAGAGGATTAAAAAAAAGATTAAAAGAAAAGATTAAAAAAAGAGTGCTTATTAGAGCACACCTGAAAAAAGTACTTCCTAATGTCATACAGGTGAGCTTCAGGTTCAAAGTCAGATGTGGCAAGTGAAGGTGATGACTGTTTCAGAGGAATGAGTTATCTATTTGGGTGCCAGGTTTGAGTACCTGGTCATGTCAATCCTTAAATACATGGGTGTAAAACTGTCAAAACATTTTGTTATCAACAACAACATAATAAAAATGTATATAATATATACTGTATGTTTGCTATATTTTAATATTTTGTTTGTTACTTAAGGAATATAGCTTGTGCTACAAATGTGCTACAGAATGTGTTCATTAACACTTATAAACAGATACACTATATGGACAAAAGTTTGTGGAAACCTGACAATCACACCCATATGTGGGCTTTGCCCCAAAGTGTTGCCACATAGTTGGAAGCACACAATTGTATAGGATGTTTTTGTATGCTGTAACATTACAATTTTCCTTCACTGGAACTAAGGGGCATAACCCAGACCTGTTCCAGCATGACAGTGCCCCTGTGCACAAAGCACAACTTCAACCCCACTGAACACTTTTGGGATGAACTGGAATGCTGACTGCACCCCAGGTATTCTCGCCCGACATCAGTGCCCACTCTCACTAATGCTCTTGAGGCTGAATGGGCAAATCCCCGTAGCCATGCTCCCAAATCTGTTGGAAAGCCTTTCCAGAAGAGTGGATAGTATTATAAAAACAAAGAGGGCTAAATCTGGAGTGGAATGTCCACAAAGCACATATATCAATGTTATGGTCAGATGTCCACAAACGTTTGGCCATATCGTGTATTTTATCAGGCACAAGACCATATCAAACACATATTAAGCTGAAGATGTTAAGGTGCTTGACAAAGCATCACAGCTGGTATTTTAAACTAATAAATAACTGTTAATGCTAATCTTCATAAAGTCTTCTTTGACAATTCCATAAATCTTAAATTCTGTTAAAATTCTAATTTCCTCTTTTGAGTGACCAACGATTTAGCTAAAGGTAGCTAAATCTGCTTATATGTATTTCTCAGATATAAGCAGATGTTCCATTGATTTATTTGACTTTCTAAATGTTCCACAATCGACAGCTTCCATAGAGTTATTATTGCACCTAGTGGTCAAAAATGCGAACGGCAATAACCGCTAACAGAGTCCCATTATGCTGACCTTTGCTCTGTGTTGTTGACTCTCAACTGCCTATTACAGGGTTACTCTAAGAAAATCACTAGATAGTAACCTATAACTTAAGTCAAGTGTGTTAGCTTCTCTGCCTAATTTTGTTTGAGGCTATGCTGTTATTATTTCATCCTACCCCACAAAAATCTATGGTCACGAGCTGCTGCTTCAAATACAGGCTGATGTGACAGCAACAGCATTACTCTATTCCATTTAACCCATAAAAACAATGACAGTGAAGAAATTATAAAAATTATTATTTTAATATACACCCAGGAAACATAACACCCAGGTATCCTACTGACCTCCAGCTTGGTGAGGAGACCTTGTATCTGGGAAACCCTTGGATCTGAGACTGGTTCCTGGAGAAGGGAGACCATTAAGCCATCCAGGAGAGCCCTCACTATAGATAGCAGATGACCTGCATCTTGCTGACTGATGAGACTGTAGACAATGAAGAACATAAAATTATAATATGAACCAAAAGGATGTTCGGGAGTGCCTGTGGAACTGTAATAGGGGAGGGAACTCTGAGAACTTGGAGTGGAGTTCTGGGTGATTACTGGGTGACAGCTGGCCCCACCTCTGAAGAGACAGGCACAGGAGGACTTGGGAGAAAGTGGGCAGAGAATCTACCCTCTATTTGGAGACTTATATGATACTAAGTTACAGAAAATTGAATGCACAGATTCAGAATAAATAGGAGGTTAGCTAGGTGGAAGGTTATTTCATAATTCCATTTTCCCAGTGCAGAGCACACCCTCCAACAATAAAAACTTTTTCTAGAACTATGAGAAGGGAGTTGGGGTTCTAAGTGGCTCCTGCGTTATCTTAAAAACAGGGCCTAAAGATAAAGATCAGATGCTCATATACCATGTGTAGATCTTGAATTTGTATGGCTGTAGCTGTGGTTTGCTTGGGAAGAACAGCATCCAAAATGCCAGGAGGGAGAGGATATGGTTATGTGATGGTTATGAAACCTGTGTTGGGCTACAATGGGACTAGTTTGTGCGAGTAGTTTTTTCAAGTTGCTTTGCCTTGTAGTGGGTGACATCAGTGTGTCACTGTCCAGGAGTGTTAGGTCTGCAGTGGCAGCTGGTGGTGATATTAGATGGGAGGGTTAAAATGTAATATCTATCATCAGCTAAACAATTAAATTATTAGGGTTGACCAACACATTAACTCTTGAGGTCTCATAAACAAAAACAACAACAACAATAATAATAATAATAATAATAATAATGATAATAATAAATGCTTGGGTCCAAGCACCTTCTGAAAACATTGCCCCATTTCTCTCCAAGTTAGAAAAGGTTTAGTAAATCAAACTCCACCCCACTTGGAGCGATTGGCATGTGGAGGCCATGGTTTTGCAGACCTCAGCATGTTTTGATACTTATTGAGGATTAGACTCTGCTGAGTAATTTTACCCCAATTTTGTGAATATAGGCCAAAAATCCTAGGACTAGTTTGCAAAAATATATTTTGCATATTATGCAAATTATCATAAATTTGAGTGGGTGTGGCTAAATGGTCCAAAAGACAATTTTTTTGTGTTCAGCCAAAAGATTAGGAAGAAAAAGAAATTTCATTATTTACCTTATTTTTCCAGATACAGTAGGTCAATGTTAATCCTGTTAAATGCCTGCTGAAAGCTTATTGGCTGATGGTAGCCATGTTTTTTAAGTAATCAAGTCATCATCAACATTCACCAAATTTCAGCTCAATAGGACTTAATGTTCCTGAGATCAAGTTATTTGCACTTAGCACCACCCTCTATGTATGACCATGTCCCAACCATTGCATATCAGCTCAGAGTATATGCTATTCAAGTTTCATGCGAATCCATTCAAGGAGTTACATGAGTTACAGCTGTTTGAGTAAATTCTACCGCCTTGGTAGAATTGATTGACGTGTGGTGGCCATACTGTTTATAAATGTCAACATGTTTTGGATAATTGTTGAGATTCACACTCTGCTGACTAGGTTGACACCAAATTTGTGAAGATTGGCTAAGAATCCTAGGAGTAGTTTGCAAAAGAAGGTTTTGCATATAAAAAATCTAAGTGGGCAGAGCTAAATGGTTCTTGAAGCTTTTTTGTTTGGGAACCCAACCTAATGAGTCAGTGGAAAAAAACAATTAAGAAGCATCTTTAAAAAAAACAATAAGGGTTAAACAAAAACAATAGGGTTCCAGCATGGACCTCTGTTGGGCCCTTAATAATATGTAAGTTGCTCTGGATAAGGGTGTTAGTTAAATGCTGTAAATGTACACTCACCACTCACAACACTTGATTAGAAACACTATACTAATACTGGGTAGGGCCTCCCTTTGCTCTCAAAACAGCCTCAGTTCTGAGAATATCCCATTCTACCACAACCGGTGACTGTGAAGGCCACTGAAGAACACTGAACTCATTGTCATGTTCAAGAAACCAATTTGAGATGAATTTTGCTTTTTGGCATCATGGTGCATTATCATGCTGGAAGTAGCCATTGGAAGATGGGTAAATTCTGGCCATGAAGGGATGCAATATGGTCAGCAACAATACTCAAATAGGCTGTGACATTCAAGCGATTATTGACTGGTATTAACGGGCCCAAAGTGTGCCACGAAAACATTCCCCACACCATTACACCACTCCCACCAGCCTGGACTGTTAACAGAATGCAGGTTGGGTCCATGGATTCATGCTGTTGGCACCTGAGTCTACCATCTGTGTGCCTCAGCAGAAATCGAGATTCATCAGAGCATACTACTTTACAGGCAAATATGGCCCTGCATTAATAATTTATAATTTTTATAAATTTTCAAAAATTGTCATGAGTTTCATGTCCATAATGCCACACTGGCTTCATGTCATGTTTCCTCCTAATAACAAACATGAAATGAGTCAAATAATGACTCATTGCCATAAGAATCAGATTCTCATTGTATTGTGTGCAAGCCTGAGGTTGACACTCAGTTATTTCATAGTTATTTCATAGTTTCATATTTAGCTAACTGTTGATTCTATGTTAATATACACATTAGATTTCTTTATCTCCTGAAAATTTTTTTTTAATAATCTTTATTTGAACGAAAACTGTAGAGTAACAAACATAAGGTGAGAATGCATTACAAGTTTATTATATGTTTTATCTTAGATAGTGGAAAATTGTCTTATATGTGTGGCATGTAATATTTTATATCTGTGGAGTATCATTGTGGCTGAAAAACAAAAATGACCAAATCAGGTTTTAACAAAAATTTAGGGTTTTTTTTGCAAGTAATATACTTTGTTATTTATAATTTAAGAATAAATAAATATAATTAACAAAAATGACATGGAAATGTTCTTATTTAACTTTGCCTTGGCTGTTTGCCCGAGGAAGTAGCCAGTTTAACAAATGTGGTGGTACAAACAGTCAGTCTGCCGAAAGATGTCTAAAAGCTTGCTAGCTAAGTCTGTTTCTCACACAGTGAACGTCAGTCTTTGATTAAGTTTTTGGATAGCTATGTGTTATATCAAAATTCACATAAGCCTAATCAATTTAATTTGTAATCAGATACAATCTATGTATCTGAGTATCTGTATTGTGCTTATAAACTCTGCACAGATGAAAGCGGACAAAGTTTCAAAATGTTTGAATGACCTAAAACATGGGAAATTTATCCAACAGTGCAGTACTCACTAAACTAATAAGTTGATATTTCCCTACCAATTTAAGGGCAAATAGAAGAGTGAAGAACTGACAGTGAGGCCTATGTTTAAATGCCATGAGTGACTTGAAGACACAGAATAATGTAAAAGATGCTGATAAAAAAAAAGCAGAAACTCATTTCCCATTTTAAACTTAGAAGTCTTTAAACTATGGCAGTAATGTTTCTCCAGAAGTAGATTAGGTTACAAATGTAGAGGTACAATGCCACTAGAAGGTTTATGAACCCTTTACAATTTTCTGTATTTCTGCATAAATTTGACCTGAAATGTAATCAAATCTTCATCTAAGTCCATAGTTTTTACATATATTTATTGAGTACAATTTATCAAACATTAAATATCTTTGTCAGTAAAAGTAAGTGAACCTCTAGGAGTATGAGTTCATTTAAAGGGGTAATTGAAGTCAGGTGTTTCAGTCAAGGGAAGGGCAATCAGACACGAGTTTAGCGGGCCCTCTCATGTTTCAAGAACATAAACCTGGGTCTTCACTATCGAAGTCTGGTCTTCACCACACAGGTTTATGGAAGTGTGCCATGCTTCAATGAAAGAAGATTCCTGAGGACCTCAGAAAAAGAGTCATCAATGCTCACCAGGCTGGAAAAGGTTATAAAACCATTTCTAAAGAGTTTGGCCTCCACCAATCCACTATGAGGCAGATGATATACAAATGGAGGAAATTCAGCACCACTGTTACTCTCCCAAGGAGTGGTCATCCAGAAAAAATCACTTCAAGGGTGCAGCAAATAATATTGTGGAACGTCACAAAGAAGCCAGGGTAACATCTAAGAACCTACAGGTCACTCTTGCATTAAGTAATGTTCTTGTTCAGGCAAACACTGAACAAGAACACTGAACAGTGCGCATGGCAGGATAGCCAGTACTCTCCAAAATGAACACTGCTGCCCATCTGAAGTTCGCTCAAGACCACATTGATAAGCCAGAAGCCTATTGGAAGAATGTTCTGTGGCTAGATGATTCCAAAATAGACCTTTTTGGTTTAAAAGAAAAGCATTTAGCTAAACCCAAGCACTGCATTCCAACATAAGAACCTCATCCTAACCATAAGGATGGGGATGGCAGTATCATGTTGCTGCCTCGGGTCCAAGATGGTTTGCCATTATTGTTGGACCTATGAATTCTGAATTGTACCACCAAATTCTACAGGAGAATGTCAGGATATCTGTCCATGAACTGAAGCTTAACTGTAAGTGGGTCATGCAGCAAGACAACGACCCTAAGCACACAAGTAAATCTACAAAGAAATGGTTAAAGCAGAAGAATGTAACATTTTGGAATGGCCAAGTCAAAGTCCAGAGCTTATCCCAATAGAAATGTTGTGGAAAGACCTAAAAAGAGCAATTCCTGAAAAGAAGCCCAACAACATCACTGACTTGAAGCAGTTTTGTTAGGAGGAACGGCCAAAATTCCTCCAACCCCTTGTGCAGGATTGATCACCAGTTACCGGAAACGTTTGGTTAAAGTTATTGCTGCTTAAGGGGGTCACACCAGTTACTGAAAGCAAAGGTTCACATAATTTTTTTGACAAAGATATTTAATGTTGGATAATTTTGCTCAATAAATAAATGTAAAAGCTATGTTTTTGCTCATTTGTTTCATTGGGTTCTCTTTATATAGTTTTACGACTAAGCTGAAGGTCTGTTCACATTGCAGTTCAAATTTATGCAGAAATACAAAAAATTGTAAAGAGTTCACAAACTTTCTAGTGGCACTCTAGAGTGTTTACTTGCCAGTAAGTTCAGATAATAAATCAAGTTACAATAATTCCAACTGAGATAATATAGAAATGCCAGAGTTATTAAGGGATATTATTAAACATAAAACAACTCCTGGATGGGCAGGAACTTCTGAAAAGCCTGTCAGCCAATATTCTAACAATAAAGGCTGCTATAAAGATCAACATACTGTAGCTTTAATGGTCTAAATTGTCATTTGTATACCTTATTTATTATATATCACATACTAAATAAATGCAAATTAAATAAATAACTAGCACTTGCTTTTCAACAGTCTGTGATTTGGTGTCTTTTCTGTGGAATTGGAATGGAATTATTAAATGCAATTTTCTCCATTTTCATTTTTTGGGGTAACCAGATTTTAAAATGCTAGAACTTTACTTCTGATTTAGATAGGTGCAAACTGAGATATCAATTTCAGTTCAGGAAAGCTTGTAGTTTTCAGTAGTTTAAATTGTCAAAATTTGATACTGTGAAGGGCTTTCCCTGGTTACCACACAAATAGGAGTGGCTTAATTAGAGTAGCAATAATTAAAAGAAATTAGGTGTTCTTGTACTGTATTCTTCTTACCACGCCTGATGAGGTTGGCCAGTCCTTTTCCCAACAATCTCACACTTCTCTAAGACCTTCTTCTGTAAAAATAAGGTTAGGCTATTGTTAATGTCACACAAATAATTTATTGTTTGTACCAGGAGACATCATTGTGAAGTTGTTTAACATTAAAAAAAAAAGGTTCTACTCTAACTTATCATCTTGAGACAAGCTTTTTGTATGTACTGTATGTACACATTAACTTACCTGCTTATATTGCCTTCTGTATTGGTAAAGGAACTTTAGTAGAGAAACACAGAGGATCAGGCCTGTCCACAGCATCCAAGCCAGCAGCAGCCAGCCTCCAACCTTGAGAAGGTGTATCTCTTCCTGACTCACCAACCACAATGCTGCTACTGGAGCCAGACACCGAATCCATCTGGGACAGTGCCCCCACCTCAGACTGTGAAATAATATTGATGTTAAAGATAAGATCTTCTTCTAAATTGATTAACTGTTCTGCTGATGGTGTGGTGGCACTAGGGGTAGCCACCTCCAGGGTTGCCAAACCAATCCTGAGTTTCCAGAATCTCACATGTTCTTCTTTGTGTTTGGGTGAGTTTCGTCCTAGCTCCAAAAACCTGCCAGTAGGTGAATTGGCAACTCTAAATTGCCCCTTGCTATTAATGAATATGTGAATGTATGCATGTGTGATACTCTGTGATGAACTGGCATCTCATTCAAGGTGTATTCCCGCCTCATGCCCAGTCTTTCCAAGATGGGCTCCATTGTGATCAGGATAAAGCACTTACTGAAGATGAAAGTGAAAGTACTGTGCTACTTTAAACCGTGAAGATTACAGATATTACACATTCAGTAGTCATAATCAGCAACACACAATCAACTCCACAAGCACACACATGCTCCACTGCTTTACATACTTACTTCTTCCAGCACCATTTCTGCTCATGAACCACACCATCCTCCATCTCACTATCATCTTCCCCTCTCCTCTTTCCTTCTCTTTCCCCCTTTCTGTACTCATTCAGGTCCCTCACATCCACCGTCGTCAGCTGAGGCATTGGTGTTAACATATTGATTGGCAAACTGTATGTCTGTGCATCTGTTCTCCATCAGTTAAGCCGAGGTAAAAGACTTGTCTGTCCTGTAACACCAGCTTAGCAGCTACGTCTTCTAGTTGCTTTTGTTTTGAAGCTTTGTTCAATGTACAGAAGAATGTGTGGAATGTGGTGTGACACAGAGCCCAAATGTACTTAACAGTCACTCAGCCTTACGTGGCAATCACCGTGAAGTAAACTTTAACAACTCTCATCTCTAGCATCAACTGAGTATTAAAATAATTACTAAAGAGTTTTTATCATTTTTCTTACATAATACAGATAAAAACATTAATATTAAGTACAATCTGCATAACACCACATGCTCTCATACTGGCAGTTATGAATTAATTTTATTGATTGCCCTTTGCTTTTAACATGTGTAAATGTGTTCTGTGTATGACAAACCATTTAAATGATTTAAAACTGCACATGCAGTGGCTGTAAGTTTGTATCCCACACAAACTCTTCATTTGTTTATTATTCAAAATAATAGTACTGTACTATCATAGATAATACCTTTTGAAACTTCCTTTACATTTTCCACAACAAAGACACAGAAGAGTTTTACTGACTTACACAAGTTTCTGTCAACAGAATTACTCTCCAAAAAAAAAAAAAAAAACCCCAAAAAAACAAACAAAAAAAACACTAGAGCTGACTACATAGTCATCTGGAGACAAGGTGCTTACACACATTATAAACTTTACTAATATGAATAATATGGCTACTCTTCTTTACACTGAACAAGGCTCCCCCTATAAATTGTCGCTTTGTTTTATCCTTTGTATTTCCTTTTTTCTTTTTATTTGCATTTTTTTTAGGTTACACATATTCAGCTCACTGTAAGCAGAAATGCATATTCCAAATAAATACTAAACATCCATGAACCAGGAAAAAGTTGTTAGTTACACAGTGTGAGCAGCTTTAGGATATATGCATGATACATGGTACTTTACAAACCAAAAAACACAAGTTGACAATTTAAAACGTACATGAATAACGGGAAACAAATAGGAACCTGTATTTAGGGATGTAGAAATAAATTCAAGAGATTTAATTGTTCTATACATTTTATACATTCAGTGTCAAACTCAGCTTAATCTGTGACTGCTAATCTAGATCAACAGCAAGACTTTAAAATGTCATCTTTAGGAAATTACATATTTTGTACTGAACAAAAAATAAAATCTGCCCAATGACTCAAAGAAATCTCACATGTAAACTAGTAATATCTCAACATAAAAAAAAAAAAAAGATTCATTTAAATAAAATTAAGAATTAACATTGAGTTAAAATCATGACAGACCATTCAAGGCAATCGGACACATCCAGTCTTAAGGTTTTGTAATTTGCACCTCACTCGCACCAGCTCCATTAGTTGTGGTTTTAATTATGTATTGGGTGGTAGCCTGTTGACTGGCAGATGGCTGCTCCAAAGGGTCAGTGTTTACCTCACTGGTGGTGGATGGGGCATTATCTTGTTTATTATCCAGCTCAGTCTGCCCCTCAGAGATCACATAGTGAGTCTGTAACACAAGGAAAATGATTTAAATGTCATCACTTGCGAACATCATTGCAAAAGTCACACTTTCAAAGTTTGCAAATTTGTGTCAAAGTTTACCTACATAAAAACCTGGTTTATGCTTTGTGAGAACTGCTTCTGAGATTCATCCACTTAGGAATGCCCTGAGTGTTCACAGTATTTCAAAACAGAGGATTGTATTTATTTATTTTAATTGTATTTATTTTTATTTTTCTTCCTTGTTCCTTATGGTATATTTTTTGTATTTTTATTGTCTTGGTAATATATTGTTGGTTGCCCTTCTACCCCGTATTTCTCGTGAGAAAAAAACAAAATAAGAATTTCATTGTACCAAAGTACATATGACAATAAAGATCTTGAATCTTGTATTTGTCTGTTAAACTCACTGCAACACAACACTTTGCTGTTATACATGTTTGAGGAGAGAGCGTAAGGAACACGGTCAAAGCTCTCGTCAGTTTCACATGTTGAGACCAGCCTATCAACGAGGAGGTCGATGCGCAGTTCAGACGCTTCAGTTTTGGAGTGCGACTTTCCTGTTCTGCCCCATTCAAAGTGCCTTTCTGACATACTAAATGAGTCAGATAAAAAATAGATGAAAAAATAAATCAAGCTATGAACTCCATTGTTATCTTCAACTCCAATACGATGTCAGTGAGGATTCAGTCAGGTCTTGCTTCCTTTTTCTTAAGCATGCAAACTATTTGCACATTTCTAAATCAGTAATTCAAGATACAGTCCTAGAGCTTTAGCCTTTAACAGATGATTCTGCTAAGAGATGAATTATAAACATACAAATTACAACAACACAATGGGATTCCTGATCCTTCTCTAATTACTTTGGTATTAGAGATAATCAGAAAACAAACCCTTATTACACCATAAAAAAAGAGCACTTAGCACTAGTCAATGTCAATGTTCTTTAAGTAGGATGCTCATTGAGTATGTCTTAGATACTACTCAGAAGAGAAAATTTATTCATATCCCAATTTTTAATTTTCTCACCGAGTTGCTAAATCTAAATGAAATACCTTAATAATAAAGTCTTGCCAGAGTGTAGTTTAGAAACTCATCAATCATTTAGAAATGACAGTTTGAAATGGAAAGACAACCAGCTCCTTGCTTATGATGAGTTCACGTTGCCTTATGGTTGTACATTGCAAACGTTTAGGTACTTACAAGAAAGGGTACAGGCTTTGTGGTATTTATTGGGACACTGAAAATCTAACTGTTAAATACAGGCAAATACAAGTAAATCTTTATCTATACTGCAACCTTGTGTTACAGTACTGACTCAAAATCCTTTGGGTTTGATAGAATCATACCCAAGCAATTTTGAGTCATTGTAAAGGATTTTGAGCCCACTGTAAAAAACACTGCTCAGCTAGAGAAATGGGGGATTTACGTTCAGAGACGAGAAGTGAGTGTAACCAGGGTGATAATTTTTGTGTCCTCAGACAACCTGAGAGCACATTCTTTGCTGGGTTCCAGGAAAGTTTAAATACAAACAAATTCTGATTTGTTTTTAGTATAGCCAGTTAGGGGGACATACAAGATCTTGGGAGAATTCCCTCTCTTATTAGATGCCTGACTTGAAATTTGTCAAGTTTTGATGGTATAAAAAGGGACAATGTATTAAACAAATGGTCTCATTTTCAAACAGATCTTTCAAACAGATTTCCTCCAGACCTTTAAATCATTTGTTAGAGGACAAAGTTCTTGTGGAACTGAGAATCTTTCAACATTCTTTAATTTTGAGCAAGTTCTTCACCCTAGGTAAACTGAACAGCATAATTCAAGCATTCCCTTATAAACCTGCTGATAGACTTAACCCTCACTCACTGAGTAATCCTGGTCGGGGTTGCAGCATATCCCTGGGAACACTGAGTGTGAGGTGGGAATACACTCTGGATGGAACACCAGTCCATCGCAGAGCACTATGCACACACATTCACACATTCATTCACACATAGGGGCAATTTATTTTAGCCAATCCACATACTGGCATGTTTTGGGGAAGTGGGAGGAAACCAGAAACCCAGAAGAAACTCCACACAGACAGTAACCTGAGCTCAGGATCAAACTAGGCACCATGGAGCTGTGAGGCAGCAGTGCTAGCCGCTGCACTGTTGTGCCACCCTAAGAGACTTAATCAACCTCAGAAAATACCAAAAACTTATGTGAGTTGCTCAGTTGGATGCTCCCCATAACGACTGGTCATTTGGTTCCTGAACATAAAATATGGGGCACTCTAGTGGAATTAAAAGACATTGTTGAAATCTCTGCCCTTCCTGGAATGTAAACTCTCTGATCAGACACTTGCTTCAAGAAATATTTCCACATTTAAATCTGTGACCAAAACACCATTGTTTGGAATATTCATTAAGCTTTTAGTAGTGTGTAAATGTTTTTGTTGGCCTAACTGAACTAAGATTCCTGCCAGATTTACAAAAGTTTTGGTAACACAGATTTCCTTTGTACAAAGCATATGTTGCATATGTTGAGAAATGCCAATCAAACATGTTCATGGCAAAGCTGATCTGCATTTAGTGACACCCTCAAAATTCCATAAAAGGCAAAGCTCACGGACAGCTGAAAATAACAAAATGACGATAAATAGTGAAAGAACGCAGTAAAGCTGTTCAGCTATTGCTGCACACCAGCTACCATAGGCACAAACCAACCCTTCCTACTTTTATAGGGTGGCATTAACTTTGTCCTAAATAAATGTGACGGTCTTGTTTTAATTTATGGGTTTGGACTGCTTTCTTTCAAGTCATTAATACGAAACATATGAAACAAAATGAGTTTCACAAAAAAAATTACAGTAAATTTGTGTATGAAACAAAAAAAAAAAGCTAATCCATGAGTTAAATTGCACAGCTCATGTCAAGTACACAATTTGAAGCGGATCAATTGAGGATGACATTATACATAAAATTACACTCAGGAGATCTCATATTGATTTTAACAACTAACAGGGTTTTGATGAACGACTTGTGTCCCTTATATAAATGCTCCCACGAATAATTGAAACCGTCATGGCTTCCATGCTAAATTCCTCCCCAGACCACTAGAGGGCACCCTTGCTCACCTTTTCAACTACTTCTTTGGTTGTCTGCTCCATTTCCTCCCTTGATTATGCACATCTGTATTGTGTTTCCCAGTCAAGCTCCCTATTTAAATTTTCCCTCTTGTTTTGTTGGAGCATTAAGCTTATGTTTGTGCTTGGGTTATGTGTGTGGTGAGATTACAGTTACTGTTTGCAGTGTTTATTTTCTAGTTTAAGTTTTTCTTTGCCTTGCCTAGCCTAGCATTAACCTAGCCCAGCCCTTTGTTGTTCCTGTTTTTGGTTCATTTTCCCTGTTTTTTGTTTGCTTCTCTGTTGTTTTGTTCCCTATTAAAGAGGTTAGCATTTGCATCTACCTCAATGAACTCTCCTTATGACAGAAACTGGTCAGTGACAAAGCAACTGCCGTTCACTCACGTGAGAGACGCAGAGCTGCCTTTCAGGCGACAGTGGTAAAGCGACATTTGAACCTAAATTTTCTCAGTTCTAAGCAAATTAGGTATGGTGCGGTACAGTGACAAATCCACACAAACAAGAATTGACTCTAATTATTCCTCGGACCAATCCTATGGCTTGTGTGGTCTGATGCTCAAAAATGGAAGAAAAACTTATAACCATGTGTTCATATTATCATGTTATATACAACCTCTCGTTAAATGTGTATAGAGAGATTGGGGGAAAAAATAATCTTGGAAGGAAGTATCAGAGCTCATTGGTGCCACTGTTAGTTTGCTTTGCTAATTTATATTTTCATATAAATCCATTTTCATTTCATATTGGTGTTTTCCTTAGTAGGACTATACTGAATGTACTGTATAGAAGGAGTCTTAAGTATTTTGTTTTGCACAACAAACAATTCTCTTTAAGCAATACTCGATTTTAAGCCACATTTAAATAAATGTTACAGTCTGGTTTTGTACATTGTGTTGACTCATTTGTGTCTATTATACAATTCCGTTTTATAGAATATATTTCAATGCTAACAGTAGGTCTTTTCTGAAGTTAACTGTAGTCATGTCATATAACTAATCATTTTAAGGCAGTCAAACCAAATTCTTGACATACTTTTTTTAGTTAACCTGAATGAAATCTTAGACAACTCAAATTAAAGCTGAGTTAATTAAAAACTTCAATATTATTATTGAGTTCTACTCGTTAGTTGTCTCAATATTTCCCACTCTCAAATGAGTTGATAAGTCATATTAACTAAAGATAAAGTTGTGTTAATAAAGAGTACTTAGTTGATAGAACTCTACCTGATTCAAAAAATAATCTTTCTTTGACTTAATTTCTGCTTAATATTTGCATTTTTTTTTAACTTAAAATTTTAAGGGAACCAGTTTACTCACTTGTTTAAGTTCAATCAACAAATAATTTTTTACTGTATAATCTGCACAATCCATCAGGGTCTTATTGCCTATGTCCAAAGGTTTAACTGAGAAAAACAAATGCATAAACAAAATTCTAACAGGAAGGTAAGACGAGCTCTTGCTTGTGTCAATGTCTCACCGTTTTGACTTGGCTGCTGTTAGCTGCTGCAGTGACAGGTGTGCCAGCATCTGCCAGCACATACTGAGCATGAGGCAGAGCCATCATCTGTATCTCAGAGGCTGAGAAAGAGAGACAGAGAACACACTTAACAAAAGCTGAATGGTTTACAGTTGCACTAAAATTATTCAACCTCTCCTGAGACTGTAAGGATTTACAAATTTAACCTTTTTTAAAGACCTAGAATATTTTACAATTACCTGTGTATCAGTTGAGTGATCTATTCAAATTGATAGTGAAAATGTATGATGTCATATGTCTGAGTAAAAGGATATTTTCTTAATCTAGCCATGTCAGAATTATTCAACCCTATTCAGTAATGGTTTTTAAATCATGTACTAGTCTGCAAGGCTACAGAATTGTGCTAAAACACAATTAGGCCATTGGGAACTCTGTAATGACACTCAAAAGGCAAGAAGATATCCCAGACACTCACATTTCCAAGAGACATAGTTGGCAGTGTCATAGGTTTAAAATTGTACAGCAGTAAACCTACCTGGGTATGGAAGAAAGAGCAAAAGTTCACCAAAAGGAATCTGACATTTGAATAGAACAGCTGAGGAAAAAACCCATATTACTGCCATAGAATTGCACTATAACCTGATGAAGGCAGGAACAAAAGTACTGGTGAAAACTCTAAGAAGAACACCACACAAGCAAGGACTTTATTCCCAGACACCTCGCCGCACTCCACTCTTGATCAAGAAGCACATAAAAAGTCGACTTGAATATGTAAGAAGGAATTTGCACAGGCCTATAGAGCTCTGGAAGACAGTTTTATGGAGTGATGAAACATGAACTGTCTGAACCCATAGATCAGAGGTATGTCGGGCGTAAGAAAGGCAAGGCTTATGACAAAAAGAACACCATCTCCATGGTCAAGCACGGAAGTGGGCCAGTCCTGTTGTGCAGGTGTTCTGCTGCTGCAGGAACTGGCAGTCTTGACCGTATGACTGGCCTCATGGGTTCTTTGAAATACCATGCTATTTAGGAGAAGAATGAGATTCCTTTAGTGGGTAAATTGAAGCTTTGTGATCATTGGACTTTCCAGCAAGACAATGATTCCAAGCATACGTCCACGTCAACCAAAGCTTTGTTCTGGGATCAGTCCTGGAATGTCCTTTAGTGGCCATCTCAGTCTCCAGAGATAAATCCCATTGAAAATCTATGGTGGGATTTAAAGAAAGCTGTGGTGGGATGGAAGCCAAGGAACATTAATAAGTTGGAAGCTTTTGCACATGAGGAATGGGCAGTGATTCCAGTAGAGAGATGTCAGGGGCTTGTGAGCACCAATCGAAACATTTATTGAAGATTATAAATTGTATAATAATGTACTTTGGGAGTTGAATAATTCTGCACATGGACATTTGTGGAAGAATGATATTTCTTTTGAACTGTTAGCAGTAAACTCAACTTTGCATTCTCAAAATCGCTTGAACACTTTCTTTGACTGTTTACTAAAGCCTTGGTTGATATATTTTCATTAAATTTTATTTACATCACCAGACTACTTTGCATTTTGAGGGGGTTGAATAATTTTGAGTGCAACTGTATAAGAATGAATACCGAGACACAAGAATACCAACAAGAATGAATACTGAAAACATTCAGTAGACAATTTATAGTAAATCTGAAATCTGCAAGGAACAAATAAAAAGAGAATATAGACTCACGGTAACTCCGATAGTTCCAGTTGCTAGGCAAGTAAGCATGCTGCACTGTCCCTTGTGTTTGACTGGTTGATGTTTGTAGGCGACCTGAATTTAACTCCTGGGCTGCTTGTTGAGAGGAAGGGCTTAAAGGTTGGCCAGTCACCTAATTGGGAAGAATAAAGAAATCAGCCACAGTGATGGGTTGAAAAGAATAAGTTCAGACATCCCAATCATGCTAAAGTAACCTATTATTTATGGTGGTGACAAACACCCAATCAGATTAATCCAATCCCAATTCAGTGGTACCCTGGAATGTGCATTCTGAATATCGAGCCACATACGAATCTAGTCAGACGTGTTTGGTCAGATTAATTAAATACATGGAGCAGTGGTATTCCAGGTTTGGGATTGAGAAACATCTGGCAATCAGGAAAAGGAAATCAACTGTGCACAACTGCAGAAAAAACAAATATTGGTACATGAGGACCTGTGCACTGGCCTGCACAGTCCCCACAGCTTCGGAAACTTGGATGTGTTGCACCTGAATGGAGTGCTGAGTAAAGCTATGAGGATCCTGCAGCTGGGTCATATCCACTGTTGAGTGCTGGGACTGGGAAGTTGATGGCTGGGGAGAGGGAAGTAAAAGATGTTAAAGGTCTTACAAACACACAGCTTATTTCTTACGAGTATGTACAGTCATGGGAAAAAGAAAGTTCGCCCTCCATTAATTCCAGTAATGTTTTTATTTATCAGGGTCTAAATAACAATTGGGTGGTCCTCACCAGCTTCTGTAAACAAACAAATAACCTCAGGTGAGAACAAAATAAACACAACAGATTTCAATATGTAATCATTTTTTTCCCAAAAAGTAAACCAACATTCAGAAACCAGGTGGGAAAAAAATAAGTACACCCTATAATTCAATAACATGTAGAACCACCTTTAGTAACACTAACTTGAAGTAAACATTTTCGGTAGGAGTTTCAGTCTCTTTATTCTGGAGAATTATTTTGGAGAAATTTTGGCCCACATTTCTTTACAACATTGCTTCAGTTCATTGATGTTTGAAGGCATTCATTTATGCACAGCTATCTTAAGATCCAGCCACAGCATCTCAGTGGGGTTGAGGTCTGGACTTTGACTTGGCCATTCCAGCACCTTGATTTTTTTTTTTTCTTCTTTAGCCATTCAAATGTCGATTTGCTGGTGTGCTTGGGATCAATACTCTGTTGCATGACCCGATTTCAGCCCAGCTTAAGCTGCTGGACAGATGGCCTCACATTTGTCTCAAGAATATTCTGGTATAAAGTGGAGCTCATCGTGTCTCAATGACTGCAAGGTTCCCCAGGTCCGGTAGCTGCAAACCAAGCCCAAATCATCACCCCTCCGCCATGCTTGGCAGTTGGTATGGGGTGTTTGTGGTGATGCGTTGTGTTTGGTTTTCGCCACCCATGGTACTGTGTACTAAACATCTCCACCATGGTCTCATCAGTCCAACGGATATTGCTCCAAAACAAGTCGTACTGCCATATTCATTCTGGAGAAAATGGGCTTTTTTCTAGCCACCCTTCCATGAAAGCCACACTTGTTCAGTCTTTTTCTGATTGTGCTGTCATGAACATAAACATTTAATGTGCTTACAGAGGCCTGTAGGTCACATGGTGTAGCTCTTGAGTTTTTCTTGGGTTATATCTCTGAGCATTAAACAGTCTGACCTTGGACTGAATTTGCTGAGATGCCCACTCATGGGAAGAGTGACAACTGCCTTGAAGGCTCTCCATTTGTAAACAATCCTTCTTGCTATATAATGGTGAAATTCAAATTGTTTGGAGATGGCCTTATAACCCCTCCCAGATTGATGAGCAGCAACAATTGCTTCACTGAGGTCATGGTTGATGTGCTTTCTTCTTGTCATGATGTAGACACACACCTGAGTGCTCCAGAACACCAAACTGCCAAAAGTTCTGGTTTTATAGAGGTAGTCACACTTCTTGATGATTAACTAATCTTGTGCATTAGTAACACCTGGCTGCTAATTATTCTCTTAATGATTGTGGAAGTAGGAAGGATGTACTTATTTTTCCCCCACCAGACTGAAACTCCTACAGAAAATGTTTACTTCAAGTTAGTGTTACTAAAGGTGGTTCTTATATGTTACTGAATTATAGGTTGTACTTATTTTTTCCCACCTGGTTTCTGAATGTTGGTTTACTTTTTGGGAAAAATTGACTGCATTATTGAAATCTGTTGTGTTTTTTGTTGTCACCTGAGGTTATTTATTTGTTTATAGAAGTTGTGGTTTATAGAACCACACAATTTTTATTTAAGCCCTGACAAATAAAAACATCAAATTGAAGGATAGTATACTTTCTTTTTCCCAAGAATGTAAGTGGCCGTGCTCTTACCGGAGCAACCTGCACCACCTGCAACTGGATGTGCTGCGGCTGGGCCAAACCCCCACCAGCCTGGGTCACAGGTATATACTGGATCCTCTGGAAGTCTCCCTGCACTGTACGGTAGTCTGTAGTCAGAGTCTGAGACAGCTCAGTCATTGCCTGTGTCAAAAGGTCTGTTGTCTAGGGAATGAAAGAGGGAGCATGAAGGACACATGCATATGGATACACAAAATGCCATAAGGAAAACCATCATGCTGGACTTATGCGTAGTCACTGATGAAGTCGAGAGTGTATATATATACATAAGCCTGCATGAGATTTAATAAATATCTGTTGGAGGGTTCTTACCACTACAGCCTCAGTTGTAGTACCATCGGTTGCGATGACAGCTGGAGCACTGTTAATGACAGCTGTAGCTAAAGGAGCCTGGATGCTGTTGGCTAGCTGTGCATATTCTGGATGCTTTTTACGGATGTGCTGCACCATCTTTGTCTGAACACAAGACAAAATAAACCACATTTCACTAGACCATTTATTTGAAAAACAATGTACTTTATTATTGTATACCCACAACCCAGATTTTTGAGCTAGTATTCCTCATTTCCATGGAGTGGAGTGTTTTTACTATAATATCCCTGATTCAGCTCAGGACTTGATTATCAGCAAAAACAAAATTGAAAAATTATGAAAAATTATTGAAAATTCCATTTTCTTTCATGGAAAATGCTAAATTGTACTGTCAACAAGCTTTCCAGGACTGGGAGTAAGCAATACTGAGTAAGACCTGCTAAAACAAACACACATACCTTACTGCTATACTGCTTTGCACAGTGTGGGCAACAGACAGGGGCTGTGGCAATGGTGCCAGTTAGCTGAGTGTGGGTGCTCAGCATGGGGTCTGGCTCACCCGGCCTGGCTGGGCGCAGCTTCCGGATGCTGGGTGGTAATTCTGCACCAGGGTGATTCTTTAGGATGTGAGCTTTGCGCTTACTTGCACTCTTATAAACCTGCAAAATCACAAAAAAGCCAGAACACAGCTATTACAATAACTCATAGAGGAACTAAGAACAGATTCCTCTTTGTTCCAAATATCAAGCTCCTTTTCTGATATAGCTGTTGGCAATATTTTTGAAATACACAAATTTTGCTACCTTGCTCACGTTCCATTGTATCCAGTGTAGCTGGATAATGGTCACAGGAAACTAACTATATTTGAAAATCTGAAAATTCTATCCAGTGTATACCTTATCACAATACTGACAAAAGTAATCCCTGTTGGGCTTAATGATGGGGAGCGTCAGCTCAGGGACCTCCTCTATTCGCATCTCAGGGTGGCGCTTTGACAGGTGATTCACCTGTAATAAATGAAGTAATTAAAACACTGATTCCTAGAAAAAGCATCAGGCAAATTGGGTTTGTTATATTAAGCAAGATATTTAAGAGACACATGTGATATTTGGTTAAGGGAGAGAAGGCTATCACCAGCATTCCTCTCCGTCTGAAGCCCATCATGCAGAGCCGGCATTTAAACATAAAGCTCTCAAAGTCAGTGGTGGGCTCCTTTTGCTTCAGAGACTTTGTGCGGTGGATGCGATCAGCTTTCTTGGCCTCGCGCTCTGGGTTGTGCATGCGCTGCATGTGCTCCCGCAATTTATCCTTCCTCTGCGTAATAAACAGTAAACATCTTTTTAAAAAAACTTCTCGTTATCAGTTCTAATCAAACCCACTACAGTATATGACTGGGCATAAGATTACCCTAAATCTACAGTCTAAGTCTAACTTTTTTGTAGTCTAAAATCTCTTTAACTGGAAAATAAATTCCACATAAACCAACTACGCAGATATTAGGCTCGTTATTTAAATTGTACAATAATATTTGGCTATTTACAGAGCATTTTTTCTGAACTTTCCACCCACAGAACATGGCTGTAATTAAATTCCAATTGACATTTACATTATTTATAGGCATAAATACTGGGAATTGTGAGTTGTGATTATCACCACTGTAACAAAATGGCTCCGTTTCACAGACATTCTGAGAGCCAAGGGTCTAAGGTACACTATATGGCCCAAAGTATGTGGACACCTGATCACCATATCCGTATGTGCTTCTTGAACATCCCATTCTAGAGTTTGTCTGCTGTAACAGTCGCCACTCTTTTCGCCAAGATTTTCCACTAGATTTTGGAGCGTGGCTGTGGGGATTTGTGCCATTGCAGCCACAAGGGCATTAGTGAGTTCAGGCACTGACGTCAGGCAAGAAGACCTGGTGTGCAGTCTGTGTTCCAATTCATCTCAAAGTTGCTCAAGTGGGCTTGAGGTCAGGGCTCTGTGCAGGCTACTCGGGTTCTGCCACTCCAACCTTGGCAAACCATGTCTTTATGGACCCCGCTTTGCACAGGCGCATTGTCTTGCTGGAAGAGGTTTGGGCCAGGCCACTTAGTGTAAGTGAAAGGAGATCGTAATTCTACAGCATACGAAGACATTCTAGACAATTGTGCGCCTCCAACATTGGCAAAAGTTTGGGAAATGCCCAGTTTGGGGAGTGTGATGGTCGGGTGTCGAAATACTTTTGGCCATACAGTGTACATTCTATATACACCAAGAAATTCAATTCAACTTAATTATATTTGTAAATCACTTAAAAATATACAAAGCAGCATTACAGAAAAGAGTTTAAAGACTCTTACCTTGAACTGCTTGCCACAGGTTGAACACAGGAAGTCTTTGCGATCAGAGTGGCGCAGCATGTGCAGCCGGAGCTTGTCCGGGCGGCAGAAGGCTTTATCACATTCCATACACTGGAATATCTTTTCTGAGTGGAAGCTCCGCACGTGCTTCTTTACCTGCTCATATTAACAATAATGATGAAATGACACTTGCAGAGAAACAAGTTATTAAAGATAATTTACTCCATGGCTAGACTGTCTAAATGTCTAAATGTGCTGTATGAGACCTGTATGAAATCTGTGAACGTCTTCTTGCAGGAGGGACAAGAGTAGAAGCCATTGACCAAATGAACACTGACATGCTCTTTGAGCAGCTCCAGCCTATCATAGGACTCGGCACAAAACAGGCAGGAGTAGTTGCGCTGCTCCAAGTGCATTTGAAGGTGTTCCTCCAGTACCGTACTGCTCAAAAAGCCTTTGCTGCATTGGTGGCAGGTGTATCGGCAGCCTTCCCGGCTGTGGTAGCGCATGTGTTGTTCTAGTTTATCCTTCTCCCGGAAGGCTTTTCCACAAAGTGTGCACTTGAAGGGTCGGAAGGACTTCCTAATGAAGAGGTGCTGAAGGGCAGCATTCTGGGAGAGAGGAGTATAAGGGTGAGATGAGACAATGGCACAAAATCTTAAACCTGTGCCAAACTTTGTAATAAATGAATTCAGAACAACCATATCTTATGCTCTCTAATGGCATAAACGTAAATGAGCCATTCACCATGTATGATTATAATTCTGTGAAAAGACGATATATAAAAACAGTGAAACAAAAGAGAAATCATGAAGATACAGGAGTTGTTCAATGTGTCAAGCAAATCACAACAGTATGTGGTTGGTCCTCATCTCTAGTCTACGTTAGACCTACCTGCAAGTCCACCTTAATGTGCAGCGTTCAGTGGAAGAGAGAGACATATACATACATGCTAAAGTCAACCAACACTACTTCTAAAAGCATTATATTTTAGAGAACAGGGCAGTGTAGTTACTTCAAGGGCCTACTCTTACCCGAATCCTCCGAGCACGCCTCATGTCCTGGGGAGTGAGATGGGGATCAGTAGAAACTGATGCATTTTGGTCTTCCTTATCAGCCTGTGAATCATTAGAAGCTGGGATTTGGGATTCAGTAGCATTTGCGTCATTTAGAGTGTCAGTCTGTCCTGCTCGGGTCTCTAATGTGCCAGCTGTAGCAGTTTCCACAGTATCTTCTCCCAACTCATCCACCTTCAACCCGTTCATAACCCTTCCTGCCTGTTCCTCATATGGGAGTTTTGAAAATGCCAGAAAGTCCTACAACCACAGGAGGTACAGACTAAGTTTAAAAAAAAAAAAAAAAAAAGTGTGAAATTGAATAATGCTAGCACTATCATACCTGGCTTTTATCTGCACCCTCTGCTGGAGTTTCCAGACGGATAAATTTGGGTCGTCTGCCTGGGCGTCTTCCAGTACTGAACCTTTTCCTGCCTCTTCCTCGCCTACGTGCTTTTGGCCTACAAAATGAAAATCAATTCAATCTATCCTAAAGCTAGACTGCTAAATGTAAAACAAAAATGTTTAAACCTTTGTATGAGGTCCAGTTTGTCATCATGCATGTTAAGATGTTGTTGGAGCTGCTCTGAGCTCATGAAACGCCTGTTACACTCATAACATGGCCAGTTCTTCTCCTGCTCTCGTAGTACTAAAAAGTACAGAACACAAGACTGCGTGAGTGGGATGTTTTCCACAAAAACAGAATAGCTTAACATGTATAAGAGTATAAGAGTTAAAGGAAAATTCCATCCTGAATGACTTATCTTATTAATCTTAATTAGTATTAATCTCTATAACTCGCATGTGATCTTCAGTGGCATCCAAGATTTATTCTGGATTGAAATTCTGAGTTGACCTTTTTTAATTTAAACTTCTGCCATTGACATTCTCACTTTGGTTAACAGTTTCCTACATTACCCACAATGCCATTCAACTACATGCTGGTAATGCTGCCAGTTTGAGTTAGCTCTTTATTTCTACCTAAAGCAGCAGGTGCAGCAGTGCTTTAGTCCTTTACTCTGTCCAGCTCTCTCACCTCCTCATCTGTACACTCTGCTCAAACAGATCAGCTTCCAAAGCCTGAAAGTTCATGATAATTCCGCAATCAATGCCGTTGTGTTCATCATCTCGTAGATTGCCAACTACCCGAGTGTCTGCTGTAACTCATCGCAACTGTGTTTTATAGCTGCATTGCATTCTGGGACTATGAGGCCAGCATTTGCATCAATATCTCCACTACTTCTACACTGGACTTCTCATTAATGATGTTGAACATCGCTGAGAAAAGAAGATTGCTCTTTTATTTATAGGGGTAGACAGTAAAATCTGACAGTTATCACTTATGTTTGGGATCATTTAATTGTTTTTTTCCTATTGAACACCTTTGTAACTGTGCATTGTAATGTCCTGTGACAGACAACTGCTATCCACACCAGAATCACTAAGCACATCACAAAGATTTCAATAGAACCCTATTTAATTTGTTTCAGGTTGGAGTTTTCCCTGTAATAGTAACACAGCAATTTTGTCCAGTTTTTAATAGTTTTTGGCTAGCTGTCCTACCAAGCTTAAAAACAGAGTCGTATAAAAAAAAAAAAGAAAAAAAAGAAAAAAAAAGAAAAAAGAAAACCACAATTAATTACCCTTCCTCTCTTCTTCTGTGATTTCGTGAATTTTTTTATTCACAAACTCTGCATATGATGCAGCATACCAGACCTGCAGGAAAAGACATGAATGTCTACTTCAGATATAATTGCTGAAATCGGTAAAAAAAGACAAATACATTTTAGTACTCTTATACAACATACTCTCTGCTGATGCCCACCTTAAGCTCCTGTTTTGGTGGAATGTTTCTGATAGTAGTGTAGAAGATGTCTGAGCCATACTGATAGGCCACCAGGTTCTGCTCCAGGTGATTTTCAGCAGGACGGACAAACATCATCCAGTTACAGCGATCTTCATCAGACAGGTTTATCCACAAGTCCTCCGAACTCTCGCTGTCTTTTTGAGGGTCCAACATGCATAACTGTAGAGTAAAAAGGTGAACAGATTTGTTAGAGACCAAGACTATAATAAACACTGTTTACTTACTATTTACTTATCCCCAGCAGACAAAATGAATAATGAACCAGTTTATGAACTAAAATTTGTGTCATTGCCATTGCAACACTGCAATGTAAATTAAATAGAACATCTCATACCTTAAGCTGAAAGTGGGTGTCCTGCAGTTCGCTCTGTGGTACCAGTGGCCCCTCCACGGGTCCAAACTGAGTACGTTTGGGAATGCGCCTCTTGGAGAAGACGCCTCCCTGGAAGTGGTCAATGTAGAGAATGAGAGGAAGGCTAGCACGAGCTTTGGACATCACAGGTCTGTTAACAATTGGGTAGAGAGGACCATGCTTCAAGCACACGCCTGGGTTGGCATTATTACATTCCTCACACCCTGTAATAAAAAAAAAAAAAAAGTTACAAACAATACAGTAGGTGCTAGAACTAAATGCAAACTTAAAATCTATATGTATTTTGACATTTTGCAACAATTGACTGTAATTTTTCAAATCTTTCTTGTCCATTCAAAAACATATCCAGTATCAACTTTTGTTGTTAATGCAGCAGTTTATTAGCACTAGTACAGTGCAAACTACACTTTCAAAATCTCTGACTAGCTGACCCTTTCATACCACACAACTTCAATCACTTGTGATCAGCTTTTTGGTGTTATACACACTACACCATCACTCACAGACAAGGCTCACACACTACACCAGCTTTCACCTGGAGAGATCCCTGCCGTAGACTGCCTGATCCCCAAATCCTGCCTCCTTGCAAAAATAAATGCAAGAGCCTTCAATCGTGTTACTTTGTCACTATTTTGTACTGAAATAAGAAAAAGGAAAAATAAGAGAAAATGTGGAGGAAACAGTGACTGGGGAGAAACTCGGGCAGCGTATAGTGAAATTCTCTCTCCCTCCCTCCCTCTCGCTCACTCTCTCTCTGTCGAGCTACACATGCTACTCCCAAGATGCCAGTGATCCTGACCTCTTCTGCTCTCCGGACCTGCCTGATCCATCCTGATGCCCTACTTCTGGTTGGAGTTCTCATCACTTGGAAAGCACTCACTGCTGCTGAGGATGGCTTTCCACTAGATTTTGGAATGTGGCTGTAGGGATTTGCCCATTCAGCCACAAGAGCATTAGCGAGGTCGGGCACTGAGGTCAGATGAGAAGGCTTAGTGCACAGTCACCGTTCCAATTCATCTAGAAGGTGTTCAGTGGGGTTGAGTTCAGGGCTCTGTATAGGCCACTTGAGATCTTCCACACCAAACTTGGCAAACCATATCTTTATAGAGCTCACTTTGTGCACAGGGGCACTGTCTTTCTGGAACAGGTTTGGTTTAGATCTCTTAATTCCAGTGAAGGGAAATCTTAAATCAACAGCATACCAAGACATTCTGGACAAGTGTGTGCATTCAACTTTATGGCAACAGTTTGGGGAAGGCCCATATATGGCCTTTTTTGGCCATATAGTGTAATTTCATATAGAAGCATTATTATTGTGCTTACATTTTGCCATAACCCTCTCACACAAATAAATGGATGATAAACTGGATTCACAGATGTGCTGCACATGAGAACAGATGAATTCAATTTCCTTTCAGGCTATCATAGGCTGTTTCTTAGTGCTGAACTCGTCGCAGAGGGGTTTAGACTACACAATTCACTGCAGAAAAAATCTACTACTCTTGAAAATAGCAGAGCCTCTGCGATTGCATGCAGACAGAAAAAAAGAACAAGAGTGTGAAGGAGTGTACAGTGCCAATACAAAGTTTGTGAACCCTGTACAATTTTCTGTATTTCTGCATAAATTTGACCTGAAACGTGATCAGTCCTGAAACTACATAAAGAGAACACTATTAAACAAATAACACAAAAACATTACAGTTTTTACATTTATTTATTGAACAAAATTATCCAACATTAAATATCTTTGTCAGTAAAAGTAAGTGAACCTCTAGGAGTATGAGTTAATATAAAGGGGTAATTCAAGTCAGGTGTTTCAGCCAAGGGAAGGGCAATCAGACACGAGTTTAGCGGGCCCTCTCATGTTTCAAGAACATAAACCTGGGTCTTCACTATCAAAGTCTGGTCTTCACCACACAGGTTTATGGAAGTGTGCCATGCCTCGATCAAAGAAGATTCCTGAGAACCTCAGAAAGAGAGTTATCAATGCTCACTAGGCTGGAAAAGGTTATAAAACCATTTTTAAAGAGTTTGGCCTCCACCAATCCACTGTGAGGCAGATGATATACAAATGGAAGGAATGCAGCACCATTGTTACTCTCCCAAGGAGTGGTCGTCCAGCAAAAATCACTCCATGGGTGTGGTGAATAATATTACATGAAGTCACAAAGAACCCCAAAGTAACATCTAAGGACCTACAGGCCACTCTTGCATTGAGTAATATCAATGTTCATGAGTCTACCATCAGGCAAACATGGAATAGGAACAGTGTGCATGGCAGGATAGCAATAAGGAAGCCAGTACTCTCCAAAAAGAACACTGCTTCGCCTCTGACTTTTGCTCATGGCCATATTGATAAGCCAGAAGCTTACTGGGACAATATTCTGTGGATAGATAAATCCAAAATAGAACTTTTGGCAAAATTCCTTCAATCTGTTGTGCAGGACTGACAACTAGTTACCAGAAATGCTGGTTGGAGTTATTGCTGCTCAAGGGGTCACACCAGTTACTGAAAACAAAGGTTCACATACTTTTTCTGACAAAGATATTTAATGTTACATAATTTTTGCTCAACATATAAAGGTAAAATCTATAATGTTTTTGCATCATTTGTTTAATTTGGTTCTCTTTATCTAATTTTAGGACTTAGATGAAAAGCTGATCACATTTCAGGTCAAATGCATGCAGAAACCCAAAAAATTGTAAAGGGTTCACAAACTGTCTACCAGAGTGTACCATAGCACACTCAGCCTGTAACTACTATATCAAGGACACATGGCACAGAAACCTTCGCACTCTAAATTACTTTACTTATGTGATTCTGCACTCACAGAGATGCTGAGGGGTGAAGGGTTGAGGTGGCCTGGGTTCCCAATCGTCCAGTTCTGAATCATCTCTATTATCATCATCATCATCTTCTTCATCCTCAGAGTCCACAGTAGAGTCTGTAGCTGCCAAGGGACTGACTGATGGCTCTGTGATGGTAGGGAGAGTACTACTGGGCAGCTGATTCTAAGTGTGGAAGAAAAAAAGAATCCAATTCTTAATATTCACCATTTAAAGGAATAATTTAGTGAAAAAAAAAATCTATCTAATATTCTCCATTTACCCAATCCCATGTACTTGATCAGTCAGCACAGGTTCCGAGTTTGTTTTTTTGTTTTGTTTTTTGTTTGTTTTTTTTCTTGCTTGTTTTTTTTTCCTGCACTGGACAAACAAAGCTGATGTAGCTAGGACATAATGTGACTCAAAATATTTTCCATAAATATCTGCCTCAAACTGTATACAGCTTTTATTGTCACAAAGTTGTCGGTCTGGTTTAGGACCAGTATGACTCACTGTATATATCACTGTATAACTATAAAAATTAACAAAACTTTACTGTGTAGATGAACAGATTTGACACTTTTTGTAAGCCTATTTATTCTTTTTGGGTAAAATCTTTGTCCTTTTTTTTCCCCCCATAGAACATATTTGTCAAGTGTGGAGGCAGGGGCATGACCAAGCGCTGGTTTGTGAATGGAGAGTGAAGTTGGTGAAAAGTGAGAGAGGAAAAAAAAAAAAAAAAAAGAGTAAAATAAAGAGCTCTTGTCCCAAAAACTGTCACACTGCTGCTGAAATCTGGGAAAATTGAAGAAGATATAACATCATGGAGTACTTGCCACTATCTGAGATCATGAAGGCCCTTGCCGGCATCCACCAGACACAAAATCAGGCCCACCTCAAACTGCACGCGGAGCAGGAGCAGGGCTTCCAGGCCCAGACCGAGGATCGGCAGGTGTTATGGAGCCTGGTCCAGCCAGTGGGTACTCCAGCACCAGCCCCAGTGGTCACTGCGGCCATGCCCCACATCACGTTCTCCAAGATGAGACCGCAGGATGACCCCATCAGGATCACCAGGATGAAGCCTTTGTGGAGCTGTTTGGGCATGCCACGACAGTGTGGGGCTGACAAGAGTCACAGTGGGCGGTCCGCCTGCTGCAGCTACTGTCAGGCAAAGCCCATCTTGTGGCCCAACAACTTCTGGTCTCAAACCTGCTGGAGTACCCAGACCTGAAGCAGGTAATTTTGCAACAGGTTGGCCACACCTGAGGGGACTACCGGAAGGGACAGCAGAATGGGTCCTGTGCCACCATCCGTCATCGCCGGAAGAGGCAGTCCACCGAGGCTGGGGACTACTTGGCAGCGTATCCGGGGGCATGCAAGCCCTCCCCATCTCCCTCTCTCTCCCTCTTCCCCAAAACCAGTTCCCCAAACCCAGTTTTCCCCAGCCCCTCCCTCTTCTGTTTTTGCCTCTAACCCTCCTCAGGTCAGTGACTCTGGGGCCACAGGTGTGGGAGTAAGGCCTGGGCAGGTGTGTTGGCATTGCAGGGACCCTGGGCATTTGCAGGACCAATGCCACCTGATGTAGGTGGGGGTGTTGGTCCCGGTCCCTGACGTGGCCCAGGCTTCCCCCGATCAAGCTGGGCTGTACTGCATATTGGTGAGTATTCAAGGGGGTATATACTATGCATTGGTAGATTCTGGCTGTAATTAAACCTCAAGTCACCTATGCCTGTTTTCAAGGTGAGGCATTGGACACAACACACCAGGTGAAGGTGAGGTATAGATGGAGATATAGTGGCTGTCGTGATTCAATTCAAAAACATAAGATAGAGGCGGCAGTTAGTCCACGCCTCACCCATCCACTGATTTTGGGGACAAACTGGCACGCATTTCAGACGCTGTTAAGGGGAATGTGTGTGGATGGGTCCTGCAACAGTATAGCACGGTGCGGGATGTAAGCAGCATTGGCTGGGGAGGGCGGGGAGAGCCCCACCCCTCACTCTCAGGAGGAATTGCCCTCAGGTATTTCCCCTTGGAGCAGACACAAGACAAAACCCTCAGGCAAGTCTTCAACCAAGTGAAAGTAACTGATGGTCAGCGGGTCCATTCACGGCAATGTTTGCAGGTGGTGTGCGGCATGTTGCGAATATCAGCTGGTGAATCTGCCAGCCACTCCAAAAGCGCCACTGCAGCCTCTTCCATTAATTGAGATCCCCCTGGAAAGAACTGGTATGGACTTCATTGGGCCACTGGAACAGACTGCAGGAGGGCATCGCTTTGTGTTTGTCCTGGTGGATTATGCAATGCGATACCTGGAAGCCATGCCTCTTCGCAACATCTCAGCACGCAGAATTGTGGAGGCACTCTTCAAAATAATTTCCCTGGTAGAGATTCTGACTGATCAAGGCACCACATTTGTCAAGCACACTTTGCAAACTATACGAATTATTAGGAATTCAATAGATTCATACGACCATCTGCAGACGGATGGCCTGGTTGAACAGTTTGATCACACATTGAGAAATGTGTACAATGATGCTCAGAATTGGGATAAGTGGATCGAACCCCTAAGAGTAAAACAAAGAGCACTTTTGAGTTGTTCTAAGTCTGCCTCCTGTTTCCTCACTTCACGCTGAACATAAGGGAGAGTCACATCAAGTTTTGTTATGAACGTGCAGTGGTATCCATGTGAAATGCCTACTGAAATCTGACTGGCTGATCCTGGTGATATGTTTAAAATAACCCAATCACCATTAATCCACTTACAGATTAGCATGATGATGCAGTACACCAAATTCCATCCTAATAAGATTTATGCTTCATGAGAAACAGTTATCTGAGTTTAGCTCCGCCCCTTTGTATGACCATACCCCAAATACTGGTGGCCACATTGTTTACAAATGACAACATGTTTTTGTTGATTATAGGTACACACTCTGCTAAGTAGTTTGACACCAAATTTGTGAAGATACTAGAGGTCAACCGATAGTGGATTTTACCGATACAAATAACTATGTTGGACAGTACCTGCCGATAACCAATTAATCAACTGATAGTTTTTAAAATTGATACTGAATGAAAACATTACACTCAAAGTAAAATATTGCTGAACTTTATTACAAAAATAAACTGTACTAACTGTACCATGAAAATGTACTGTACTTTTTAAATGAAATATATATACATTTAACTATTAATACTTATTAAAGTAAATAAAAGATATATACCCAAACTGAACCAGGTCAAATGTGTGTGTTTTTTTAGCTATAACCTAGAAACATAGCATGTAAATTTCAGAGAGAGTAGAGTGTAGTCTCGTGTGTCAAAACAAACACCATGAGGTGTCAGTGACAGTTTTATTTCGCCTCTAGAGGCCACTCTCATACTGTATAATGACAGCAGACCCTTCTCAGCCACTCACACAATGGAAGCAACCGGGAAAAACAATTGGTGTGGATTTTTGCCGATAACCGTTAGTTCCGGCAATCGGTTATCGGTGCCGATTAATTGGCAAAACTGATCAATCGGTCGACTCTAGAAGATACACCAAAAATCCTGGGGCTGGTGTGCAAAAGTAGGTTTTGCATATTATGCAAATTAGCAAAAAAATCATCATGGCAGACATTAGTGGAAGCGACCTACCAATTTAGCTTAAGCCAAGGATAAAGAGGAAAAAGAATTTAATTTTAACTTACGGTTCTTGACATATGGGCCAAAATATCAACACTTGCCAACACTACATGCTTGGACCCCTAAATAAATGGGGTATAAAACTACTATGCCCATAATGCAGTGCACCTAAACATGAACACTTTACTCTCTAACATTACTCCTATGTTTTTATGGAACTCCTACACAAAATGCATAATAGTTGGCAGGTCTGGTAATATAATATCAGTGATAAATGCCACTGGATATTGAGGCAATGTATTATCGTGTAGGGACGATAATATATTGCTAATATATCACACACGCCTACTGTCTGTAAACCATAAATAGTAGTTTCTTGATTTGGAAAAACACTGTTGCTTTGAAACTATATGCTTGCTGACTCATTTACATTTGATAAAAGCTAAAATATAAATAGTAATACCTAAAAATATTTTCATACACAATCATACTAAGGACATCCTAATAGGACATAATCCTATTCTTCCTTGTGTCTACAGCATCCAAACAGTCATCTCTGGGATGAAAATATTGACAAGTCTGCATAGATATGCCTTGCAATCATGCCCTTTCTCTTACCTGTGACACAGGCTCTAGTATAGCTTGAGGGGCATCTGCTACATTACTGAGCACATGTAGATTTGCAGCATTCATGTTCTGGCCACCTGGCAGTAACACTGTGACCTGTGGCAGAAAAAAAGATAATTACTGAACCGTTACCTACAAAGTTCACAAATTTTTTTGCAGGGACCTTTTTAACTGTAAATTAAATTGCACGAACCCACTTAACATAATCCAACTATCTAAATATTAAGCATATTATCTGAAATGTGTAGAATAGTATTTTAGCTATTTAGCAATAGAGATCTATATTTCTGAGTTTCCACTGAACAAGCTGACATTATTTGTATGCCAAATTGTTTATGAGAATTTGATTAAACCCATTCATTTCAAGTAAAAATTAAATCAGGCTAATAGCTATAAGAACTCAATAATGAATATATAAGCAGTGATCGGTGGGGTTCAAGCACCCTTGGCCAATGATGGGTTGTGATTTCCACCATTAAAAACAAAACAAAACAAAAAAATTTAAATAAATAAATAAATAAATAAACAAACAAAAACGAAAACATCACAGACCCCCCCCCCCCGGCTATGTGTCACGGCCCTCTGGGGGTCCGAGAACCCACTTTGAGAACCACTGCTATAAACAGGCTGAATCTTTGTGAAGTAAAATGACTTAGCTTGTTTACCTGTTGAGTTGTACCATCCTGCTGAATGTATGCCACTTGGGGCTGGTCCGTAAACACAGCCTAAACAAAGACACATGACTCCATTAAGTAATGTTCAGATAAGAAATAACATGCCTGTTCATTTAGCAGTATGTAGTGACGCAGTGTCACACTACAGCCACTCCAGACATACAGTCCCCTCCGAAGGTATTGGAATGGCAAGTCCAATTCTTTTGTTTTTGCTATACACTAAAGACATTTGGGTTTGAGATCAAAAGATGAATAGGAGATGATAGATCAGAATTTCAGCTTTCATTTCCTTATATTTACATCTAGAGGTGTTAAACAGCTTAGAACATGGTGTCTTTTGTTTGAACCCATCCATTTTTCAAGTCATCATAAATATAGGAACATGTGATTAACAGGTGTGTCTGGTTGCCCAGGTGTGCAACCAGTTAGATTGACTGTTTAAAGAATCTGTGCTTGGTTTGAGCCTTAGTTTTCACCTGTGAAGGCTGCATTTGTTGTTTAAAAGGATAAATCAACATGAAGACTATCTGTCTATGGGAGAAACCCCGAGAAAAAAGGGAAAATCGATCAGAGCCATTGCATAAGCACTGGGCATAGCCAATACAACAATTTGGAATATTCTGAAAAAGAAAGACACCACTGGTGTACTAATAACTGGACATGGAACAGGTCGGCCAAGGAAAACAACAGCAGCTGATGACAGAAACATTGTGAGAGCTGTGAAGAATACACAAAAAACAACAGTCAGTGACCTCACCAACAACCTACACAGGGCAGGGATGAAGATCACACTCCACCTTTCGAAGAAGACTTCAAGAGCAGAAATATAGAGGCCATACCACAAGATGCAAACAACTCATCAGCAGAAATGAGCCACAAAACTTCTGAAGCCACGATTAACCTCTACCAAAGTGATGGAAGGGCCAAAGTGTGGAGAAAGAAAGGATCTGCTCAAGATCCAAAACACACAAGGTCATCGGTCAAGCACGGTGCAGGCAGTGTCATGGCTTGGGCTTGCAAGGCTGCTGCTGGAATGGGCTCACTAATGTTTATTGATGATGTAACTCATGATGGTAAGAGCAGAATGAATTCAGAAGTCTACAGAAACATAATGTCTGCCAGTTTACAGAGAAATGCATCCAATCTAATTGGAAGGAACTTCATCATGCAGCAAGACAATGACCCAAACACACTGAAAACACATCAAAGGACTTCACCAGGGGGGGAAAAGTGGAAGGTTTTAGATTGGCCAAGTCAATCACCAGACCTTCTCCCAACTGAGCATGCAGTTCATGTCCTGAAGAGGTGAAGGGAGAAACCCCCAAAACAAACAACAACTAAAAGAAGCTGCAGTACAAGCCTGGAAAAGCATCAAAAAAGAAGAATGCAACAGTTTGGTGATGTCAGTGGGTCACCACCCTGCTATTTACTTTAATTTTCTTTAAGACAATCTGTTCCAAAACTTTTGATCACCTAAAATTTGGGTGGTCTGCAATCAAAGGCACCATGTTCCAAGTTGTTTTACACATCTAGATGTAAATATCATGAAATGAAAGCTTGCCATTCTAATACTTTTGGAGGGGACTGTATATTACAGACATGAAATGTGTCTATATATACAAATCTGATTAGCAGAGAGAGAGTGTGTCAAAATATAAAAAAGTTAGCCTATATCACCTGTGCTCCATCAGCAGGGTGTATGTACACCAATGTGTGTTCAGCAGTCTCCACTGAGGTGTAGGAACTTCCATCCGCGGCGTACACAACCTGCTGCTGTCCTCTGTCTGGCTGTTCTCCACTGTACACAATTTGAGCCACGGTTCCACCCTCAAAATGCACCTACAGATGACCGTGAGAGCCAACAGTTACAAACCTAAAAACCCAGCAAGATCCACTATCATACATACAAATTCACTAAATGTTTTTAAAAAATTAGATAAAGCAAGTTGTGCATAAATAACCATGTACAATGTGCTCAATTCATGCACAAACATATTAAATTATCTTCAACTGCCTGTCTAAATGTGGCAAGGATAAGTGCTGTAAAGCAGGGATTTGAATTGTTATAGGGAACAAAAACTGAAAACGAAAAAAAAAATTGAACATAATCAAAAATATGAACAAAAATCACTCTAAATTGTTCCAGAGTGAAAAAGTTGTTTTAAAAAGTGCTTAAACAGTTAATAACAATATTTTTCCATTCTGGTGTGATTTCAAGAAAGTATAGCCTAAGCCTAAAGGCTTAGATTTTCCCAACAAAGTATTTTATTGAAAAAAATAAATAAATTATGCAGCACAGTGTTCAATATATGAAAACACTGCCATAGTTTTCCAAGCATATAAACAGTGGCAGCTGGTGATGATATTAAATGGGAGGGCTAAAACCCATCAACAGCTCAAAAATTGAGCTGTTGTCTAATAACAATAATAATAATAATAGTAATAACAATAATAACAATAATAATAATAATAATCATCATCATCATCATCATCATCTCTAAATTGCTCTGGATGAGAGCGTTTGTTAAATGCTGTAAATAATATTGGGGCAAATTAATGCATGCACACACGCGGACACACACACACACACAGGTGCAGGCAGGGACCTGCATCAGTGATTTATAAATTTCTTTTTTAGTGTTTTCAAATCCATAATGCTCCACTGGCTTCATGGCATTTCCTCCAAATAACAAAGACAGTAAACAGAAAAGTTCTAACCCATTTATTCAAACAAAAAAAACCACTAACCTTATGGTTCCGTTGTCTGTCCTTTCGTGTAAATTTTCATTAGACTCATTAGTCTATATATTATTATTTTTTCTTCCATACACATTTTTTTGGGAAAAAGGATGACAGAATAAATAATCCACTTCAAGCTCATTACATCCTCGATTGCGTCCATAACATGGCTGCTGCTGATGTACTGTATATTGGACGTGTCACTCAAAAGGGCTAGAATATATTAGCCCAAATGGAGATCAAATCTAGGGGGCATATCACTCACATGACACAACTATCACTGATTGGCTGTGTGAATTGACAGTGCTGGGTTTGTTAGAGTAAGCCCACAGCGTCACTTCATATCATTCTGTGTGTTTTTCTTGTGACAGCTGGTGGTGCTGATGTACTTTTGACAGCTGGATGTGCTGATGTAGACAATGTGGGCACCAAAAATGAAACCTTGAAGACAGGAGGGTCTTAGCCCTGCTACCCCCATTGATATGAACCAGGCCTGCATAAATTATCTAGCTGAAGGTAGCTCACTGGACCAGAGACTAGCTACAAGCCTAGAGATATAAGGTCAAAAAGGAGAGACGTTTCACAAAAAAGTTGACAAAATCAGAATTTTTAAAGGAGAATGGAGAGAGAATTATGCATGATTCTCCCTGCTTCAAGTTCAAAACCGATATCTCTGTGGTGCTAGTCAAAAGTGATAAAGTGAGTAAATACTGGATGCAAATTTCCCTCCTTCTGCTTCTGATATCCCCATCTTTGGTAATTCATTATAAATTGCCAGGGGGATAATTTTTATCCCTACTTCACAAGACTGAATTAAATAAATGCATTTCCTATGCACAACAGTAGATGGTGCAATTTTGCACTTTTGGGCCACCAGCTGCAAGAGAACAGAAAAACATTTCTCCAACAACAATGTGAGGGGAAATAAATATTTGGAAACCTTTGTCCTTGTTATTTAATATACTTCCAGTACATATATCCACTTCAAATTTACACACATAATGCTTTTTGACATTGTACTTATAAACATGAAAACAGTATGTATTCATAAGCATAAATAAAGATAAAATGGATAAAAAGTTTACACTCCCCTGTTAATATTGCAGGTTTTTGTGATGAAAAAATGAACCCAAGGTAAATTGTGTCAGATCTTTTTCCACCTTTAATGTCATATAGCAACCAACAAAATTCAAGTGAAAAACAAATAGAAACATTTTAAGGGGAAAAAAGAAAAGGCATGTGTGTGCACATGCCTTAACTAATACTTTGTTAAAGTACCTTTTGCTTGTAATACAGCACTTGAACTTTTTGACTGAGAGTCTACCAACATAGCACATATTGACTGGGCAATTTTATACCACTCTTGCTTCAAAAATGATCCAGATCTATCAAATTGCGAGGGGATCTGTGCATCTCCTGTGCACAGCCCTCTTCAAGTCATTGAACAGGTTTATGATAGGATTTAGATCTGGATTCTGACTGGGCCATTACAAAACTTTGATCTTCTTCTGATTCTTCTTCTGATTCTTCTTCTGCCATTCCTTTCCTGACTTGGATTTGTGATTTGGATCATTGTAATTTTTTCTTGATCTTCAGCTGTGTAACAGAGGCCTGCAAGTTTTCTGCCAAAGTAGACTGATATTTGGAGCTATCCATGATTCCCTCAACCTTGAATAGACACCCAGCCCAAACTGTAGAGAAGCAACCCCATACCAGCATGCTGCCACCACCATGCTTCACTGTGGGTATGGTGTTCTTTGGGTGATAAGCCTTATTTTTAAGTCTTGTTTTTGTGCTTTTTTTTTTTTTTTTTTTTTTTAAGAATTATGCCCAAACAGTTGTACCTTCTCATTAGACCATAACACATTTTGCCACAGGGTTTGGGGTGATTTAGGTGGGCTTGGATGCTTTTTTTGTTTGTTTGTTTTTTTGTGAGAAAGGGCTTCCATCTAGCCACCCTAGCCTATAGCCTAGACATGTGAAGAACACGAGAGATAGTTGTCACATGCAGGGAGTGACCAGTACTTGCCATATATTTCTGCAGCTCCTTTAATGTTGCTGTAGGTCTCTTGGCAGCCTCCCTGAGAAGTTTTATTCTTGTCCTTTCCTAAATTTTGGAGGGACATCCTGTTCTTCAGAATGTCACTGTGATGCTCCATTTTCTCCACTTGTTGATGGCTTTCACAATGTTCCACGGTACATCTAATGTTTTGGAAATTCCTTTGTATCCCTCTCTTGCTCAATACCTTTCAACAATGAGATCCTGTACATGTTTTGTAAGCTCTTTGCAGACCATGGCTACAGCAGTTGGATAAAACCAAGAAGTTGTCAAGAAAATCCTACAAAAACAGCTGATCTTTATTTGGGGTTAATCAGAATCGCTTAATTGATGACCGGTGTATGATAATTACTCTTGAACATGAGCTCAAATGTGACTGGTTAATTCTGAGCTCAGTCACATGCCCCATTATAAAAGGGTGTGCATGCTTATGCAACCAGGTTATTTAAACCTAAACCTAAAACATTTCTATTAGTTTATACTTGAATTTTGTTGGCTACTATATCACATTAAAGGTGGAAAAGGATCTGACATTTATCTTGGTTTTATTTTTTTGACAAAAACTTGTGAATTTAACAGGCGAGTGTAGAGTTTTTATATTCTCTGTATCTTTGTTAATGCTTACGAATACATACATACTTTTTTGTTCATATTTGTAAAGTCAAAAGACATTATGTGCGTAAATCTGAAGTGGATATTATGCAGTGGAAGTATATTACATAAAAACAAAAGTGTCTGAATGTTTATTTACCCTCACTGTACGTAGCTGATAATAGACCAGCCGACTAGCTGAAATGGGCCGGCCCACTTTTGTGGGGTTTTGGGAGTGGAACATCATTAATAAGTTCATGTGTTAAATTCAGAGCAGGCGCTACAAAATGGGCTGGCCCAGGACAAGGGGTCAGTGGTGGGCTAAGTAACATACAGCATGATAGTGAGATAATTTTCAGACCTGGAAACCTACAGTTCAACAGAGATTTTCAAAATGGACAAACACAAAAGAAAAGAAAAGGTGGTGCTGGAAATCTAAGAGAAAAGAGGGGAAAAAAGAATAGAGGGAGGTGCAGCTAGCTGTGTAAAGCCATTCAACACAAGTAATAAACCTAAGAGTGAGTGAGTGAGAGAGCTGTTATTATTGTTTTGAGGTTAGGTCTGTACTTTATTCATAGAGTATTTAATTGTTTTGAAAACCTGTAAGTGGAGCTGCTGGTGCTAGGTAATCTCAACGCACCTTCATAATGCCTTAACAGAAATTAGGTCAGCAAGCATATCAAATTTTTTTTCCTGTTCTATTTTGTTCCATTTGAAATGGACCGATGTGTTACATACCATGGCCAAATTTTTGTTCCAGTTTGCTCTTAATTTGTAAAAAGATTTTTATGACAGTTAAAAGGATTATTTTCTGTAGCACTGGGAATTGTAGACTGTGCATTTGATATGAATAATAGTGTCACTAAAATTCCAATGCATAAATTCACATTAAAATGACCCCCTCCCTGGTGTCTTATTTACAGCCATGAACTAATCAGTGATGGCAAAGCATAAAAAATACATTTTCTTGGCATTCAGTCATGTTACTTGTTTATTTAGAGCTTTGTAAGTAAGAAATTTAAAAAAACTGGACTTTCACAAAGTTGTTTTGAAAACCCTGCATTAAACTGAATAAAACAGTATTAAGCCGTAATTTATAAAGTATCCTGGGACTGATGTACCTGAGCTGGATTGTTGGTGTCATTGCCGGGGTTCTGATTCCACACAGAGGATGATTCCTGGTCCTCCATGGCCATATTTTGAGGACAGCCTCAAATCCTGTACTGCACCCACTCACTCAGCCACCAACGAGCAGCCAGGTCATACACTAAAATGGGAAAGAAGTCTTGCAAGAAAACATATGGATCACATTATGTCACACTGTGCAATAGTGCAAAAGAATAGTGTGTGTGTGTAATTTATATACATATATATATACACACACATATACACACACACACACACACACACACACACATATATATATGTGTACAGTCAGGTCCATAAGTAATGTTGTACACCACCTGTACACCACCACAATGGATTTGAAATGAAGCAATCAAGATGTGATTGAAGTGTGCACTTTCATTTAAGGGGCTTTAATTAAAGGGGTTTAACAAAAATATTGCATTAGCCGTTTAGGAATTACAGCCATTTTTTACGTAGTCCCTCCATTTTCACAGGCTCAAAAGTAAATGGAAAATTGACTGATAAGCATTTTCATGGCCAGGTGTGGCCTGTTGCCTTATTATTGCATGACAAATTAAGGAGATAAATGGTCTGGAGTTGATTCAAAGTGTTGAATTTGCATTTGGTAGATGTTCATGGGAACTCAGCTCAGCAACACCAAAAGGCCTGGAAGACCACTCAAGGCAACTAAAGTGGATGAAGGCAGAATTCTTTCCTTGTTGAAGAAAAACCCCCTTCACAACATCTAGCCAAGTCAATAACACTCTGTAGGAGGTATGCGTATCATTGTCAAAGTCTACAATCAAGAGACACCTTGATGAATGTAAATACAGACAGTTTACCTCAAGATGCAAACCACTGGTAACACTCAGGAACAAAAAGGCCAGATTAGATCTTGCTTTAAAAATAAATAAATAAATAAATAAATAAAACCCTGACCAGTTATGATGCAAGAATAACTTGTACTAGAATGATGGGAAGAGAAGAGTATGGAGAAGGAAAGGAAGGACTCATGTTCCAAAGCATACCACATCATCTGTCAAACATGTGGAGGAAGTGTTATGGCATGGGCATGTATGGCTGCCAATGGAACTGGGTCACTGGTGTTTATTGATTATGTGACTGCTGAACGAAGCAGCAGAGTGAATTCTGAAGCACATAGAGCTATACTTTCTGCTCAGATTCAGACCCATTAATAAGCAGCAACTGAAGGCTGCTACAATAAAGGCCTGGCAAAGCGTCTCAAGGGCAGAAACTCAGCATTTGGTGATGTCCATGGGTTCCAGACTAGAGGCAGTCATTGACTGCAAAGGATTTGCATCCATGTATTAAAAATAATCCCTTATGTTAGTTTGTCCAATTACTTTTGAGCCTGTGAAAATAGAGGGACTATGTAAAAATGGCTGTAATTCCTAAAAATGGCTGTAAAACCCACTGAATTATATCTATGTATCTAATCTATCTCCAAGTCAATCTCTACGTCAATGATCTGTAATGACTGTTTTCTAGTAAATCACAGCTACAGTGGTCATGTTCAAAAAACAAGACAGGAGACATACAGTCATGGGAAAATGAAAGTACACCCTCTTTCAATTCTTCAATATGTTTTCATTTATCAGGCCCTAAATAACAATTGCGTGGTCCTCACCAACTTCTATAAACAAATAGCCTCAGATGACAACAAAAAAAAACACAACAGATTTCAATATATAGTCATTTTTTCCCAAAAGATAAACCAACATTCAGAAACCAGGTGGGAAAAAATAAATACATCCTTCCTTCTTCAATAATCATTAAGAGAATAATTAGCAGCCAGGAGTTACTAATGAAATGCACAAGATTAGTTAATCATCAAGAAGTGTGACTACCTTTATAAAAGCAGAACTTCTGGCAATTTGGTGTTCTGGAGCACTCAGGTGTGTGTCTACACCATGCCAAGAAGAAAGGACATCAGCCATGATCTCAGAGAAGCAATTCTTGCTGTTCAACAATCTGGGAATATAAGGGTTATAAGGCCATCTCCTAAACAATTTGAAATTCACCATACGAGAAGGATTGTTTACAAATGGAGAGCCTTCAAAGCAGTTGTCACTCTTCCCAGGAGTGGGCATCCCAGCATATTCAGTCCAATGTCAGACTGTTTAATGCTCAGAGATATAAAGAAAAACCCAAGAGCCTCATCATGTGACCTACAGGCCTCGGTAAGCACATTAAATATTTATGTTCATGACAACATAATCAGAAAAAGACTGAACAAGTATGGCTTTCATGAAAGGGTGGCTAGGAAAAAACCTTTCTCTCCTAAAAGAATATGGCAGCAACAATTATGTTTGCAAAATTGCATCGGAACAAACCAAAATAGTTCTAGAACAATATCCTTTGGACTGATGAGACCAAGGTGGAGATGTTTGGTCATCATGCACAGCGATGTTTGAAAAAATAACCAAACACAGCGTATTGTCACAAACACCCCATACCAGCTGTCAAGCATGGTAGAGGAAGGGTGATGATTTGGGCTTGTTGTGCAGCCATAGGGCCTGGGAAACTTGCAGTCATTCAGACAACAATGAACTCCACTTTATACCAGAATATTCTTGAGACAAATGTGAGGCCATCTGTCCAGCAGCTTAAGCTGGGCTGAAATTGGGTCATGCAGCAGGACAATGATCCCAAGCACACCAGAAAATCGACATCTCGATGGCTAGAGTAGAAAAAAAATCAAGGTGTTGGAATGGCCAAGTTAAAGGCCAGCCCTCAATCCCACTAAGATGCTGTGGCTGAATCTTAAGAGAGCTGTGCATAAACCAATGCCGTCAAAAGTTGATGAACTGAAGCAATGTTGTAAAGGAGATTGGGTCAAAATTTCTCCAAAATGATGGAACAGCTTGAAACTCCTACAGAAAATGTTTACTGTGTTACTACTGGTGGTTCTATATGTTACTCAATTATTTTTTCCCACCTGGTTTCTGAATGTTGGTTTACTTTTGGGGGAAAAATGACTACATATTTAAATCTGCTGTGTTTTATTTGTGGTCACCTGAGGTTATGTGTTTGTTTATAGATGTAAGTGACGACCACATAATTGTTATTTAGACCAAGACAGAATTGAAGGAGAGTGTACTTTCTTTTTCCCATGACTGTTTGACACTGGTCCAGCTGCAAAGAAGCAGAAAAGTCATACATTTGGAATATGCATTGCAAGGTAACATTTGGGTGCTTCTTTAAATACATTTCAATTTCTTTCAAACAAAGATAAATAAAATGTTCTTAGAAGCCATGTCATAAAGTATTATTCTTTGCTAGAGGAACGTTTTCTTGTTCTTGGCTGTCTGTTCCATTCATAGGCCTTTTGACTATTTTTTAATGTTTATTTAAATGTTGACTTTATGCAAAAAAAAAAAAAATGCTAATTAAACATTCATTCTACTTGATGGAGTCATTCTTGTATAATGCAAAATTTCAGTGCTTTCTCGTAGCAGTGGTAATTAACATATGACCAGAATTATACTCATTTGTATGGTAACCTGCATCGTTCCTGGACAAATGTATTTCATGGCAGCATTATTCATATGGAAAGACAATGGTAGACTGTGCCTTAAATGATCAGCCTAAACAACAAATTTGCGTCATCACGGGTCCTACTGCTTTCTCACATCTACCTGAAATGCATGAGAGCGTCACATTTACCAGTTTGATTGTACAGATGAGAAAAACAATCATAATTTCATTTTGGATATTTCCTTATCCCACCAAAATTAATTTCTGGTTATGTCATTGCCAGCACAACACATTTCGACCTACATGAAATGCACCAAACAGGCAGTCATTTTAACCTGCACATTTCAGACGGTGGTCAAGCCAGCCGTGGTAGAAACCAGCGTGCACGTATATATGGCGGTTTACCGTAGTTACCTTCAGATGTCTATGCTACAGATTTACTGTGAATTCTAGACAGTGTGAAAAAATTGAGCAGTAGTGTACTACAGGCCATTCTGGTATTATTTTTCTCCAAGCTCACGGGGGCCAAATGAAGGCTTGTGTTGGACACATGTGCCCTAATGCATCCTTCTGATTAGCTTAACTTTTTAGACTATTAAGTAAGCATGCTTCGAAGGCAGTGAGGTTCCCACTCCCAAACTTCATGCTCTGTTTGGTATTACCTCTGGTGCTGCCACCTAGTGTGTAAGAAGAGGTAGCGCTAATAAAGAAAATTAAAACGGAAATATCGTGATAAACCTCAGAGCAGCAAATTTGTCTTGCCAGTATTTTATATCACGATATTCGAGACAATAAAATTCTCAGTTTTACAGTCTCATGCCTAAGGCCAATTTTTTTGTTCTTGCTATACACTGATAAGATGCCAATTTCAGCTTTCATTTCCTGATATTTACATCTAGATGTGTTCAACAACTTAGAATATGGCACATTTTGTCTGAACCCACCCATTTTTCAAGTGATCAAATATACTGGAACATGTGACTGACAGGTGTTTCTTGTTGCCCAGGTGTGTCCTGTTAGATTGATTGTTTAAACAGTTAATAGCTCTGAATGTCTACTCTTGGTTTCAGCCCTAGATTTCACCTGTGAAGACTGCATTGTGCTTAAAAGGATAAATGAACATGAAGACCAGAAAGCTGTCTATGGGAGAAGATCAAGTGATCTTAAAGCTGAGAAAAGAGGGTAAATCGATCAGAGACATTGCACAACAACAAGACATCGAACAGGTCAGCCAAGGAAACTAACATATTTTGATGAAAATATTGTGAAACCTGAGAAGAAAAACCGCAAAGAAATACAGAGATGAGCCACAAAAGCTGGAACCAATATTAACCTCTACCAAAGTGATGCAAAGCCAAAGTGTGGAGAAAGAAGGAATCTGCTCATGATCAAAAACAAAGAAACTCATTGGTCGAGCATGGTGGAGGTAGTGTCATGGCTTGGGCTTGCATGGCTGCTTCTGGAATGGGCTCACTCATCTTTATTGATGATGGTAGCACCAGAATGAATTCAGAAGTCTACAGAAACATTTGTATGCCAATTTACAGAGAAATGCATTCAACCTAATTGGAAAGAACTTCATCATGCAGCAAGACAATCACTCAAAACACACTGCCAACACAACAAAGGCCTTCCAAAAGACTGACCAAGTCAATCCCCAGACCTTAACCCAATTGAGCATGCATTTCACCTCCTGAAGAGGAGACTGAAGGGGGGAAACCCCCCCCAAACAAATAACTGATAGAAGCTGCGGTACAAGCCTGCAAAAGCATCACAAAAGAAGAATGCAACAGATTGGTGATGTCAACAGGTCACGGGTTTGATGCAGTTGTTGCAAGCAAGGGACATGCAACCAAAGTGTATTAAGTGTTATTTACTTTATGTCTGTTCCAATACTTTTGCTTACCTAACAGTTGGGTAGTCTGCCACCAAAGGTGCCATGTTCTAAATTGTTTAACACAGCTAGATGTAAATATGTGGAAATGATTGTAAATAGCTGAAATTTTGATCTATCTGCTCATATTCAACTTTTAATTATATATATATATATATATATATATATATATATATATATATATATATATACACACACACATACATACATACATACATACATATATATATATGCTTTTAACTAGAGCTATAGAACTGGAATAGTTTTAGCATTATACTGCAGCATCATTGCTGTTATCGATAATCAGTAAACTATAGGATGAGAACTTGTTGCCGTGCACCATTAGCTAGCCACTGGAATAAGGATAATAGTTAGCTAGGTAGGCCTGAATCAATCACAATTTTAAAAAATAGTAATTAATTTAAACTTGGTCAACAAACAGGCTATTTGTTTGAATACTATCCCTAACACAACACTCCTAGGTAGTCAGCTACCTGTCTAGAATCGTTTGTATTGACTATTGAACGTATAGAGAATATGAACATGTAGCTCTTGCTAGCTGGCTAAAACATTCACACGTTAACAAACTGTAATGCTTCATGGCTGTTAGTTTGTACTTTATTCACCTACATCATCACTCATGCAGCTAGAGACTGACCATAACTAACGTATTAGCTAGACTGCAATTTTAAGGAACGGTCAGTCTATTATCTCTCTGGGGTAGAAGGAGAAAGCACGTTAAATTGTGAGGGAAATGGACGCAAATGTGCATAAGCCTGCTTAAATCGGTGTAAAAACAAACAAACAAAAAAAACAAAAACGACTAATTATAAAATCTCATTACAATACGTTGGTCTTATTAATTTTTTGACTCTTTCCCCCCTGTTTTGACCCGTCAGATTCAGTGTTCCAACCGGACCATACCACAAAAATCATAACGGCAGAAACACGGGTTTTTGTTGCACCGTGATACCAGCATAATTGAAGATAACTACAGAGAGGCAGCCATTAACGTTACAGGAACACGAATGCTGTTATGTTTTGTTTGCTACATAGCTCCACTATAATTTTGACTAAACATAGTGGAATTTTAAATGATTTTAAATATTGGTAATAGACCTTTCGGTCCCTGCTTATAGTTGAGCCCATCCCAGTTTCTTCTCTAGAACAAGGAAGAAAAGTCTCCATTTTGGGTGGGACTAAACAACAATCTCGCCAAACAGACTTTTAACATTTGTAATGGACAATTAAGAGACGGTCGGTTGGTGAATCTTTAAAAGTACGAACAGATACACAAACCTTGTATAAGGTTCTAAATTGAGTTCAGAACATTTTGGATTATTTAAACAAAACAATGTTCATGTTGGTCTTACCTCGGAATGGTAGCTGCAGAGATGGCCGCGCATTAACATAATCTGCCTAGCAACAAACACCAATCGGAGTAATGATTTTATATATATATATTTAAATAAATATTAAAAATATATATTGCGCTATTTAAGAGAATTCGTTTTTTTTTTGTTTTTTTTTACTTAAACACAAATTTCTGTGTTTAAAAAATTATACTGTTTCCATACAAGACTTTATTTTGTGATCAACATAGTATTGTGAACAGCATGGCGTTAGAGTCGCATTGCAGCCTTCATACAGGACCAATGGGAATGTTCCTTCATTTCTTTAGACCAATAACAAAAAAGTCTGTATCACCCAATGAAGAGTCACAGAACCTTTGCGTCGCCCCCACACAATATTATATTCATACAATAAATACGATTTGTGTGGTTCAGTATTCTTTAAAAATGAAGTATAGGTGTACTTATAGATAAGATTAGACAGATGTGTAAAGAGCACAATTAAAAACCCAGTAAAATTGTTTATAAATGGAAATCTATCACCAAAGTCTACTATTTCAAACTTTTTTCCCCCAAACAGACGTTTTCTTACACATTTTTTCACTCTGGTTTCAAAATGATCAACACTCCAACAAACTATATGAGATAACCATTTCAAGTCACAAGCTCTGTATTCTTGCCACAATTTCTGTGTTGGTTTTGAGGCATTTTAGGGCTCAAATTCTGACAGTCTTAACCTCCTGGCAGAGGCAACCAGACTTTGGGCTAAAATATCTGGTACATTTGAAAATTGACCATTCTATTAATCTTCTCAAGTACCTCTGAATCATAGAGTAAGTAAGTATTAAGACAATTTACAATCATAATTATAACTTTACAGACAGTTTACACACAAAAGGCCTCTTTTATCAATATTTTAGTAAAGTTGTGTGTAAATGTTTGCCAAACCAAACAAAAAATTTCTCCCAGATTTGTCAGTTTTGGAAATGACAATTTTCTTCGTATTTGCATGTGATGTTGAATATCAGATGAATTACCAGGCACGTATATGGTACAGCTGATTTGCATTTGGTGACACCCACAAAACTCCATACAGGCAAAGCTCACACCGCTGAAATGATGAGTAAAAGACATAAAAAAGGTTATTTTGACTCATGTCTATGCCAGTAAAATATATATTATATAGCAGCTTCTGAAAAGGTTCAAATCTGGAGCGAAAATACCATGAATAGGTGAATTAGATGTGAATTAAATGAAGTGAAAAGAAAATGGCTTGACATGAAAATGGAGAAAAATTATACAGTTGTGTGCAAAAGTTTGGGCACTCCTGGCCAGATTACTTATTCAATTGATTTTTAAAGTGAAAAGGAAAAAAGCACTATCTCTGCAGCAAATTACTTTAAAAAGTAACAGTTTCGTGAAAAAATTAATGCAGTTACTTCATATTTGTATAACCTATAGATAGAAAAAAAATAGAATAGTAATTGTGGCCTGTGCAAAATTTTGGACACCCTTCCAGTTTTAAAGTCTCAGAACTTAATTAACTTGTTAGGCCTTAATTGACTCACTAGGACTCGTTAGGCAGGTCAGGAATTGTCATTAGGAATAACAATACCTAAGCATAATAAATTCTGTGACTATTCAAACCTTGTGCTAACACTTAACAACCATGGGCTCCTCTAAGCAGCTGACTGAGGATCTGAAAATGATGTTAATTGATGCCAACAAAGCAACACAAACAAAACCCTCATATGACATTAAGGACCTGCAAGAAGGTTTAGCTGACAGGAGCGGTGGTGCATCATTCTCTGCAGCATTGCTTACACAAGCTTGATCTGCTTGGAAGAGTCATCAGAAGGTAACCTTAACTCGACCTAATCACAAAAGTCAATGTCTGAAGTATGCAATATCTAACTAATCCAGAGGCATTTTGGACATACAACCCCTGGCAAAAATTATGGAATCACCACACTTAGAGGATATTCATCCAGCTTTTTTACTTTAAAGCAAACAAACAAATCACAGATATGACACAAAAAAGGTTTTGTTCAATAGCTTAAAATTCTGGCTTTGTGAAACATACATCAAAAAAATTCACTGACATTTTTTTTATTAATGGCATGTCATTTTCCAAATCAAGTAGAGGAAAAAAGTATGGAATCACTCAATGTTGAGGAAAAAATTATGGAATCATTAACAAAAAAACACAATTAGTACTTTGTTGATCCTCCTCTGGCTTTTATGACAGCCTGAATTCTTT
>CM040459.1:19745420-19763409 GCA_022758105.1 Pangasianodon gigas | reverse complement strand
GGTGTGTAAGCACTCCCTTTTAACTGCTGACTAATTAGCATTTTAAGACTTGTCCCGGTATTTGTTTTAGAAGTGGAAATTAAGAAAGGCGTGAAAATTAAGAAGATGATTCCATAATATTTTCCTCAACACTGAGTGATTCCATACTTTTTTCCTCTACTTGATTTGGAAAAAGACATGCCATTAATAAAAAAAAAAAAGTCAGTGAATTTTTTTGATGTATGTTTCACAAAGCCAGAATGTTAAGCTATTGAACAAAACCTTTTTGTGTCATATCTGTGATTTATTTGTTTGCTATAAAGTAAAAAAGCTGGGTGAACATCCTCTAAGTGTGGTGATTCCATAATTTTTGCCAGGGGTTGTATGTGCTGTGGACTGATGAAGTTAAAATGGAGAAAGGTATTTTTGTAAAAAAAAAAAAAAAAAGGGAGTAGAATTTGATTACAAGAACTGTTAAGCAACTGTTAATCATGGGGGTGGATCTATTATGCTTTGCAGTTGATTGGCAGCCAGTGGCACAGGAAACATTGCACGGGAATCTGGAAGAATAGATTCACTAAATATCATCAAATTCTGGAAGCAAATGTGACACAGTCAGTCAAAAAAAAAAGAGACTGGTTTCTACAACAGGACAATGAGCCAACACATACCTTAAAATCCACTATGAAATACTTCAAAGAGTGCAAGCTGAAGCTTTCAGAATGACCCTTACAGTCCCCTAACTTAAACAGCGTTGAAAATCTGTTTGTAGATCTTAAACATGCTGTACATGCATGATGGCCTAAAGTATTTCAGAATTAGAAACATACTGAAAGGAAGAATGGTTGAAAAATCCTAAACTAAGAATGTGATATCTGCCAAAGGGTGTGTCCAAACTTTTGCACAGGCCACAATTAATTTTTTTTAATTTTTTTTTATGTTTTATTGATGCTTTACATCAATTGCACTGGATGCAGCTTCTTAAATACAGTCTACAGTGTATGGCATAGTATAGCATAACATATCATAGCAGCTTTGAAATAGAGTCTATGGGGCAGTGGTAGGTCAGTGGTTAAGATGTTGGCCTACTGATTGTTAGGTTGTGAATTTACTTCCCAGCACTGCCAAGCTGCCTTTGCTGGGCCCTTGAGCAAGGCCCTTACAACTGCTCAGTTGTATAAATGAGATAAATGTAAGTTGCTCTGGATAAGGGTGTCTGCCAAACGCTGTAAATGTAACTGTCTCCCTGGAGTAGCATGGTCATGGTGGTTGACATACCAAACTTTGTGTATCTCAGCAAAACATGTAAAATTGTTTAAGAAATATTTTTCCATAGTTCCATGATTAGGTGGGTTAACATATTTTGTTGTCATTATTCTATAGTAGCCCAGAGAATCAGACAAGCACATGAAATACAATAACACATCATGATTAAGGGAAAGATGACGATGACCATTGTCATTTAAATAAAAACAATATTTTATCTAATTAAAACTCAAATGTAGTTTTATATTTAACTTAGCATATAGTGTTTATTTTTCATCATAAATATTTGATAGTGTTCAATATCAATAAAAAAAACATTTATGCATAACCTGTGTAAAAGTCATATTGTGTATTGGATGTAGACTCATTAAAGTGAGAATCGCAATGTATCTAAGAATTATTTGCCTAATGCTTAATCATAACTGCTCCAATGCATTATCAATGTTAATAAATTTGATGTTAGGCACTCTGAATATGACCTTCCTTATACAGTATGTTGCCTCTGTGCCACAAATACACTGAAGCTCTGTATAGATTAGCTGTGTTTAGACTGTTACTTGGAACTATATTTATTCATTTGTATGAATATTTCTTCATTTCTCTCCTAAAACAAATCATACAGACTGTGTGTCCAGGAACTCTTCCCTCCCGTTACTTATTTAAGAAAAATGAAACAAACTGGTGTTTATGTTTCTTAAACTTTAATTTAGTGGGTACAGCTACATAAAGTTTTATGAAATTTGGTGCATTTAGGTCCACACACTTGAATTTAAGCTAATTTGCGGAACCTTCTGGGCTTCTCTGAAAACCTCTGGTGCTGTCATGAATATTCACATATGACTATCATCATAGTGAAGAGTACACTCATTTAACTCATTTAACTCATTTCCAAAATACGATTTTATGTATTTTTAATTTGCATTTGTCAAAGTCTACAGTCAAGAAATGCCTCCATGAATGTAAATACAGAGCGTTTACTTCAAGATGCCACTGCTAGCTGTCAAGAACAGAAAGGCCAAATAGAGTGCTATAAAACCTCTAAAAAACCCTGCCCATTTCTAGAACAAGATTCTTTGGACAGGTGAAGCCAGGATTAAATTGTACCAGAATGATAAGAAGAGAAGAGTATCGAGAAAGAAAGGAAGGGCTCATGATTCGAAGCATACCACATCATCTGTCAAACATGGTGGAGGCAGTGTTATGGCATGGCATGTATGGCCGCCAATGGAACTGGGTCACCGGTATTTATTGATGATGTGATTGATGATAGAAGTAGCAGGATGAATTCTGAAGCGTATAGAGCTATACTTTCTGCTCAGATTCAGTCAAATGCTGCAAAACTGATAGGGCGGCACTTCGAAGTACAGATGGATAATTACCCAAAACATAGCGCGAAAGCAACCCAAGAGCTTGTTAAGGCACAAAAATAGAATGTTCTTAAATGGCCGAGTCAGTCACCTGACCTCAACCCAATTGAGCTGCTTTTCACATACTGAAGACAAAACTGAAGGCAGAAAGACCCACAAACAAGCAGCAACTGAAGACGGCTGCAGTAAAGGCCTGGTAAAGCAACTCAAGGGAGGAAACTTTGGTGATTTGATGATGTCCATGGGTTCAAGACTTCAGGCAGTCATTGATTGCAAAGGATTTGCATCCAAGTATTTAAAATAATCATGATATTAATAATTATGTTAGTTTGTCCAATTACCTTTGGGCCTGTGAAAATGGAGGGACTCTGTAAAAAATGGCTGTAATTCCAAAATGGTTAATGTAATTCTTTTTTGTTAACCTCTTGAATTAATGCTGAAAGTCTACACTTTAATCACATCTTGATTGCTTCATTTCAAACCCATTGTGGTGGTATACAGAGGCAAAATTATGAAAATTGTGTCTCTGTCTAAGTACTTATGGACCTGACTCATAATAAAACTTACAGAAACTCATATTGGAAGCTTAAAAATTCCCTGCTGAAATATGAAACTTTAAGTCCTCAAGTAATAGAAATGATCACATACTTTTGGACCAAAGATCAGTCAGAGAATTTGTATTCTAACAATTTTTCAAATTTGAAGGTGGCCAGTACGTGAGATAAATCTGGCAGTCTACTGGGAAAAATCTATAGATTAAATGAAGAATTAGTGATATCTCAAATTGTTTGTCTTTGTGAACACCCCCATGAGAGTTTATCAGAAGCATAAAAAAATGAACCAACCTCCAAATTAAATTAGATGAAATATATCAAAGGAAAGCTGAAGGAACATTTGTGAGATCAAGAAAAAAAAAAGGCTTTAGGAGGGAGAGCAAAAATACTGCTTACTTTATCAGTTTAGAAAAAAATAATGGGAAAGACGATACATTTCAACAATTAAACTGTCATATCAATGCCGGAATTGGGGTCTAAATACACATTCCAGAACACACCGCAGCCTACAAACATGGTCACTGAGGACTACAACACCCAGTCACTACAGACTCTCTCACGTTCACACTCACCTGATTACTGATCATACACACCTGGGCTCAATCACCTTCACAGCACACTCTCACAATATATAAGGACTGTCAGTACTCACATGCATTGTCAAGTATATGGTCAGTGTTCCATATCTGTCAATAGCAAGCCTTTTGATTCCTGTTTGTCTCTCTGGTTTTTGATATTGTTCTGGTTTCCAGTTTGTGATACTGCCAATCCAGTTCATGTTGTTTGTGCATCACCTGAGCCTTGCATGTTTTTTTAATTCATTTTTGGATTACATCTTTGTTGTTTGCTATAGTTAATAAAGCCATTGAGTATCTGCACTTGCTTCAACTGTTTCCTGACATAAACATTACTGATTGATTTACTGGTGATCTTAAACACATGCAACTATTGTGTAAAATTTTACAGTAATTTATATAACTCGAAGTATTGTGAAGAATCAGCTGCTAGTTTCTTGAATGCTTTAAATAATGTAACTCTAACTGACTTAGATCATAAACAGCAATGTGACAGTCTCATCTTCCTGGAAGAAATTGTTGATGCTTGAACATCTCAAGAACAACAAACCACCAGGAGATGATTGCATCACAGCCAAATTGTTTGAAGTTTTTTTTCTCACCAGGTAGCACTTTCTTTTTTTTTTTTTAGAAAGTATTTAAAAAGACTCTTCCTCCTACCCTGGCATAAGGGTTCATTAGTTTAATTCCCAAACCTCAGAATGATTTTAGATTTCAGAATCTTTTAATAATTGATAACTGGCATCCACTCTGTTTACTAAATAACAATTATACATATTTTTGCCTTAATATTTGCAAAAAGTGTAAAAGTGTAAAAAAAAAAAAAAAAAGTGTAAAAAAAAATCTTTAGATCATATTATTGATAAAGTTCAGTCAGGTTTTATGAGGAATAGGCGTATGTGGAAATTGTTCAATTAAATTGAAAGGTGATACTTCCACCAGATTTTCTTTAAATTGTGGCATTAGACAAGAATGTCCTTTATCCCCACATCTTTTTCTTCTCTGTCATTTAAAAAGTTTTTAAACAATCCTTTATCTATTTAGAATATTGTACCTAACGATGTGTTTTCTAAGCTAGGTGATCTCAGTTTCTTTTTTCTGTATGACTATAAGTTCCAGACATGGGATATCAGTCACTCCAAAAGAATATGCTAGTGTTATGTGTGCAGTTCTATCTGGCATTCTAATGCTTTTTAAAGCAGCTGTAGATGAGGGGCCTATACGCCTGCCTGATTTGAACCCAATGAATCCTCCAATTGGTCATATTTGCTTCTGTCCCACAGTTAAAAAGAACAACATGAACATCTCTAGGCTGTTTCAGAGAGAACTGTTAATGCTGTTCATTTCTGGAATCAGTTTGTGAGTGCCCTTGAATGGAAAAAGATTATGGACCTTACCATATAAATATTTGCTTACTAATAAGGTAAAGGAAATATCTTTTGAAATTATTCACAGATGCTATACAACTAATCAGTTTCTTGTTAGGTTTACAAAGATATCGATACAAATAGTTTATTTTGTAACACACACATGGAAACACTTCTCAATTTATTTTGGCACTGTACACACACAAAAAAATTGTGGAAAAGTCTCAGTAGATTTATTATTGTTACGATCGCCAGCTGGAGTGCCCACGAACTCCACTAGAGGGCACTCCACCCCGGACTCTTGCCCTTGTCTTCTGGACTACATTTCCCATGTGTTCCTTGCCCCTCATGTGATCTTACCATGTGCTACCCTTGTTTGTGTGTCATGTTCTGATTGGTTCCTTGGGTTCATGTGTCTTGTTTTCATTGGTTGGTTTGCTGTATAAAAGTTGCTCACACATGCCCCTAGGTTGCTGATTATTGTGTGTATAGCCATCCCTTGTTCCTAGTTTCCTAGTTTCCTAGTTTCCATGCTTCTGTGTCTCTGTGTTTCCTAGTTTACCTGTGTTTTTGACCCTTGGACTGTTTTCCTTGGTTTTGATTGTTTGCTGCCTGCCCTGACCATTCCCTGTGTTCTGGATTACTCTTTTGGCTCTGCCTTGGATTATACTGTTTGCTGGTGCTCGACCCTGCCTGTTTTGACCACGTTTGTAAATAAAGCCTTGCATTTGGATCCCCAACTCTGTTGTCACGACCCCTCTATGTTACAGAATAATCAGCCCTCCCGGATCCAGCGGCTTTTTGAGCATTCCAGGCCAATCATGGACCCAGTCGATCAACTACTGCACCTTCGGCAAAAGAACCTATCCATTGAGGAATATGTTCATCTGTTCTGTGAGTTGTCATGTCAAGTACCGATATATGATGAGATTTTGTTTAAGGACTTGTTCCGTTTTGGTCTCAATGAGCCAACAAAGTCATTGTTACCTGGAGGAGAGTTTAATTGTAGTTAAAGAGACTTTATGGACTATGCACTGTTGTCATGTGGCTCTCCTTTTACTGTGAGAGAGGCAGAGGACTTTGAAACCCCAAAGAATTTTTTGGGGGGGGCCAACAGCGGCAAGCTCCGGCAGCAGCGGAGCTTGACCCATCATGGCCACCAGCAGGTCCTGTGTTTTCTGCACCTTCTTGTTCTCTGATCCCCAGTCCAGAGCCTCTTCCCAAGATGGCCGCCTGCCCAGAGCCTCTTCCCAAGATGCCTGTCACACCAGAGCCTCCAGCCATTATGGATGTCAAGCCTCAGTCTTCAGCCATCACGGATGCCACTCCAGTATTCCCGAGCATCGTGGATGTTGTGTTTGAAGACACCAAGGCGTTCCAAGGGCGTTTGAGGCTGGTGTCCAGTCTGGCGGACCCACCGTTGATGTCGGTGCGTGCAGCAGACATTCCAAGAGCTTCAGCACTGGTCGTCTCAGAGACACTTCCCCTATCCTCAGTGCTCCCTGTAATGGCGGTCGCCATCCTGTGTGTTTGGGCTACGTATTGCTCTGTTCTTGCTCCAGTCCGTGAATCTACCCCCGAGTCTGCTCCAGTCCATGAATCTGTTCCTGAGCCTGCTCCAGAGCCCGCTCCAGTCCTCGAATCCGCTCCAGAGCCCGCTCCAGCTCCCGAGGTGGCAGCTCCCGCTGCAGAACCTCCCAAGTCGTCGGCATCGGCAACAGCTCCTTCCGAGGTGGCAGCTCCCGCTGCAGAACCTCTCAAATCAGCGGCGTCCGCTCCAGCTCCTCCTGAGGTGGCAGTTTCCACTGCAGAACCTCCCGAGTCTGCGGTGTCCGCTTCTGAACCCTCTGCCTGCCCTGTCACGGCCAAGGAGACCATCTCCGAGCTCTTCGCCTGCCCTGTCACGGCCATGGAGGCCGTCTATGAACTCTCCGCCTGTCCTGTCTCGACCGCAGAGGCCGTTATTAACCTCTCTGTGCTCTCTGTGCCAGTCCCGCCTGATCCGCCTTGGTGGGCACCTGCCTTGTTAGCTCTACGTTGGTGGACATCTGCTCTGCTGTGGTGGTCATCCGCTCCGCCGTGGGGATCTTTGCTCTCCTCTGCTCTGCTGTGGTGGCTGTTGGCTCTGCTGTGGGGATCTTTGCTCTCCTCTGCTCTGCTGTGGTGGCTGTTGGCTCTGCTGTGGGGATCTTTGCTCTCCTCTGCTCTGCTGTGGTGGTCGTCTGCTCCGCCATGGGGATCTTCGGACCCTTCAGCTCCGCCTGCTCCGCCCTGGCGCCCTTCAGCTCCGCCTGCTCCACCCTGGTGCTATTCTGTTCCGCCTGCCCCACCTTGGTACCCTGCTCAGCCCGCTCTGCCTCAGTCCCCTGTTCCTCCACTTCCACATGGACCTGGCCCTCCATCCCTCCCCCTGTTCCGCCTCCGCTCCACCCCCCTCCTGGACTCGCGTCTATTCCTGTTGAGGAGCATCTGGAAGCCGCTCCTTAGGGGGGGAAGCTATGTTACGATCGCCAGCTGGAGTGCCCACGAACTCCACTAGAGGGCACTCCACCCCGGACTCTTGCCCTTGTCTTCTGGACTACATTTCCCATGTGTTCCTTGTCCCTCATGTGATCTTACCATGTGCTACCCTTGTTTGTGTGTCATGTTCTGATTGGTTCCTTGGGTTCATGTGTCTTGTTTTCATTGGTTGGTTTTCTGTATAAAAGTTGCTCACACATGCTCCTAGGTTGCTGATTATTGTGTGTATAGCCATCCCTTGTTCCTAGTTTCCCAGTTTCAAGAACAATCCAATATTTTGTCAATAATTTAGTTATTATTATGGCAAAATATTTACTTCATAAATTTAAATATAACAATTCTAGGCCTGTAATGACATTCTTTGAAACTGAAGCTTAACAACATGTAGACTTTATTCTGCAAATAAAAAAGTGAAAAAGGTATTTTTTTTTTTTTATGTAACTCTGTCTGTCCCCTGCCTTCCTTTTCTTTTTCTTTTTGGTCTCTATTTTATTTACTTTTAGTTGATCTTTTTTCTGTTTCAATGCTACGTTAAAATGTTGTATATGTGTATAGGTGATGTTGTATATTTTGTATTATTGCAAAAAAAAACTTCTGTCCAGGTGCTGCTGCGCTACTTCCCGGGTTCCAGCTACTCTAACCTACGTCATCTCCTACTGTCTGCGGGTGTGCTTACGTCATCGACGTAATACGATGGTATTAGGGATAAATTCACAGTGATAAATTTAAATATTTACAATATATTTTTGTGAATCCATTTATTTCTGTAAAGCTGCTTTGTGACAATGTCCATTGTTAAAAGCGCTATACAAATAAAATTGAATTGAATTGAATATTAAAGGGCGCCACCGGAGGGTATGTCGGCAACCTAGTGCTCGTTCTTTGTTATTTGCTTGTGTGATTTGTTTGTTGTGATGACTTTTGGTGTATGACCCTTTGCTTGTTCGTGAACTTTGAGATTATATTGTCCCCTTTATTTTTTATTTGTCTGTTCTGTATATAATTATTTTGTACATTTGTTTATTTTTTAAACATGCTGTATATACAATCCAAGTCACCGGGTGTAGAGCTTTCATTTGGGTGTGGGGTTTGTCTGTGTTTTGGCTAGTCAAGGACTAAGGGAAGCACTTGTCATTTGTTTGTCTTTATTTTATTTGGGTAGGTAAGGTAGCATTTGTCTGTACAGTTATTATCGGGTTTTGTTTGCTATTTTGGCCTTGGCCTGCCTGATGACTTCTAGTGACTGTAAATATCCATATTGCACAATATAATATACTGTACACAGTTTCATAAACTACATTTTCACACCTGCAAATTTTATGTCTTGACATGATATTAGTTTTTGTTAAGGATTTCTTATAAAATTTAAAAGAATTTTAAGGTTTTTTTTTTTTTTTATGTGTTTGAGATTACTGGTTTGTGTTGGTACTGAAAAAAAATCTACACAAGGTTATATATTTCTTTATTGTACAAATAACCTGGAAATATGTAGAAGATGATAAAAATAATTGTTTAAGCCATGGCCTCAGCACAAGTGTATTATGTGGCTAAGTCTGTGTTTGGAATGTCCTTGTGTAAGTCATGAACACTCCCTAATGCCCCTCAGTCTGAAACTGGCATGTGCCCAGTGCAGCCAGATAATTATCCTGTGAGCAAAAAACATAGCTCCCTCTCTCTTTCTTTCTTTCTTGTTTCTTGTTGCCCAGGTGTACCCTGTTAGATTGATTGATTGTTTAAACAATTAATAGGACTGAATATCTGCTCTTGGTTTGAGCCCTGGGTTTCACCTCTAAAGACTGCTTTTGTTGTTAAAAAGGAAATACCAAAATGAAGACCACAGAGCTGTCTATGGGAGAAAAGCAAGCCATTTTGAAGCTGAGAAAAGATGGTAAATTGATCAGATCTATTGTTCAAGCATTGGGCATAGCCAATACAACAATTCAAAATGTCCTGAAAAAGAAAGTAACTACTGGTGTACTAACAACCTAACACCGAACAGGTTGACCAAGGAAAACAACTGCAGTTTATGAGAGAAACATCAGTGAGAGCTGTGAAGAAAAACCCAAAAACAACAGTGACATCACCAACAGCTTCTACACGGCAGGGGAAAAAAGGTATCACAGTCCACCGTTCGAAGAAGACTTCGACAGCAGAAATATAGAGTCCATACCACAAGATGCAAATCAGCAGTAAGAAATGGAAGGCTAGATTGGAATATGCAAAGAAATACAGAGAGCCACAAAAGTTCTGGAACCAAGATTAACCGCTACCAAAGTGATTGAAAGGCCAAAGTGTGGAGAAAGAAAGGATCTGCTCATGAGCCAGAACATATGAGCTCAACCGTCAAGCATGGTGGAGGTAGTGTCATGGCTTGGGCTTGCATGGCTGCTTCTAGAATGAGCTCACTAATCTTTACAGATGATGTAACTCATGATGGTAGCAGCAGAATGAATTCAGATGGCTACAGAAACATTCTGTCTGCCAATTCACAGAGAAATCTATCTATATTAAGTCTATCTGCTCCAAAATTTTTGATCACCTAAAATTTGGGTAGTCTGCCACCAAAGGTGCCATGTTCTGAGTTGTTTAACTCATCTAGATGTAAATATCAGGAAATGAAAGTTGAAATTCTGATCTATCGTCTTATGTTCATCTTTTGATCTCAAACCCAAATGTTTCAGTGTATAGCAAAAACAATTTGACCATCCAATATTTTCAGAGGGGGCTGTATATATGAGGAAAAATACCATACACAAAGAAGCTTGTAATGTATACTGCCTTATTTTCATATCTGCCAAATGAATAAATGTAAATGTTTGTAATAAGATAATTCAGATATAATGTTAAGAATATATAGTTAACTATAATGCTTAATTCTCTCATAAGGACTATTTAGACTCTGAGTGGCAATGAGAAAACAGTCAGACTGGCTTATCTTTAAATTTTTGACTGTCCTGGTTTGTTTTTGGTTCCAAAGGTGCATCAGCAATATGGATTTTAAAAACCTCAGGCCATGGCTGACTGGGTGCAGCAGTTGAGAATTCCCTGAACTTCTCCAATAGAGCCATTAATTTTCCAATAAATCCTGGAAACTGTACCATTCAAAATTAAGCCTTATCAAAAATAAGACTATGTAACAAAGCAAATATCTGTTTGATCAAAAATATATGAAAGATAGTTGTAGAAAGAACAGAAAAAGCAAGATCTTAAAAAGTCATAATACCTAATAATACACTTTAATAACAGTAGTAGTAGTAGAAGTAGTAGTATGAGTAACTGCAATGAAAATCCAACTTTCAACCTAAAGTCTTAAGACTGATTCATGCACATTAAGTACTCTGGAACAGTATCTCAGCATTTATATGGAACAGAATTTTATTCTAGCATAAGTACAAAAAATATATCCTCAACAATTTTTAGAAAGCGAATATGTCATTTGTAGTGTAAGACCATAAACCAAAACCAGGTTGTGTGCATGTTATAAAATCAATTAACATTGTATACTATAAAGGTACTATAAAAGTCAGCTATTTCCTGACTTTTTACAATTTTAATAACTCTTCATATTAAAATTTATAATTAGAAATATATGGTATTATGGAGACTTCATATCTCTCTGTTTCACAAACAGAGTAAGTGAATCAAAATAATCAAAACCTCCAGAGATAAACCCTCAAAATTCACATTTTACTACTGATAGGATTGTCAATGTTGATAACCACAATGCCATGATTTTCAAAGCCATTTGTGGAGCAGTGATAATGATAGTTATCATTATTGACGCATCTGGCTGAGCTGGCAGTCAATGTTGGCTCCACTCTGGCAAAATTGGAGAAGTCCACACGATACCTTCCCTCCTTGCTGCGGGAGATGATGGGCAGAAACTTGTAGCCCCACATGATTTCCTGAGGTAGGTAAGACGTCCTGACCTGGCAGGAATAGCTGGTGGACTCAGCCATTCCATCCAGAAATACCACCAGCTCAAACTCCTGTTGATTTAAAGTCTCCACTGACATCTCAAAGAAGGGACTTGTCTTGTCAATCACATGATATAAGGTCAAGGGGCATACAAAAAAAAGGTTATCCTTTCCAACATCTACCATGAAGTCAACATTGACCTGGTCCAGGATGATGGTTTCACCTTCAGGAGTTACTGTTGTTCTAAGCAGCTTTCCATATATCTGGCTGCCGATCATCAAAGATTTACGCAAGTTAGCCACTCTTATCTGCAAACAGAGGACTCCTTTGTTTGGACAGATAACTGCCATCTCACTAAATGCTATGGTCTTGACCCTTTTCTTGGGCAGAGAAATTTTGGTCATAACCACTCCACACCAGAAGCAGTTAATGATTGCACCCACAAGAATCTGGATAATGATGAGAACAATAGCACTAGGACAGTTTGGGGTGATATCTCGTCCCCCAAACCCCACAGTTGACTGTGTTTCCAGGGAGAAGAGGAAGGCAGTGGTCAGTCCATGGAGATTAATTATACATACTTTGTGGTTACGTGATGGATTTTGCCATGACAAATCTCCATTGCTGTAGGCAATCCAATACCATAGGACTCCGAATATGAACCAGCTGAGAGTGAATGAGGCCACAAAGAAAACAAAAACAAAGCGCCAACGGATCTCCACAAAGGTGGTCCAGAAGTCTAGCACATAGGCAAAGAAGTTGCTGTACCTCACATTGCCATATTCAATGTTACAGTGGCCATCCTTCGTCACCAAGCGTTTTTTACAAAGTCTGCGTTTGGCCAGGTAGTTTCTGAGCATCTCTCTCAGGTAGCACTTCATTTTCAAATGACAGGAATCTCAGTCTAAAAAGAAATGACAAATATAGTCATATACAGTATATCACTGGGGAAAAAAAAGAGTTCATTTTATAATCATGTATATTTTTTTTCTACAGAATGTCTGCATGGAATATAGTCTATATTCAGGGCATAGATTAAGTCTACCATGAGCTACATTACTCTGGGAATTTGTGTTTACTACTTCATAAACAGTACCGTAAACTGTAACAAATGAACTGGACACACTGAATGTACCCTAAACCCAAATATCATTTGCTCACAAGTCTAAAAATCTAATGTTTAGCTTATTTCATAAAATTTAGTGTGGTGAAATGGGCACAATACAGAAGATTAACCCAAACCCAGTGCAATACCTTTGCCTGCGTATAGAACTATTGAACAAATTGTCCAGCTCACAGTTCTGACCTTTATATACAAATCATTCTCAGATATACCTTTATTGGCACTTCAAATTAATATTTAAATCATTAAAGAAAAAAAAAAACTAATACTGATGCCTAAAAAAAACTGACATAGTGAGGGTCATATCTATTGATTTTGTTTTTGTCATTGTATGATTTTCTAAAATAACTGGATGCAACAGTAACACAATTATCTACATACGCTGAGCTGTAAGTACCTAACTAACACAACATTAAGAGAATTGCTAGTTCACCAAAATATTCCTCAAGTCACATTGATGATGCAACCAAAGGGTGGTAAGTTATAACCCCTAGCTTTCCTCAAGCACAGCCAGTTAGCAACTTATCACTATTCACAGTTTAACCCCTATTTATTCTCATATCTTTAATGTTAAAACCTTGAAAAAGAGATTCTCAACTGTTCTCAAACAATAAACAAGTAGCAAAGAAAATTATAGGTATATTAAGTATTCAGGATTTTCTCAGTAGTCTGACACAATGAAATCTCTTCCAGTTCAGGTTAATTGTTGTTGTCAGAATGACGTTAATTTTTTAAAAGAATAGAATAAACAGTCATGAGAACAGAGCATAGGGTTAACTATGGAATATGGAGTAGTGTGCATGCCAAAGAATCTATTAAGGCTTTCTAAAATGGATTACATTAACTAGGAAGGATTTACATGTAATGTAAAAAACAAACAAACAACAACAACAACAACAACAACAATAATAATAATAATAATAATAATGATAATGATGATAATAATAAATGAGGGAGGCCAGGTAATGCATGTTAAAACCAGTGCTGGAATATTTGACATTCAAAGCAGCAAACTGGTTCAGTCTAAATGTGTTTCTTGGGAAATTCTAGCAAGCTGTCTTTTGAGTCTGAGGCAGCATTTAATGATAAGCACGTTGAAACATATCTATTGAGTATCATGTCCAAAGAAGTATAAGCTAATGATGTTGCTCAAATATTTTGTAATGTTCTAACAGTAACACAGTAAATATTCAAAGACGAAACAAAGCAACTTTGTACAATTTCACTGTAAATGACGACACACTCACGCATGAATTCCAAATGGTTTGTGTAATTATGTATAATGAAATGGAAGTATTTAGTATATATAACATTTCATTAAAAATAGAGGTAGAATATACCTAGGCCACCTTTTTTTCTTCTTTTTTTGAATGGCCCATTGCTGTATCTTCAGTTTATGCTTAAGCTAAATTCAAATAATATTTGAGCCCTAAAGGGCTCATATATTATTACCAGTTGTGGGGAACCTCTTTAATCTATGTCCCTATGCTTAGCAGTTACAGATACACTGTCCCATGTGACTGTCCCATGTCCCAGCTCAGACAGTGTGTCTCTAGCTGCTAAGAGACAAAGGGAATTTCTAATTTGCCCAACAAAAGGATACACTGTCTGTGGCTGAATTTTGAGTAGTGCTTGGTCTACCGCTCAAAAGCCTAGCGGAGTCTAGCCAGCAGACTCGTCAAGAAATTCTTTGCTTAGACACTACTTAAATAAAATGATACCATCTGTTCTAGGCATTCCTTTTCTTTTGGCTAGATTAGTTTTGAACCTGATGAAGAGTAACTCAACATGTTTTGTAGCAAAGTATTCACTATAGCACTTACCTGTTATAGAAGGTCTTTAGTGGATATCCAAGTAAAAAGTGAAATGGTGTCTTTTCTTTCTTTCTTTCTTTCTTTCTTTCTTTCTTTCTTTCTCTTTTTGATCCTTAATTTTGATCATTCATGAGTAATCTCAAAATCTCTAAAATCTTAATCTCAATGATATATATAAAATATATCAGTCATTAGTCATAGTCACAATAGTCACTCCTCTTTTACACACTCCAGAAGTATGCTTCTCTCACCTTGTTTCCGAGGTCTGGGAATGCCCTGCCCTGCCCTGCCCGGTCCATCCACCCTCCTACTTATAAGACTGTTCACTGAGTAGCTACTATTTATTGTAAACACAAATCATTAGGGATGTACTTAAAGTTTTGTGCTACAACCATGAAATTGTAAGACAAAAATCAATGTTTCATAATATTACAAAATTCAGAAATTGTGGATTGATTAAAGAAATGACATATTTTAGATTATTGATCAATTAGTTTTTGAAGACCTTCTATGAGTATAATGTGATTTTTTAAAGTAACTAGATTATAGTATAGATTATAGTAACTATAATAGATAATATCAGTAAAATACACTCTTAGCCATGAGTAGTCTGTCCTGTCACTTTAAAATGCAAAGGTGTGTTTAGCAGCATATTTAATCAAATCATCTGTCTGTTTATTACAGACACATCTCATTCATCTCAAATATTTTTGCCACCAACTTATTTATAATATTTGTCTTTTTTAGACTGTCACACTCTCTGTTCCTTTAAAAAGCATGTTTTGAATAACAAACTAATTGCACCATGTGTGCTTTTTTAGAAGCTGCATTTAAGCGGCAATCCTACTATCACAAGCGCAATTCTGACTACAGGAATCATTAGTAAGAATTAATTATGGCTTCAGATCAGAAAGAACAGGATCTTTTTCCCATCTGCAAGTTCCTCATCAGCTAAGCCTGTACAGTATCATGTGTCTGAGTGTTACATAGTAAAAATACTTTTGCTATGATGTAATAACACTGGTGGTGAAAATCAGTTCTTGTATCATCACCTACAGTGGTCATGTTCATCAAGACAAGGTTTAAAAAAAGTCTAAATATATTATATTCATACTGATCATTTAAAAATTTTTTTCATTTTTTCTAAGTTCAATATATAACAAATATTCTGGACAGGCATAAAATATATTTCTATATGCAATATATAAAAAAAACACTATCCATGCTAACCATGGTAAGAAAGTTCCAAAAATGTGCATGCCAAATGTGAATAATTTTCCAACTTTCAAGTCTATTCATGTTCATGTTAATCTTTGGCTTGAACTCCGAGATGTTTCACTTCATTTATGTTACACTGTAAAAACTTGTTGTACATTTTACAGTACTGTAAATCATATTTACAGTAAAGTACTGTAGTATTTTAACATTGTATAAAAGAACACATAACCCAATACAGTTGCTCATTTGGCTGATGCAGGATACAACCCAGCTAACAGTCTTATCCAACCATGAAAGATTGACAGTGCTGGAATTTGAACACACAATCTGATTTGTGAAGCCAAGCCTTAACCACTGAGCCACAACTACACTACAATGGCACTGCAACAAACTTGCATTGATTCAACCACTTCTACCACTGAATTAACCACTAAAATATTGCAATGAATCAATGCATGCTTGTGTTTCTCTCTCTCCCCCCCTCTCTCTGTCAAACTACACATGCCTCTCCTGAGAGACCAGTGATCGTGACCCCATCTGCTCTCCAGACTTGCCTGATCCATCCTGATGCCCTACTTCTGGTTGGAGTTCTCATCACCTGAAAATCACTCGCTGCTGCTGAGGATGGCCCCACATGGACAGCCTAAAGATCAATGAGATTACTGTGGATGGTACCACTTAGAAACCATAAAGATGGCTGTGGATGTTCTTCCTTGGATAGCCGTAGAACTGCAACTGCTACGAACAGTTTTGCACTCAAGTCTCCATCATTGAACAGTTGATAACTTCAACAAAATAGACTTCATTTTAAAACTATAATGAATTCAGAAATAACTCATGCTTGTATTCATAAGTTGCTCATAAGTTCCTGGTTACATAATTGCACTTTTTGACTATATGGTATACAATTATAGAAGGGAAATTATTTACAATCGCAATATCCAGTGTCACCCAGATGAGGGTGGGTTTGCTTTTGAGACTGGTTCTTCTCAAGGTTTCTTCCTCATATCGCCTCAGGGAATTTTTCCTCGCCACCGATGCCTCTGGCTTGCTCATTAGGGATAGATTTATAAATTTGTATCTGGAATTTATATATTTTTGTAAAGCTGCTTTGTGATAATGTCCATTGTTTAAAAGTGCTATACAAATAAAATTGAATTGAATTGAGTTGAATAGTTAACAGTTTGAATAGTTAATAGAGTTAGTTGTGGTGGCTCAAGGTTTCAAGTCACAGCCCATAAGGTCATGTGTTCAAATCCCAGCACTGCCAAGCTGCCTTGATTGGGTCCTTTACTAAGACAGCTGTATCCTGCATTAACCAAATGGCAAGTGTACTGGGTTATGTGTTATTTTACACTATGTATTGCAGAACTTTACTGTTTCCCATAAATTTTACAATACTTTACTGGCGACTCAGCTTGCCAATAAATTTCTGTAAAATCTACAGTTTTTGTAGGCGTCTTACAGTTAATGAGCCCCATAAAAATGTTCACTTGACCCAAAACAAAAAACTAAGGAGTTTTTTTTTTTATTATTCATGAGATCGTCCTGATTATTCCACCAAAACAATTTGTTTCGATTTTCATTTATCAAGTAGCCCATATACAAAAAATATTTTCATATCAAAGGAGAGGACATTAGATGAAATCTCCCCACATCTGGAAAACTGTCTGGACTCTGTGCGTACAAACAATGCCATTAAGAAGCTGCAGCTTGGTAGGTGTGGTAGTATTGCGTGTCACCTTCAGCAAGGTAAAGTAAGACGTAGGGATTGTGTTCATGAGGTGTAAAGAGAAGAGAGCCAGGTGAAACTATTTACTTCTCCGCATGTGTTCAACAAATCCATGCCTCTTTTTACACAACACAACACAGAAAAAAGAAGAAAAAAAAAAAAACAGGTATCACTACAATATATGTGCTTGTACTGTGGGAAAAAAAAACAAAAACTGTACAACCACAATGAAGGTGGTAATACAAAAGATACCTGATGATATAAAAAAATAAAAAAGTGGTGTACAGAACATTCCTGGTAAAATGAGCTGTTTTATATGGTTAGATATTAACTACAATGGTGTTTTCAGGTGTGGCTTTTGTCCAAAACCTGTTCTAACTATTGCATGAGTAATGCTGACGTGTACTGTATGAGTAGTGCGCATGTGTACTATTTTGCAAAACAGGATGAATTCAAGGAGTATTTATTGAATATTCAATGAACATTTTACAAACTTTATATTAAAAGATCTTTATTGCAAATCATGTAGCAATGACTGCACCCACAGAGTCATCCA
>CM040459.1:19722462-19741806 GCA_022758105.1 Pangasianodon gigas | reverse complement strand
AAATAATAATAATAATAATAAATAGGTTTCTGGGAAATAGAAGTATGCACAATGAGGTATTCACAAACTGTACAGAGAGTTATTTCCTTCTGTCTGGTATGCTTTCTGGTAAACACTGGCAGTATTATTCAGGCTTATTTTTACAAGAGGTAACATTGTTAAGGTTGTGACAATGCAACACCTAGAAGGAAGATATCTTCCTTCGAAAAATATTTGTTTGTTTTTCACATCATCCGTGTAACTGGAACAGGACACACTCCAGGATGTTGCAAGATGTCTGGAATGTATAAATAGCTCTCTCTGTTTAATGCCTTGTTTAACAGAAGGAAGAGGAAGAGAAGTTCTACAGGCCAACCTGAGGCTGAAGGTGAATTACTGGAATGGGTTGTGTGAAGTTTCATGCCATTTAATGATGATTCTGCATTTCTAATTGGGTTAAATGGTGGCTGAGGATATCAGAGCTTTAGAAAGCTATATTGTCTAATAATTTTTTAAGGTTTAAGAACAAAACTGTATGGCAATCCGTTGAAAGTTGCTGTGGCTGAATTCTGGCAAACACCCAAAAAAGATTTTAAAAAATCATGTTTAAGTAAAAATTGGACGGCGATGAGGCTCGTGTTTAAATGCTGCAAATGACTTTTGCCTCGGGTGATGAGACAGAGACATGGATGATGGATTATACATTTCCCATAGAAAACTTTTAACTCTCTATGAGAATTAATGCAGTTTATCTATAAGTAGATTAGGTCACAAATGTAGATGTAGGCAGGGCTCACCAAAACTGGACATTTGATGATTAGAAAAATGTTGCCTGGCCTTTTCCCAGTCTTCTTCAGTCCAGTTTGGGTAAGTCTGTGTCCACTGTAGCCTCAGATTTCTGTTCTTGGCTGACAGGTGTGGGAACTGATGTGGTCTTCTGCTGATGCAGCCCATCCACCTTAAGGTTTGATGTGTTGTGCATTCTGAGACGCTTTTTTGCTCCCCACAGAGTGGTTATTTGATATACCATGGCCTTCAGATCATGTCAGTTTGAAACTGTCTGGCCATCCTCCTCTGACCTTGCATCATCAAGGCATTTCTGCCCACAGAACTGCCACTTACTGGATTTTTTTTTTTTTTGCACCATTCTGTGTGTGAAAATTCCAGAAGATAAGCAGGTACTCAGACCAGCGCAATACTCAAAAAAGTTCATTTGGCTCCAACAACCATACCATGGTCAAAATCACTATGATGATGTTTTTCCCCCAGTCTGATCTTTGATCTGAATATTAATTGGAGCATTTGACCTGTATCTGCATATTTGTTTTGCATTTTGCTGCAGCCACATGGTTGGCTGATTGGATAAGGTGGATTCAGGTGTTCCTATTAAAGTGGCCAGTGGGTGTATATTGGTATAAAACATTGAATGGGCAAGACTTGTGAATAGCTTGTCAGTTTGTAGGCTATGAGAAAAGGCTCAGATGAAGATAGCGGCATAGATTTCATGGTCAGTGGTAAAAGTTCAGAAGTTCAAAGGTTTAATTTGTCACATACAGGGTACAACACATAGTGAAATGCCAAATAGTCTGTGATTGTGCAGGTATACAATGAATAAGAATACAATAATGAATACAATTAAATTTAATGGGCAGCATGATGACACAGTGAGTAGCATTGCCTCACAGCTCCAGGGTTCATGATTTGATCCTGAGCTCAGTTAACTTTTAATTTAAGGGGGTGCAACATAGCCACCATGACCAAACATATGACACCAATTTGATCTAAAACAGACAATGCACTTAGAAGATGTGAGACTCTTCCTGTTTTGCTTTTCTGTCATAAATTTAATCCCTCACCATGGCCGCAACATTCAAGATATCAAAAATGACTGTCATTTTGAAAGTTGTCTGGCTTGATGAGAACAATATATGTACCGAGTTTGGTGACGGTAGGTGAAACTGACCCCACCACTTTAGGCCACTTTAGTCCATTCCCATATCTTAGATTTTGCCTATGCCTAACGGTCAACAACTCTGATGTGTGTGCAGACTTTCATGAAATTTTAAGCATGCTAAGAGCCTCAAAAACACCCAAAAAGAGTATTAATGTTTGATGCGTTACCATGGCAACATTATTTATCAAAAATCCTTTTTTCCAAAAAGTTCACAGCATGCATTTTTCACAAAATCCAAAATGGCCGACTTCCTGTTGGGCAGTGCGAAAGTTGTTCGGGTCAATGAGAACGTGTCTACTGAGTTTCGTACATATATGTACAAGTATGTACGATATATGCACCAAGTTTATGTACCGTGTAAAAGGGGGTGCTGCAGAGCCCCTCCACCACGCCCATGTGCTATCCTTTGCCCAGGCCTAATGGCCGACGACTCTGAAGGGTGTGCCAAATTTTAATGAGTTCTTGAGCATGTTAAGGGCTCCAAAAGCCCCCAAAACCTTAAACAATAAAAACAATAGGGCCCTGGGCACTTTCAGTGCTTAGGCCCTAATAATAATAATAATAATAATAATAATAATCCTTAGGAAAACAATAGGGCCCTGAGCACTGAAAGTTAACATCATACAGTGAAATACGGTGGTGGCAGCATCATTCTCTGGGGATGCTTTTACCTGGGCTTCTTGTCAAAAATTGAAGGGAAAATGGATGGCACAAAATATAGGGGGATGTTACAAGAGAACCTGCTTCAGTCTGCTAAAAAATCTTAAACATGGGAGAAACCACCTTTCAGCAGGACAATGGTCCCAACACAAGCAATGCAGAAGTGGTTAAAACCAAAAAGATGAATATTCTACAGTGGCCAAGTCAAAGTCCAGATGTGAATCCCACTGAGAATCTGTGGCACCATCCAACCAACCTGAAGAACCTGGAGCAAATCTGCCATGAAGAACAGGTGAAAATCACTCCCAAACAGTGTGCGAAGCTGGCAGGAATTTATCCCAACAGACCTAAAAGCTGTTATTGCAACAAAAGGTGGTTCTACTAAGTATTAGTCTGAAGGGATTGGATACTTGTGCAAGCAGCATTTTTTTTTTAAGCTCTGCTGACAAATAACGAATTTTGACTTTACTTTAAAATTTACTTTAAGTGTCATCTGTAATCCAGATGATTCTGAGGACTTGTAAGGAGATTGAATACTTTTGCAAGGCACTGTAAATGATCACTCTGTGTATGTGACTTACTTCTTTTCCAAATATTACCGAATGGCTAAGTAATACATTAGATGAAAAATAAAGTGTTATTGTGTCCTTCTCTAGAAGTTAACGATCATCTGGAACAGTATTGTAAAGAGAAACACATAACAACTCATTACTAACGACTAGTAAACTAGCAGTTTTCTTGACGATATACAATACGTATAAGACCCAATAGTTATTGATTAGTTCATAATGAACAACTTAACCACTGTTTTATCCTTATTTACTGAGTATTTACCCAGTATTCATTAATTGTTAATAGTAGTAATGTAGGTGTTTATACATTATATAACTATACATTTATAGTTACTAATTGTAGTTACTGTCCCCTGTAGTTACTAAATGCCTTAAAAACGAATAACAATTTTGTTATCAGTTTATCATGAGACCCTCAAGCAATATGTGTTTGTTTCTAGCATTTGTGCAGTCTGATAATGTTTTCTGTGTGATTTATCTGTCCAAAGTCTTTGATGTTTAGATTAAATGACTGGTTTGTATTATAAATCCACAGCATAAAATTTCAGACTGTCAATTAGATATTAGGGCTGTCAAGCAATGACTGACGAAGTATGTAGGGGTTTATTTTAGACGCCTAGTACATTTATTTTTAGACACAAACAGCTCACAATGACTATCCTCAAAAACGTCCACTGTCACTACTTCTGTCTGCAAATAGTTACATAAAACCCTGGCCTTTAACCACTGCACCCACTAACTGTTATACATGTATTTGTAATTACATGTCATACAAACACGTATAATAACTTACTGCTCTGTATAACGTACATGCTCTGTATATTGCCATAGGTAAGCAGACATCATCTGATTTCCACATATTTTTTATATCTAGCACCAAAAAGTTGTGAAGTGCAACCAGGGACAGTGCTTCTGCTTTTTATTTATTCAGACTGAATTAATTCGATTGTGCAGTGAAATTATATATCCTTAATTACATTAAGTATGTTTCATAAATAATTTTATACATTTACATTTATACATACTGTTAAGCTTATTCTATTGTTAAATTCTATTCACCGAGAAAAATGTCAAAGTTCCACTGTAACTTTCTGAGTCTACTTCAGATATGGTGTTTTGCATTGAAAAAAAGCAATAAATTAACAGGACAGAGACATTTTATAATTTAATTCTGCTTCTATCACAGTCATACTGCCATATTCTACTACTAAAATAGACACTGTGCCTCCTGTGCAATGCCAAAGGAAATGAGCCTTTAACTAATGTTTTCTTATATTGAGCCATACTGTGCATACTCTGGACCAGGCCTGAAAATGAATCAATAAATTATTACAGCTTTCTTCTTATTCATGATTATTATTATAATATTCATGGACTACCTTTTTTCTGGGAGTCTTTGGTAAAATGGCACACTTTAGTAATTTCCCTGTGATACACCGGATTCCACTAATTAATTACCGAGTTGAAGTGCCTGGTCCCGAACGAAGCAGAACAGAAGAATCAGAAAAAGACAGCAGACCATGTTACTATGGAAGAAGTGACTTTATTGATGTTTCCTGATTGCAACCACAAAGTTGTTTTCAAAGGAATCAACTACTTTAACTACCAATATATCCATCTTATATTAGTGTCCCCTTACCCTTCCCACAATCAAGCAGGCAATTACAGAGTTCAAGATCAAGCCATTTGGGTGCATAGTGACAGCCACAGGAAGAAGAAAGAAATAGAAACAATTATGAACTTTAAAAATAATGATAATAAATAAAAAAGCAAATGTTAAAACATAGTTTGTGTCTTATAGAATTTCACCAATTTTCCGAGAGATCCAATTGCTGCATGGAGGTCTCCAGCTCCCAGGTCTCATGATACTTTTTTGCTAACAGCAACCAGTGTCTTACTAGCTTCAAACAACTGCCTGATCTTCTGGGCAAAAATATTGTCAATGGATGCAATCAGTAAACAGTTCTTTAGTGCCAAATTATGGTCAGTTTAGCACTACTAATCAGTTAGTCAACTAGTCAGTTATAATGCTTGAAGTGTCACATGCGTGTGCATGCATGGTAAATGACATTAAGTTGCTGTTTACTAGACATGGGAGACTGGAGGCTTCTACCCAAAATCCTCTCTGCCTCAATAGAAGCAATACCCACAATCTTAAAAGTACACAATTTAATTTGACCAAACATATGGTGCTGTGACTAAAATATGCCTTCTGAAACAATTTTATTTCCCTTGAAACAAGACAAGGGTGCCTGAGGGTACTAACCTTCTAATTACTTAATCCACACACCAGTTCAACAGGCTCATGACAAGTCATACAGGCAACAGCAACAGACATTTTAACTAACCAAACCTGTCCCTACACAACAAGGCTGGGGAAATAACAATGAGGAAATGGAACACCTGCTTTATACTCATATAGAATTTAGTTGTAATAATAAAGTACATAAAGTAAATGAAATAATTTCACTCATCATACTTTCTCATTTTGATTTACTATAAATTTATGTTGGTACAAATAACCTGCATGTACAAGCAAGCTACTGAAAGGAAAAACCAAAAGGTTTTCGCAATCAGATTTATCAGATGATTCATAATCGGATTTAAAAATTCAATACATTACCATTCAAAAGATTAAATTTGAGATTATAAACAGAGCTCCATGATACAGCAGTTGCAATAATAGAACTAGTAGCAGTGTTAAATAACTTGGTTTTGATTCTTAATGAACTTGATATGCATTTCTGATTCTAAGAGAGCAGTTATATTATTGGTCAGTAGTATATTCACCATTCTGTGGCCCCATATCACCCCCTGATGGTCCAGATTAGATATGCATCTGCTCCAGGTATTTGTAGGTGGGGTTTTCATAGCCATGGTTCTGCATCTTGCTCAGGTGACGCTCCTCAGGACTCAGCATAGGATCAACCTTTCAAAAAAAAAAAAAAAAAAAAGTTATCATATTACATGATTTTTGTATGATCTACAAATCCCTCCCCTTGACAATTTTATCCCATTTACCTATTATTATAAGAAACCTGTGTGTGTCAGACTGACCTCCACAATGCCATGGCTGATGGTGCCATACTGCCTTTTTCTTAGCAGGACCAGACTGATCACAATCACAGTTGCTACAGCAACTGCAATCACCAGCAAGCCAATCAGAGTACCATTCCCAAAGCTGAACTCCTCCCCCAGAGGGTGAAACATCTCCTGGTTCCCTCTGTGACTGTACTGTTAAAACAAGAACAAACCATAGGCATACTTAGAAATGGATCTTGGTGAAAAGTTTTCCATGAATATGTATATAACAATTAACATGCTGACAACTAGTTATGTTTACACACAGTCTAATAATTGATTAATAACCTGGCTGATAGCACAATTGGAATAAAATAAAGGTTCACGTAAACACTTCGATCAGAATAGAGCAAACCGATTTAGGCAAATCCGACTGAATTTTCTACCCAATCGACACTTTTAATAATCTGTTAATCAAAATCACTATCAGAATCTGCATGAAAGGTCTGTATATGTGTTTTTGAATGCTGGAAAAAAAATTTCCAATGAGGAAACATTTTTGAAGCAGGTGCCTGGCACAAACTTATCTCAGTAAAGTTGGCTTAGCATTTGATATTCTCCAGACATTCAGCAGGAATGTTAGAATATACACAAAAATCTTTTTTTTTTTTTAAAAAAGCAGCACATCCTTGCTGCTGAACGATGTGAAACTTCACTGTGGCCACAAACTGTCTATTTAGTAATGACATTTGGATGACATTTTTTGCTGAAACGGAAATGATTACACACTAGGCTAAACTGAAGTATCTATCTGGCTGGATTCGTGCACTCCTCCACAGATAGCAGCATGCAGAAGCTGTTATGCAAACGCTAACACTAAACCTTGCTCCTCGCTAGCACATAACTTCTGATTCTGACTCCAACTATCTAATTACATATAAATTGCATATTAACATACATTGTCTACAGACTGCTCAGTTTAGGATACACAAACAATTAATTCAGAATCAGCAATTGAAATTAATTCATTTGGCAAAACATCTTTGCATGTAAATTTAGTCACTGTAAAGAGCACAAAACTGATAAAACATGATAATTTATATCATGGCTTATTATTATTACTGAAGCAGTAATGCACATCGATTTCTTAAGTTCTCGGTAGTTAAGGATCTGTGCTTGCGACCGGAAACTGAGTTTAAATCCCAGAGAGAACAGTCGTTAATTGCTTATCCATGTTTGGGTTGTTCAATTTTAAGTAGATTTATTGATTTTATGTGATGGAAGATGAACTTTGATCACATGTAGGCTACACTTCATGCATTTACATATAGACACACACATGCAATACACTCAAATCATGCTTTTTGGAAGCATAAATGGATAATTTAACTGAGTAAGATGATACTTTTTGTGCCATAAGGAAATCTTCAAGGTCTCTTCTGATCACATCTTCATTATAATAAGGACTGTTCTGACGTGTGTGTGTGTGTGTGTGTGAGAGAGAGTGAGTGAGTGCGAGAGAGAGTCCCCTTAGAAAGTATTTTGTTTTTGCTATACACTGAAGACAGTTGATTTTGAGATCAAAAGATGAAAATGCAGTGATGGATCAGAATTACAGCTTTCATTTCCTGATATTTACACGTAGATGAAAAGTGATCAAAAATATTGGAACATGTGTTTCTTGTTGCACTGTTAGAATTACTGTTTAAACAATGAATAGCTCTGAATATCTACTCTTGTTCTGAGCCCCAGGCTTCTCCTGTGAAGACTGCATTTGTTAAAAATGATAAACCAACATGAAAACGAGAGAGCTGTCTACGGGAGAAAAGCAAGCCATTTTGAATCTGAGAAAAGTGGGAAAATCGAGCCGCTGCACAAGCTTTGGGCATAGCCAATACAACAATTTGGAATGTCCTGAAAAAGAAAGATACCACTGGTATAACAACCAGACATCGAACAGGTCGGCCAAGGAAAACAACAGCAGCTGATGACAGAAACATTGTGAGAGCTGTGAAGAAAACCCCAAAAACAACAGTCAGTGACATCACCAACAACCTCCACAGGGCAGGGGTGAAGGTATCACGATCTATCCTTTGAAGAAGACTTTGAGAGCAGAAATAAAGAGGCCATTCCACAAGATGCAACTACTCATCAGCAGTAAGTATCGGAGGCCAGATTGGAATTTGCAAGGAAATACAGAGATGAGCCACGAAAGTTCTGGAACCAAGATTAACCTCTACCAAAGTGATGGAAAGGCCAAAGTGTGGAGAGAGAAAGGATCTGCTCATGATCTAAAACACAGAAGCTCACTGAGCATGGTGGAGGTAGTGTCATGGCTTGGGCTTGCATGGCTGCTGCTGGAACGGGCTCACTAATCTTTATTGATGATATAACTCATTATGGTAGCAGCAGAATGAATTCAGAAGTCTACAGAAAAATTCTACCAATTTACAGAGAAATGAATCCAATCGAACTGGGAGGAACTTCATCATGCAGCAAGACAATGACCCCAAACACACTGCCAACACAACAAAGGACTTCATCAGGGGGGAAAAGTGTAAGGTTTTAGATGGCCTAGTCAAGCAACACAAAAGAAAAATGCAACAGTTTGGTGGTCAGTGGCTTGCTGGCTTGATGCAGTTATTGCAATTAAGGGAGATGCAACCAAATATTAAGTGTAATTAACTTTTTTTTTTTTTTTTTTTTTACTTAATTAACTTTAAGTCTAACTATTGATCACCTAAAATTTGGGTGGTCTGCCACCATGGGCTTGCATGGCTGCTAGCCATGCCAAAGGTGCCATGTTCTAAGTTCTAAACTGAAATTCTGATTTATCTTCTCATATTCATCTTTTGATCTCAAACCCAAATGTCTTCAGTGTATAGGAAAAAAAAAGGAAAAAAAGAATTGACCTTGCCGTTCCAATACTCACTGAGCACTTTATTATGAACACTTGTATACCTACTCATGCAATTATCTAATCAGCCAATATGTGGCAGCAGTGCAATGCAAAAAGTCAGAAGCAATGAAAAACCAGCTACAGTAGAGACTGTTGACAGGAGTGGAACCTGATGTGATCTTCTGTTGTTGTACCACCTCAGTTTGATTTGTTGTGCGTTCTGAGATGCTTTTCTGCCCACCATGGTTGTAAAGAGTGCTTATTTGAGTTGCTATACACTTCCTGTTAGCTCAGACCAGTCTGGTCATTCTCCTCTGACCTCTCTTAACAACAAGGCATTTCCACCCACAGTACTGTCACTCACTCAGTGTTTTCTGTATTTCACACCATTCTGTGTGTGTAAACTTTAGAGACTGTTGTGCATGAAATTCCCAGGAGTTCAACAGTTTCTGAAATACTCAAGCCCATCTGATACCAACATCCATACCACTCTATCAGAGTCACAGAGATCACACTTTTTCTTTATTCTGATTTTTGCATTGTGCTGCTGCCACATGATTGGCTGATGTGAATTGGCTGAACTGCATGAATGTGCAGGTGTTCCTAATAAAGTGGACAGTGAGAGTGTGTGTATATATATATATATATATATATATATATATATATATATATATATATATATATATATATATGTGCACACACACACATACAAAGACACCAAATATTAATTGGTAAAATTAATTTTTGTAGAACCTGAAAAAACGCCTGCTGAACTGAAGAGTGGAGGGGAAAAATACTCACCAGAGGATCAACATTCAAAATGCTGACTTTCTCAGCACTGTAAATCACTTCCTTAACATCCACTTTCTCATCAATCACCTGTCAACACAGACAGGCAGCTGTAATTACTCACTCTGGGAGTGTAAGTGAGAATTAGACTGTCTAGGCCATATTCGGGGCCACGTTACACACGCATAGTGAGGAGTTAATACCAAAATGGCACACAACAGTATTTAGACATACACTATATAGCCAAATGTTTGCGGACACCTGACCATCACACCCATATGTGGGTCTTCCCCAAACTGGTGCCACAAATTTGGAAGTACACAATCGTATAGAATGTCTCAATTTCCCTTCACTGGAACTAAGGGGCACAAACCTGTTCCAGCATGACAATGCCCCTGTGCACATTGTCATTATTACATGAAGGCATGTTTTGCCAAGGTTGGAGTGGTAGAACTCAAGTGGCCTGTACAGAGCACTGACCTCAAACCCACTGAACACCTTTGGGATGAACTGGAACAGTGACTGTCCCCAGGCCTCCTTATCCAACATCAGTACCTGACCTCACTAATGCTCTTGTGGCTCAATGGGCATATCCCCAAAGTCTTCCCAGAGGAGCGGAGGATCCGCAAACTTTTGGCCATACAGTGTACACTATATGGCCAAAGTATGTGGACATCTGACTATTACTTGTTAAACATCCCATTCCAAAAAAAAGGGCATTAATATTGACTTGGCCCTTTTACAACAGCCTTCATTCGTTTGGGAATGTTTTCCACTAGAGTTTGGAACATGGCTGTTGGGAATTGTGCCAACTCAGCCACAAGAGCATACGTGAAGTCGGCCACTGATGACGGGTGAGGAGGCCTGGGATGCAGCCGGCATTCCAGTTCATCCCAAAGGTGTTCAGTGGGGTTGAGGTCAGAGCTCTGTGAAGGCCACTCGAGTTATTCCACTCCAACTTTGGCAAACCATGTCTTCATGGACCTCGCTTTGTGCACAGTGGCACTGTCATGCTGGAACAGCATTAGGCCACATAGTTCCAGTGAAGGGAAGTCTTAACGCTACAGCTACACAAACACATTCTGGACGACTTTGAGTTTCCAACTTTGTGGCAACAGTTTGGGTGTGATGATCAGGTGTCCACATGCTCTTTGGCCATATAGTGTAACTGTGGACATGTGCATTACTCGAATGGTTTCATGAGAATTGCACACATGGATTTTGCCAAAAACAGCAGCATGTCTCAGTTGAGCAGTTAAGTTAACCTTAAACTTAAGCTGATTTCTCGATATCGACTCATGCAAGAAGTATTAAGTCCAGCACCACTGACTGTTTGTCAGTATGACTAACCACAATGGCATTCTGAAATTCCTGTTTAAGACAGACTCGAAAAATTTGGGAATGCCATATTAAATACATTAATATGACAGTTAACTAATCATACTGTCTATGTAATTGTGTAAATCAAAATAGCGAATTGAAAGATTTGAAAAAATAGCCTACATCCAACACACATGATTTCATGACCTTGATTTAGTACCTCATGGACACAGTAAATTGTGCGCACCAAAAAAAAAAAAAAAGACAGTGCACACACTGTATGTATTAAAAAAAGCAATATTTTTTCATACCTGTTGCAACTCTCAATAGTAGACAAAGTATTTTTCAACCCTGCGTAATTCTTATGTGTTGTGCTGCAATAGTTCTAATTCATTGTGCAAAAAAAATAGGATATGCTGGATTAAGTGCTATTTACACTACACTAAAATAAATTTTCTCTCGGTTTCTCAGCTTATGATCTTTTGACAAAGAAAAAAACCTGATCTGTTTCTTCAGTATGCATTTTCTATCCCTGATTTTTTTTTCAGAAAGAGAAACCCCATCTCAGACACTTCTACTGAAGAAAAATCTGGCAAGCTTGAAGGTGCAGATCATTTTAATAACCTGAATAGGCCACCAAGAGGCATAGCCTGACTTTTAATACAGAATATTTTCACTGTGCAAATTCAGTTTATTAAGTTGTTGGCACCCTTCAAGAGAATGGCTCTTACCATTCGCCTGGCTATGGTATATTTATAAAATATATCACATTTTTCAAACATAGATGTACAACAGACTGCACCGATCAGCCATGACATTAAAACCACTGACAGGTGACGTGAATAACTGAGTATCTCATTACAGTGGCACCTGTCAAGGAGTGGGATATATTAGACAGCAAATGAACAGTCAGTTCTTGAAGTTGATGTGGTGGAAGCAGGAAAAGTGGGCAAGCGTAAGGATCTGAGCGACTTTGAGAAGGGCTAAATTGTGTTGGAGAGCATCTCCAAAACGGCAGGTCTTGTGGGGTGTTCCCAGTGTGCAGTGGTTAGTACATACCAAAAGTGGTCCAAGGAAGGACAACCGGTGAACCGGGGACAGGGTCATGGGCACCCAAGGCTCACTGATTTGCTTGGGAAGCGAAGGCTAGCCTGTCTGGTCCAATCCCACAGAAGAGTTACTGTAGCACAAACTGCTGAAAAAGTTAATGCTGGCTATGACAGAAACACACAGTGCAGAGTGTCAGAACACAGTGCATCGCAGCTTGCTGCGTATGGGGCTGCGTAGCCGCAGACAGGACAGACTGCCCATGCTGACTCCTGTCCACTGCCTAAAGCACCTACAAAGGGCACGTGAGCATCAGAACTGGACCATGGAGCAACGGAAGAAGGTGGCCTGATCTGATGAATCACATTTTCTTTTACAACATGTGGACAGCCATGTGCATGTGCGTCGCTAACCTGGAGAAGAGATGGCACTGGGATGCACTATGGGAAGAAGCCAAGCTGGCAGATTGCTGCTCTGGGCAATGTTCTGCTGGGAAACCTTGGATCCTGGCATTCATGTGGAAGTTACTGTGACACGTACCACCTACCTGAACATTGTTGCAGCCCAAGTACACCCTTTCAAGGCAACGATATCCCTAGTGGCAGTGGCTTCTTTCAGCAGGATAATGCGCCCTGCCACACTACAAAAATTGTTCAGGAATAGTTTGAGGAACATGAAAAAGTGTTCAAGGTGTTGACTTGGCCTTCAAATTCCAGAGACCTCAATCCGATTGTACATCTCTGGGATGTGTTGGCAAACATGTCTGATCCATGTAGGCCCCACCTTGCAACTTCCAGATACCACAGCATGCCTTCAGAGGTCTTGTGGAGTCCATGCCTCGACAGGTCAGAGCTGTTTTCGGGGCACAAGGGGGATCTACACAATATTAGGCAGGTGGTTTTAATGTTATGGCTGATCGGTGTATATATTACATACTATAATTCAGATTTTCCATTGAAACAATTGGAGAATCTACTAATCATTCCTCTATCAAAAATTACTCTCATAAGGACTTTTATTTAAAAAATAATAGTGCTCCCCTAGAAAAATATGGCAAAACAGGCCAGGTAATAGATATTAAAAGTAAGCAGTTTAAAGTACTATTAAGCAAATCAAGGCCATGAAAAAATTGTAAGAGTCTAAAACTTCAAAAAATTTGTCAGGAAACAGATGCATGAGCAAACTGACAGTTCTGATCTTCTACAAGTATCTCCAACCGTAGCAGACATTACTGGAAGAGGCTTGGTGCTGGCATTGTCTCCAGGGATGGCATCACCAAATATTAATTGGTAAAAATAATTCTTTTAAAACTAAAATAATGTTTAAACCAATGTTTTGCAGAGAAAATCTGCTATAGTTAAGAAATCTTAAGATCAAAATAATCACACTTTTTGCATATTAGGGCATTAGGTTCTTTCTTGAAGAACTGAGTACATATTACTGATCACTCTATTAATATTTGTAGAACAAATATTACCTGCCACCTGCTAATTTCTTTATAGTTTGATGAGGCTAGCTGTTAATATTAGTTAACATTAGTTAATATTAGTTGACTCAGTATTAGTCGAGAGAACTTTAGGCTCGTTGGACACAGAATACACAAAGAAAACACAACTTGCTTTGAAATTGTGTCAGTAGGAATGGGTTTTTTTTCAAGCATCCTTTCATTCATCTCTACTTGCCCTGAATACAGAGCCAAGAAATAAAGATATCATCATCATCTCTCGCAGATTGTTTTAACCCACATACCATTCAGGTCAACACACAATCACTGCATGTGCCTACAGATGTTTAGGTTTCCTGCACAAACCTCTACGTTAACAGAAAGTGGCATGCTGGCATGCATACAGGCAACACCACACTCAGTCAAGTGCATCCCAGTGACTCATTAGTCTACAGTGTAGTCAAAAATCAGAACTAGGATGTGGATATGAGAAAGAAATACCGGAAATACGACATGCAATGATTAGTGGGATTAAAAAAAATTGAGAATGCAAAAGAGCATTATATGGGAATTAATAAAGGGCATGAAAGGTATATTAAATGTAAAATATAATAATCAGTCAATGTACATAATAAACATTATTGCATTACTGAAGTATTTTTCATTATTTGCTGCCCAATACGGTGAAGAGCAAATTCATTCATTTAAGGCATAGATAATCATTAGGATAAGTATGTGGAGCAGGATATACACTATATAGCCAAAAATTCAGCCACAGGTGTCCACAAACCTTTGGTCATATAGTGTATACTGAGTCAGTCTTACAGGACAGAATTTAATTTTATGAATGTGTACTATGACAGAAAAGCCATAGGTTTCTCACCTCATTGTCACTGATCTTGTTCTTGCTGTTGCTAAATCTCTCCTCCGCTCCAATCAGACCGTCCAGACCATTCATCATTCCAGAGCCTACAAACAGAATAGAACAGCACCGCCATACACACAGAGATATTAGATGTCACCTGTCTACACACGTGACCAGACATTTGGACACACACAATACAATCAAATACAATTTCCTTGGACCTGCAATTATAAGCAAACAAATTACAAATGCTAATATAAATGTTAAAAAAAAAAATAAATGTATTCACATGTATGTGCTGCATGATTGAAAGGCAAATAGAGATGGTTCCTTGCCCTGATTGGTTGGATGGTAATGGTGCACATGGTTTGGGCGTGCACATGGCTAGCTCGATGATTGTTCTATGTATTAAACTGCATCTTGATGAGGTAGCACCTCTTCAACCTCATGGTCAAAAAAAAAAAAAACACTAAAAACCATGCATTTACCTTTGCGGTGAGCCAATCACAAAACGCTAATCATCCGCAGACACCCTTACCTAAATATTAATGACACTGATGATGTACTGACAATTTAGTAGAGCAGTATGCAGTTTGGGATGCAGCCCAAGTATTGGTGACACTGAAGATTCAATTAAATGCTGCCATTGCTTCAATATTACAGTAGAATTATGAGCATGAAAATAACCTTACTGTGCACATCAGTGTGACTGTGTACTGAGTACCAGCTCAAAGGGCAAAACCTCTCGGTTGCTCCACTGTGATCTCAGAATGTGTTGCTGTGTAGGCATTTTACCAGCCCATTAACTCTAGGTGGTTAGCTAAAAGTCAAAGAGAACAAAACTATCACCTCTGGTTGCTGCTGATGTATGTATTTATATTACCTAATCTGTATTCACCAAGTATTTTTAGGGGGCTAAGCACCAAAAGTGCATAGGCACCCTACTGTATCTTTTCTTATACTGTATTGTTTTCTTCTTCTTCTTCATCTTCTTCTTCTTATTATTATTATTAGTATTATTATTATTATTTCCACAACGGGAGTCTGTGGCAGCCCACAGAATACTTTTATTATTTTTATGAAATTTGGCACAATGACAGAGGTCAGTCTCACCTAGCTACAAAAATTTTTTGTACGCCCCTCAAACACTCTAATGCCACCAGCAAGGCAAAATTTGCACAGCATACATATGCAAAAATAATGCTGCAATGCAACATCATAGAAAAGCGTTTCCACATTTTCTTCATGCTGAGTTCAACAGATACCATACCATACCATTATTACCAAATTAGATTTTACACCATCTTCAATTGTTTAAAAACAGTTTTCTTTGCTTCTTCTCCCATGAATTTTGTCCACCGAATCATGAGACCAACAAACAAAACTAGTTTTTCATAGTGTTCTTGATGTAATGAACAAGCTCTGATGGTTCCAGTGGAATCTGGGCTTCCTCTGTCACTAAAGGGTGGGGCCAGAAAGTGCTTGTCCCATTAATCACAACTTGCAGCTATATTTACTACTATTATTACCTAATCTATGTAGTTTGTTCTCCAGCCTGTCAAACACATTAAACTCAAGCCTGATAATGCACACTAACCAAACAAAGCAATCAATATAGGGTACACATCAAGGGTGATGTGTGGATACACATCAGATGTCTTAGATGACTCAATCTTACCTGATGTATATAAGTTTGAAATACAAATATACAGAGACACAAACACCTACAGTTAGTCACTAGCCAGTTATCCTAAGTTCTCAAAGGTAAACAACGTCACAAGTGGGTAATGATACAAACTCCACAATGAGGATAAAATGGCTGACTATCATTCATAAGCTCCCAGCCAAATTGGTGAACAAAGAAAATGCCTCACCTCTTCAGCAAGAAAAAGCTAAAACTCAGTCCTGAATCCAGATTTCTTTTCTCTTCTCTTCTAAAGCTATAACAGGACTGTCAGAGCAACTCCCAGCAGCTCAGGAACATCATATTACACAGAACTTTTCCCTCTGACTCAATAATCTTTTTTTTCCTTTTTCATTTTTTACAAAAAATCCTATGCACTGTAGCTTTATACAATACTGCTAGCAAAAAAAGTTACTGAAAAGCACAATCAAACTAGCAACACGCAGTATCATTTGAAAAAAAAAAAAAATCTTCTGAGAGGAAACTTATAAACTTGACACTAATAACAAAGTGCCAGTATTCTACATGAAGAATGGGAGGTTGGGAATATATCTTCTACAACCCAGTCTGGTTGGACGAATGTGGCCAGTTTTACAGGTCTGTGGCCAGATTGGTTCGAGCTGCCAGGAAGTATATAGTAACTTAAATATCTTGCAACAGGAGCACTTTGATTTAACAGCCACCAATAAAGACACAACAGTGAACTAAGGCTCTTAAACAAGTGGACCTAAAGAGGCATTTGAAACAGGGATGGGTCTATGAATCTGGAGGATTTTTTCTCCTCGTTGGCCTTGCTGCTTCATGATATCCTCACATTCAAATCTGAAGTACTAATTATCATAACAAACCAAGTGTTTTTTTTTTTTTTTAAATTAATTAGATCAAGCAGCTCTCCTAAGCCGACACAGAACGGGAGGTTGAATGAAACACAAGGGTAATGGACAAATAACCAGTTAAACAGACAGATTTAAAAGAAGACAAGATATAAAATGTAGGAAACAATACTGAAAGCAGCAAACAGAGGAAAAAATGGGGAAAATAGAGAAAAAACAGCAACAATGAAAAACAAGTATTAAGGAGGCAGAGATGACTCAGAGGAAGAGAGGGAGTGAAAAGACAACCAGCTACAAAGACCCACCTTTCTTGAAGGCACGTGGGGGCACAGACAGATCGCCTAGGTATTGTGGGCAAGCAGAGAAAAAAAAAAAAGAAAAATAAAGATTGGAATTGGAAGAAAAGAAAAGAAAGAGAAACCCAAGTGAGTTGGATTATCTAGCAGCGCTTAACAACTGAAAAAAAAGACACCGGCAAGGAAGCTTTCAGCTAAAAAGGCTTTGGATTTTAAGAGAACATGCAGAAAGCAGCAGCAGATTGTCAAAGGCAAGCTCTTAGGAGGTAGTGCTCAAGACTCAGTATAGCCCTTTGGCTTTAGCCTCCCAACACCCCATAGCACAGCACATACAGTAAGACCAGGATTAGCAGTGCCCCTGGTTATAGGGGCAAATATTTGTTGTTTAACCTCTTGATCAGAATATGACTCAATATGGGCCACATGCCCCAATAAATGGGATTCCTGGCTAACTAGTATTAATGATGCCTTATTGAAAAAATTATGAAAAGAAAAGCAGTATGTAGAATTTAAGTATAGAAGTGCTGTGAATGTACTGATGTGCTCAAAAAAGTTTCCTCAGGTACTGGTAGTAACTTACCCTCAGGTTCAGGCTGTGAGCCCAGTGAGTTGACTTGGAAGGGGCGGAAGGGTTTGCCCTCAAAAGATGGGGCCTCCACACTTTCCTCAGAAGAGACGGTGACATCAGGTTGTGACTCTGAGGACAGGAACTGATCTATGTCTGCCTTCTGCTCCTGAAGATCATCTGAGAGAGAAAGAGAGAGAGCATAAGAGAGGAAGGAGTGAAAAAATAAAGCAAAGCACAGCAAATGAAAGTTTGAAGCAAGAAAGAGAACCAGAAGGTGGAGTGTTGGAGCAGAAATCAGGAATAAAGAGGCGTAAAAAAAAAAATAGTATGATAAGCATCCTTTTTTTCTGAGGCAACATGACATGAGGCAGAACTGTCACTCACTCAATGTTTTTTGTTTTTTTGTACTCTCTCTCTCTCTCTCTCTCTCTCTCTATATATATATATATATATATATATATATATATATATATATATATATATATATATATATATATATATATATATATATATATATATATATATATATATATATATATATATATCCTGCTCACATCCTGCTCACTCACCATACACCTGCACATTCAGGCAGTTATCCAATTAGCCAATCATGTGGCAGCAGGGCAATGTAAAAAATCATGCAGATACATGTCAAAAGCTTCAATGAATATTCACATCGAACATCAGAATGAAGAAAAAGTGTGATCTCTGTGACTTTGATCATGGCATGGATGTTGATACCAGAAGGGCTGGTTTGAGTATTTCAGAAACTGCTGATCTCCTGGGATTTTCACACATAACATTCTCTAGAGTTTATACAGAATTGAGCGAAAAACAAAAAACATCCTGTGAGCAGAGGGCCTGCAGGCTGAAACACCTTTGTTTTCACTTATTAAACAAAAGAAATCAACAAAAATGAGTATTTCAACTGAGGAAAAAGTTAGGACACCCTATGCCCTAATAGCTAGTGTTTCCCCCTTTGGCTGAAATAACCTCAATGAGACGTTTCTTGTAGCCATGTACAGTGCACCCGGAAAGTATTCACAGCGCTTCACTTTTTCCACATTTTGTTATGTTACAGCCTTATTCCAAAATGGATTAAATTCATTATTTTCCTCAAAATTCTACAAACAATACCCCATAATGACAACATGAAAGAAGTTTGTTTGAAATCTTTGCAAATTTATTAAAAATAAAAAATGAAAAAAATCACTTGTACATAAGTATTCACAGCCTTTGCCATGACACTCAAAATTGAGCTCAGGAGCATCCTGTTTCCACTGATCATCCTTGAGATGTTTCTACAACTTGATTGGAGTCCACCTGTGGTAAATTCAGTTGATTGGACATGATTTGGAAAGGCACACACCTGTCTATATAAGGTCCCACAGTTAACAGTGCATGTCAGAGCAC
>CM040459.1:19664268-19713132 GCA_022758105.1 Pangasianodon gigas | reverse complement strand
TAAAATGCATACATTTTAATGGTTTCTGTTAGCCCTCTTTTTCTTAGAAACATTGATTATCTCATTACAATGGCACCTGTCAAGGCATGAGATATATTAGGCAGCAAGTGTACAGTCAGTTCTCGAAGTTGATGTGTTGGAAGCAAGAAAAATGAGCAAGCGTAATGTTCTGAGCAACTTTGATAAGGTCCAGATTGTGATGGCTAGACGACTGGGTCAGAGCATCTCCAAAACAGCATGTCTTACAGGGTGTTCCCAGTAAGCAGTGGTTAGTACCTATGAAAAGTGGTGGTTCATGTGGATGTTATTTTGACACGTACCACCTACCTAAACACTGTTAGAGACCAAGTACACCCCTTCATGGCAACTTGTTAAAGACATAGAAGGACTCGTCCCTGCCGACAGAAGAAAGGGACCCATCTATGCAGACCTCAAATCTGTACATGCCTGGCCCTAAAAGACTTTGACCATCTGGCCAGCAACATAAACAAGTTCACCCCAATTGCCATCGGAGGCTATGATGTACAGGCCTACCTGTAAGACATTGACTTTCACTTGGAAATGAGGCCTCACACAACTGACAGACAGACTCTATCTGCTCAGATCAATGTCCAGTCCTAAGGTGCGAAGTTTCCTTGACAGACAGCCCTTCCACATCAAGTTGGACTATAAATTACTCCGCAAGGCCCCGATTAAAGAGTTTGCAGACACAGAGTCTGAAAAAGGAATGATGGCCACCCTGGAAACAAAACAACAACTCACTCAGATGAGCCTACTTAAGGCCCCAAAATGAACAAAATGAACAAACTTCAAAACCCTTTTACTAAGGAACCTGTATCCTGGGGTGAGCCACCATCTAGGGATCATGGCCTGTCCCCTCACAATGACTGTCCAACAGTTACGTGACCTGGCCCAGAAGGCCTACAGCAAGCAAAAGATGGCCTCAGGAAACGGGAGCAAACCCTCAGCAGTTCTTAGCCTGGGAACCCAAGACCAAGAGCTGGCACTGGAAGGCACTCAGCATCATGACAGTGCCAGACTCTCACACACAGAATGGAGAGAACCCATGACCAGCAAAGAATGGTACCCCCCTGCCAGCACCAAACCCAAGAATAGAAGAAAGCACTGGGAAAACTCATGGAACCAACCATGCTCCCTTGGAAGCCTAAAAAGGAAAAACTCCAGGGAACCCAACTGGATGTCCAAGGGCAACTGACAGACGCAATCAGGAGTGACCAGACTGGGTAACTGACAACAAATTCCACCCTGGCACCACTCAGACTGGCCCAAAACTGAATCCCCACAGAGACAAGACACTCCACCTTCAGCAGACTCACAAGAACTGATCCAGCTACTGAAAAAGTTCCTCAAAATAAATGAATCCTCTAAGGAACAGAAGGACATGCCGGCACTGCCTCACTGGACCAGCCCCATGAGACCATAGACAAGCTCTTACCAGTCACACACAGGATCAAGATCAGCCAAGAGCACAGACAGATGATCTGCAAATGGGTCCATTGAAAACAGATAAAGAGGCATCTGGGCTCCAAGAGACAAGAAAAGGGGGGGACCTAAAACAGACTGACACGGCTCAGACCATCCATACACTACACCACACTAACATACCGGCAAAACCACACCAACAAACCAACTATCGTAGGAAACTCCAGATAAATATAAACACACTTCAACTTACACTAATATATACATTACACTTACATCATTACAGAGAAACCTTATTGTTTATCATCAAGAGTTTTTTCCCTTTGTGATTGCTGTCATTCATTATCATTCCTTTTTCCTTTCTTTTCTTTCTCTTGCTTTCCTTTTTTTCCCTTTTAGCAGGCCAAATGACCTAGGGAAAAAAAGACAGAAGCCCAATAATCATAGGATCACAAGTGTCATAAAGGTCCCATAGACCACCAAATAATTTAATTCCCCGCACCAGTACTTAGTCAGTGATGGAGGTGTTGTCTTGTTGTTTGTATGTGTGTCTGCTTTGCCTGCCTGTTTTTGTGTTTCAGCACTCGGAAATTTAAGTAGAATGTCATTATATGCATGTGTTAATATTTGGGATATAAAGTTTGAGCCACACTTCACTAAAAAGGGTGAAACTACATGCATAGACAATGCACTATTTAATGTCATAGGCGGAGAATATTGATTGGAGGAAACATTTTGGGGTGGACTAGCCAGAAGGGGTTAAAAACCTATGACACCAGGAGTTGAGTCGAGTCATCAATTAGGAGTTACTCAGGAGTTCTCATCAACCAAGAGCTTCAGAAGTTCTCGCCCCTCAACTTCACAAGGAGATCACGCTTGCTCTGAGACTCTGAATCAAGACTGGTTCCTGCAAAGCCTCCGACTCCAGCCTTTGCACTGCTATGAACCACCTCTTTACTAATCAAGCGCACTTCTGCAACCCGCCTACGGGACTCCACCAAGTATGCCTTCACTCCATTCACCATCCCCAATTGGCTTCCCAAGATGCCACTCCAGACCTGACCAAACCTTTGACGAATCAACACAGTCGGGAATCTTCTCCAGAACGACGACACACAAGGGAATCCCCATCCAAAGAGACAAAGCAACTGCAAGCACAGTACCTCCAGATTCTCACTGAACTGCTGCTTTTAATACAAAGTTTAAAGCCCTTCTAAAGAAAGGAAAAAAGGTTAAATTGATGAGTTGATGGTTCGTTCAGGTCATGGTCTGAGAAATAGCATACAGTGCTAGAAACTTGGGATTTCACTCATTTTCTGTTCAAAACCCTTCTTCATTGACCTTTCTGTGCGTGCATGTGTGTTTATGTCTTAAACTACTTGTTACTGTGCTCTTAATATAGCGTTTTCACTATATGTAGGATATTATTGCTGGTTGCCATGGAGGTAATATCTTATGCAGAATTAATAAATATACTAATTTCAACTTATCACTGGACAAATAGTTGATCAGCTGTTGAAATATTAAATCTGGAAAATTTCCCCCCTGAGCTGATCTGCTAGTTTTCCCCTACATATTTTGGTGGAGAATGCGGGCAGTTCAATCTAAATTGTAAAACCCTAAAATTTAATGGAACTATCATTGTAACCAACAGATAAACTTAGATTTTGGAATTGATCCAAACAGAGTCAAAGTCAGAGCCAGGTTAAAATAGTTTTTCTTCAATAGCTTCCTCCCTGTTTGAAGTACTCTATATGGCCAAAAGTTTGTGGACACTTGACCATCACACCCATGTGTGCTTTTTGAACATCCCACTCTAGAGATCCCCTTTGACTCCACAAAGTCCCCCCTTTGCTGTTATAATAACCTCTGATCTTCTGGCAAGGCTTTCCTTGTCAGGCATACAAATTAGTAACAAGAAGGACTTGTTGGTGTCAGAGGCATCCCCACTGACTCCATTAGCGTTGAGTTCTACTTGTTATAAAAGGTATGTAGAATGTTCAACTGAAGCATTTGTATAGTAAATTCCTCCATGCACCATGAAGGCTGCTTTTTTCCTGTCCAGTCCATCCCACACAGTTTCATTTGCATTGAGAGTCCTGGATTGGAAGTATGGGATAAATCACGAATCAATTTCAAGGCCCATGGGCCAAACACGGCCCACTGCCTTGTTCCTCTTGGCCCATGTGAACTTTCAAAAATAATACTGAAATGGAATAAACATTTTCACACTATCTAAAACTCACAGCAGACTTGTAGCAGAGTGACTGCCCACATTCTGTATGCACTGACTCACATCTCACAGGATTTTACAGGATGTTGAAACAAATCTGTTTTTGTTCCTCTGCATTCATCATTTAATTGTTTTCACCAAGACCTCCAACATGCACATAGTTTGAGAGACTCCTAATGCATTTTCTGTGCATTGTATGTTTAAATTTCACATATAGTCCAAAAGGCAGTGGTTCAATGATTATATCCTTGATAACACAAACCTATACTGCTGTGTTTATCAATGTGTTAGTGTGTTATATCACCAAAATACTCCTCTAGCCAACCTGGTATTTGAAACTACCATCCAATACACCATATACTTGATAAATTCCACCACTAGTTGCATTAGATGTGCTGGTGGTGAAATTTAGTTAAAGTTTTCCTAAAGATTTCATACCACCTAAGCTAAATTTCATAAACTATATCAATGAAAAAAAATCTTATCCTCACTATATTAATGTAAAGTTGCATTCATGTTATATATTTGCTGTAAGAAGCAAGAAAAAATTACTGCCCAGATAAATTGTTTCAACTGTTCCCAGGTTTGCAAAAATAAACACTAAATCAGTGACTGATGGACATAGTATAGTAACCAAATAAAGGTTAATATCTCCCACTACTAAACAGTGTGTGACGGTACTCATGACAACCTTAAATCACTTATTTAAGCAAATAAGCTACAATGGTCATCATAAATCAGTGGTATTTGGGCACTTAAAAAGCTCCTCACCATGCTGGTTTCTATTTAAATTACACAGCAGATCTTTGTATTAGTGAGCTGGAGTGGTTTTGTGTGTGTGTGTGTGTGCGCGTGTGTGTGTGTGTGTGTGCGCTAACCCTGGGTGGGTCAGCCTGCAGAGCAGCAAGGTAGTTCTCTAGGGCAAAACGGCGACGGTCATTTAGCATAGCCTCCACCCGAGCCAAGTGAGTCTCCACCAGCTGCTGCTTCTCACTGGCAGCCTCCTCTTCTAGAGACTCCACCATCGCCTGGAAGTGCTGCAGAGAGAGAGAGAGAGAGAGTTAAGCCATGCTCTGCATAAGCTCCTAAATCTTTGTATATTATTTACACCCAGTATAACTGAGAAGAATTTTGAGATCTGTTTTGACAGTGAACTGATTTTGATCAAAATTTTTTTTGAAGAAATCTACTGAAGAGCTAATATCTACAGCTTGGAGGAAACCAGCTAGGAAGGAAACTGCAATATATTCATCTCTGTAAACATCATTGAGGACTAAGTTAAACAGCATTCTCTGGACAATATATTTATAAAATGAAAGGGAGACAAAAGACATCTTTTACTTTACTCTCTTCTTAGGTCCTTTAAAGTCCATACTATAGTTAAGCTAATTTGTTGAAACTAAATTGCTAGCCTAAGATAGCTAGTATAGTTGACAGATGAGCTGCTAAAATGATCCAATCAGAAGAGCTGCTACCCCTCCCACCCTTACAACTTCACCTCACACTAATTTGTTGAAACTAAATTGCTAGCCTAAGATAGCTAGTATAGTTGACAGATGAGCTGCTAAAATGATCCAATCAGAAGAGCTGCTACCCCTCCCACCCTTACAACTTCACCTCACACTGAAATCTGTCCCATCCTCTATCCCTCTAAGATAAGATATTTGCCCAGAGAAAACAGTACAAACAGAAGATATTGACAGAGGCCAGAGACAGTTTTTGCACATCTGTAAATGAACTGGGAAGTTAGTAAGCTCATCTTCTTCTCATACAACCCCAGCGGCTGGCAGAAAGCTCTGCTCCACCACTTCCTCTCTGTGAAAAAGGAGGGAATCTGTAATGGGTGGAAAGTCAAAATCAGAGACTCAAATATCACTGACAGCATAATGACAACAGTTAATATTTATAAGAATAGTACTATCATGATACAACTTAAAAGATTTACAAGCAAACTTTCACAAAATGATGAAGACAGAGCAGCAGGCACCTCTAAACTATTTGATCCTAAAGAAGGACCACTCTATTCAACTGAGACTTAATTGCCTATTTAAACTCTCCAACAGTATAGAATTTCACTTAGACCAGCCAAATCCCCCAAATCCAACCAACATTCAAGAGTTCTCAGGAAGACCCTCCTAACTACCAGATACAATCAGACACCAGCACACAGAAGGAAGAGACAAATGAAGGACAAGTCTCAATGCTAAACCAACAGACATTGTAATTCTCATTGATGGAATATTTCTCGATGAGAAAAAGATCTTTCCTAGAAACAGAGCAGCTAAGCTCCTCTGTCCCAGCACAACAGACATTGTAATTCTCAATGATGGACTATTCCTCGATGAGACAAAGATCTTTCCTAGAAACAGAGCAGCTAAGCTCTGGTGCCCCAGCACCCAAAACACCTTAGAATTCCTCAACAACACTAAACTTGGTTCATCAAGCCACATCCTGATTCACAGAGAAATAAATTATCTTCAATCCCAGCAGGAAAAAGTAGCAACACATTCCCAGACTCAAAGATTGTGATATCCAACCTACTGCCGAGGAAATACTTCCACCCCAACACAATTCAGAAACTCAATGCCAGCTTCTCCAGGAGTTGTGCTTGACAGAAAAAAGTCTGACCCACCATCCACCCTTGGATACAATCCGTCTCCATGACCATGTTCACCTACACAAAGAGGTGGTCTCCATATACGCCAAGATACTAAAGGCACTGAAATCTCCATGAACATGAGAGGAAACAACAGAAGTCTCACACACATCCCTCACCCCACCAAACACCAGCCTCCAAGTAGAGCATTTCCTGTACCTCCTCACGACCAGCACTGCCTCCTGCTCCTGTCCCACCTTCACCTAGTCAGAACCTTCATACCAGACCAGATAAACTCACTTATGCACAAGCCCTTAGCAGGACACCCATTCCTGTCATTGCAGAGCTCAGGGATATACAGCAGGTGCTGATGTCCTGGAACATGGTAAAATGACTACCACCACTGCACCCCATACTTTGTCTAAACAATACCACTTCACTTTATATTATACTCTTCTAATGATGTACCCTTACAATGCATGCTCCTTTTCAAAATTTTCTCTCTTTATTTAAAGTACAAATAACCTCATTTAAGGCTAAATGAAATCTTTGCCTATCTAACTATGGAATATTCAAGGTTTAAACTCATGTGTTTGGCTTAAAGAGAAGAAATACTGACCTCATTAATGAAATAAAAGACACTGATATTCTAATTCTGCAAGAGGCGTGGTGAAAATGAGACGAAACCACTGATGTCCCCCTGGTTAAAGAGAGTTAATTGTGCCTTCTACAAAGTTAAAGGGAATCAGACATTGCAGAGAATTGCTTATTCGGCACAAATTATAATAATAATAGCAATCATAATAATAATAATAATAAGAAGAAGAATTTTAACACCCCTGTTATGTGAAAAACAAATAGAAACATGTTAGGAAAAAAAGAAAAAAACTTACAATAACCTAGTTACATACATGTGCACACCCGTTTATAATGGAGCATGTGACTTTTCACAGAATTAACCAATCACTTTCAAACTCAAGTTCAAAAGTAATTATCATCTAACTGCTGAAGCCATGGTCCGCAAAGAGCTTACAAGGCAGGTATGGGATCTCACTGTCAAAAGGTATCAATCTGAAAAGGGATACAAGAGAACTTCCAAATCATTAGATGTACCATGGAACACTGTGAAGGCCATCAAGAACACATTATCAAGAACAGGAGGTCCCTCGAAAATAGATGAAAGGACAAGAAGAAAACTTATCTGGCAAGTACTGGTCACCCCCTGCATGTGCAACAATCTCTTCTGTTCTTAACGTCTGTAGTGTTTATTCTTATGAAAAGAAAAAAACATCCAAGGCCACCTACATTTTGCCAAAACACAGAATCACCCCAAACAACATGGCTAATTGTGTTATGATCTGATAAGACCAAGGTAGAATTTGTTGGTTTTGGTTAGCTGTAACAGAACTCAAAGAGAAAGCAAAAGAGCGATTTATGCAATACAATCAACAACACAAAATGACATTCCAATCAAAATTTGGCATGAATTATTCAAATTAGTCATTATGCCTATTGTGCTCTATGGTCACAAAGTGTGGGGTCCACCCACACAGTCTGATATTACACAGTTTTTTGATACTCAGTCACAGAAATCTGAGAAAAGCCCTGAAGATGTACACACTCAGTGAGCACAGCCTCACCATAAAAAAGGGCCACTGTAGACAGACGTAGCTGCCCAGAAACAAGCAGCCATACTCTCACTGTCACCTGGGAGTGGTGGAAAGAGGTGCATTTCCAAACAAACTGCACCAAATACACCACAATCAGTAATTCATTCCATCAGCAAATGTGCAGCATCATGCCTAAATTTAACAATTACACTGATGCTGCTAAACTCATATATACTAGGGGAGTGAAGTCATTCTGCCAGCAGCCAAATTTGTGGCATCCTGCCAGGGGCAACCACGGAGTCTTACAAATATTTGTATTTTTGAGATTTCCCTGTTATTCCTTGTTGTGTTTTGTTATTACTACTACTACTACTACTCACACACCCCTGTTAAAATCGCAGGTTTTTAGTGATGTAATCATCAATCATGTCAGATCTTTTTCCACAGTTAATGTGATAGAGCAACCAACAAGTTTTAAAATAGAAAAATTTTAGGGAAAAAAAACATTGTGGTTGCACACCCCTTAACTTTGTTAAAGCACCTTTTGCTTGTAATACAACACTGTCTTTTGGGGTAAAGGTCTACCAAATTGGCACATCTTGATTTGGTAACTTAATTCCATTCTTCCTTGCAAAAATGCTCCAGATCTATCAAATTGTGAGGGGATCTCCTGTGTACAGTCCTCTTCAAGTAGTTCCACAGGTTTTTGATAGGACTTAGATCTGAGCTCTGACTGAGCCATTCCAAAACACTGATCATCATCTTCTGAAAGCCACTGCTTTGTTGACTTGGATATGTCCTTTGGTGGGTCACGCACAGCGTGTACAGTGAAAGCCAGCCAATCACAAACGTCTCCCTGTTTGAGTGAGGATGAAGAGTTTGCAAATGCTTTGAGGAAAGTGAGTGAGGGAACTTAGCGGTAAAAATGAGTGCAACTAAAGACAGCAGTGCAGATTTGGTTCTGAAAAAGAAAGCGTCCTCTGTTATTTGGAGATATTTTGGGTTTAGAAAGGAGGATGTAGAAGAAAGCGAGTTGTTGTGTAGGGTTTGCCTTGTCAAAGTCTGAACACAGAAATGCAGCACGTCCAACCTTTTCCATCGCCTAAAGCAACACCACAAAGCACTGCATGAAGAGTGCCTTGTGACAAGGCCAGGCCGCACATCCTGTGCCAAACCCAGGCAAGCGTTAATTCCAAATGCATGCAGTAGCATAATGCCATATGAGTCTACTTCTAAAAAGCACAAAGAAATTACAGATGCCATAACTTTCCACATCACTAAACACATGGTTCCTGTATACACTGTTACAAAAGAGGGCTTCCAGAAAAAGGTTCTAACACTAGCTAAACAATACAAAATATCATCACAACCCTACATTACAAAGGTGGCCACACCCTGAATTTACAGTAAGTGCAGGTGTTAATGGCGAGCTCTGACAAGTGAAATATTTTGCCATTACCACAGACTTATGGTCCAAACAAACAACTGAACCCTACATGAGTTTAACAGTCCATTTTCTAAGTAAGGAATTCAAAATGAAAACCCGATGCTTGAAGACTTCTTTTTTCCCTGGCGAGCACATGGGGGACAATGCAGCACACAGCATGAAAGAAGCATTAGCATCATGAGGCTTACCTGAGGGATAACTATGTCTGCGTTACAACAGATAACACATCCAACATGATGAAAGCACTCATTGTATACAAACGGATGCGTCTTCAATGTTTGGACACAGTCTACAGCTGGATACTGGTAGGGTATGTTTTCTTAAAAAGTATAAGTTACGCATATATTATTGTTTTAAACTAGACTATTATTATTTACATAAACTTGGGCTACACTACCATAGTATTTTGGCTAATTTTTCACAGCCTAAACCAGAACTGCTGGTTGATATTTTGTACTTTGTGGCATACTGTATAATTGTCATTCTTTGTGGCGTACAGGCCTAATTAAATATGCACAAAAAAAGACAAGCCAGAATTTGTCATTGTTTTGTCATTGTTGCCTTTTGGTTTTTAGACTTGCCGAAGGCTTGTTTCCTTTGAACAGAAAATACATTCAGCGTATTCTGATTTTTATGGAGATTCTTTTGAATTTTTATTTATTTTAATTTAGCCCATTTACTGTAAATCAGAACAGTGTAGACTATCTTGTGAGCCTTCACTGGGCTTAATAACATTTTTGAAAGTAACTGCATTTTCCAAATCCTTTTGATATAAAATAATGTTTTGTTTAACTGTCACTTCAAACATCAAGTGTGAACCCATAGCCATTAGGGGTTCAAGCACAAAGTGCTGAAACCCTATTATTTTCGTAAGAATTATTATTATTATTATTATTATTATTATTATTATTATTCTGCCCTAAAACTGATCGTGCAGACCAAACTGTAAGGCCTAGAGACATGAAACTTTGAGGGATGGTAGTACTCCACCAGTCTACAACAGTGCAAAAAATGGCCATAACTTTTGAACCATTTGTCACAGACTCAATTTCCATTTCCGCCATGAAAAAATTTCCCCTATATTGGATTACTTGCAAAATGCACTTTTGCGAACTAGTCCTAGGCCATTCATCCACTTGGAACCAAACCAGTGCTAAAAGATCCTCTGGAGTCCCATTATAAGTAATTATCAAAAAAAAAAAAAAAAAGTTGAACTATTGATTTAACCTCGTGACGGCATATCAAAACTTTTGAAGTGATTGTGGCCACTTTTACTTTTACTTTTTTTTTTTTCTCGAGTGGAACGAGATATTTTCATCAAAATTGACACACTTATGTATGGGCCCAATATAAGGACGCCTGTAAGAAAATTACTGAGCGTGACCAGATGGTGACGCTATAACAGAATAAAATATGAAACTGGCTCTAACTATGGAACCATTTGTCCAACTGACTTGAAAATTTGCATGCAGTGTCTTTGTCAAAGGTCCAATCAATATTTATGAGGACAGTCGCGTATCTCGCGTATCTAATTTTCAGCAGCTATTAGACAAGGTTAACAAAGGCCAAATGGAACGAAACTTGGTGGATTTGATTGACTCTTGGCCCCAGAGGTCTGTGAGAAATTTGAAACTAATTGGCCATTAGGAGCGCTATCAAGTTTTTCATGCACATAAATGGTTTTATATACCACAGTGTTTCAGACAAACACAAGTAGTTCATACTGTTTGATGGGGCGCCTCATTCTGAACAACTTTGCCTCAAGAACCATTGGAGTCAGTCAAATTGTTTGTTAAATATATGCGATTACTTAAAAAACATACTTTTGCGAACTAGTCCTAGGTTTTTTGCTCAACCAAAATTAAAACCAGTGTAGGACAATTGCTTGGACTCCTGTGATCAATAATTATCAAAAAAACAAAAAAAAAGTTTCGATTCATTGCCATGACAGCAGGCAAAAATGTTTGAAGTGGGCCTTTACTGAAATGGCTATAACTCTTGAATGGAATGAGATATTTTCACCAAACTTAGCACACTTATGTATGGGCTCAATCTAAGGTCACAAGCACCAAATGGTGGAGCTTGGCCACATGGTGGTGCTATAACAGGCCAAAATATGAAATTGGCGCAAAATAGGGAACCATTGGTTCAATCGACTTGAAATCTTGCACGAAGTGTCTCTGTCCAAGGGCCCATCAGTGTCTGTGAGGACAGTTGTGAATCTTGAAAAATATGGCTGCCATCGGCCAATCAATGTCCAGAAGCAATTAGACAAGGTTAATGAAGGCCCTTATTTCTTAACATTAACTTGCTTTTTCTCTGATTTAGGTGCTTACAGGCTTGCACAATATTAAGTAATATCTTTTCACATATGTCCTTAAAGGCCCTAAAGTGCTTGAACCCCGATAGTTGCTGCTTGCAGCTATATTATTCATATTGTTATCAAGATATTTGGTATAAATACTGAGGTATGAGATTTTTGTCCATATTGCACAGCCCTGTAAGACAACCAGTTAGCCTTTTCTGGTTATTTCAGCCGACTAGTTTGTATTCATCACAGCATCTATCAACACTGCCATTTAACATCTCATATTTAACATTAATAGTTATGGATTCACAAACAATGACACAAACAAAAAGTTTTCTTAGATCAGGTTTGTTTTAACCATAAACTGTGCACCACATCTGAATGTGGATCTGAAACGCCATATGATTTCAAGCTGTGTCCTAAAAATAAAGAAGCATTTCGGCTTTGGTTAAAAGCTTTGAATCTAAAGAAACCACTGAAGCCACTGTACATTTGCTCTTTTCACTTTGTGGACAGAAGCCCTATGGAGAAGCATTGATATACAGAAAAGTATCCGATGCTCCAGTGAAAACTTCAAGGCGGTGTCTTGTCAAGAGAATATCAACACATAAATGTAAGATAAACTGTGTGTGAATGAAGTTAAATGTTACTGAGATTAGCTAGTTGTTTGGTGTGTGGCGTCCAGTGGCGTCCAGTGTCCCTAAATAGCAGCTGATGCAGACAAGGACTAAATTTTTTTCAGGAGTTGTTTGTTCTCTGATAACGCTGAGACTGGCTAGCTAGCAAGCTAACATTAGCTACATCCATTCATAACAGTAGCTTGCAGTGTCAAATAGTTACACTCATGGTTCAGAATTAGCAGCTAACAAAACATTAAAAATCTTGTATCTGAATAAAAGTAGAGGTTTTGTATGTATATTTTTTCTTGAGTTAAAGTACAAAAATACTTGGAAATGTACTTAACAAAAGTTAAAGCATTGTGAGTTATTGCAGCTAATGAACAATTTCTATTAAAAAACCTAACTCATTTAGCTGTTCATGTCTTCCCCCACATAGGGCTCTTTAAAAGAAAAAATATATAATAATAATAATAATAATAATGACATCATCATAAATAACGGCATGATACGCTCCTACAATATGATGGTTGTATAAGAAAACACAGTTCACCTTACAGATTTTAATAGGGGGCAGGGTTAGACTAGGTTTCTCAGACCATGAGCTGACTCAAGGTTTAATTTGTTGTACTGTTGTTGTGCTAATCTGTGAGTGTATTTCTACTGTTGACTCAGTTACTTAAAAAACTTGGAAGCCATCAGCCAATCACACTGCAGCACTCACTTCATAGTTTTAGCATTAAGCTACAGTCACAAAATTTTAATAGAATGTTCATCTATTGCTTTACTGTTCTATGCAACCTGGTGAGAACTAGCTACCTGTGGTGGAATCTGCACATGGTGAATATAGCCACTATTTGTGGCTATATTTATTATTATTTTTCTGCCTTAAAACAAATCATGCAGACCAAACCGTAAGTCCTAGAGACATGAAATTTGGTCAATAGGTAGTACTCTCCCCCACTACCCAGCAAAACTCAGGGCCTGATTGGCCTAACAGTGGCGCTATAGCACAGGTTTTACTTTTTGGGCGATATCTCATGAACCATGTATCTTACAAAATAAACTTTTTCCCACTGAATCCTTGGGTTCTCCCCAAAAAAAAGCCCCAAGAACCATTTAGGTCCACCCAGTCAGATTTTTAGCTAATCTGCATAATATGCAAAACCTACTTTTGCGAACTAGTCCTTGGATTTTTGCCTTGGATCTTCACAAGTTTGTTGATTCCTTGGGCTCTCCCAAAAAATAGTCTCAAGAACCATTTAGGCAGTATCACACAAATTGGCCACTGGGGGGCACAATTCTTTTTTTTTTTTTTTTTTTTTTTTACCCACAAAAACAAGCATGTCTCTTGGAAAATAAAGTGCAGAAAGAAATGTCTTTTCTAGCTTCATTCTATTGCTGAAACTAGTGGAAAAAAAAAGTATTTTGGACCATTAAGCCACAACTGCTCAAATTCATGACAAATTGCATTATATGCAAAACCTACTTTTGCAAACTAGTCCTAGGATTTTTGACCAATCTTCACAATACTGATGCTAAACTTCTCAGGAGAGTGTGAAACTCAGTAATTAACAAAAACCTGGTGAAAATTATAAACAATATGGCCACCACATGTCAATTGTATTGAGGCGGAGCTGCTTTACTCAAATAGCTGTAATTCATGATTGGTCACATGGATTTAAACCAAACTTGAAATACTTGTCCAGTACAAAGTTCTGTACTGTTTAAGTTCAAATAGTTGCAAAGAACCGTGAGGCCAATCAAGCTGGAATTTGGTAGTGTGCATCTATGTGCTAATCTGTAAGTGGATATTTCATAATCCCTAATTACTGAACAAACATGGCTGTCGCTGGCCAATCAGGTTTTAGCAGGCATTTCACAACGTTCCCTTTAAGCTATTGTCATGTAACTTGAATAGTGGTTTCAGGAGGTGCAGGAGGTAGCTATTTCTCAGTAACCAAAAGTCCAACTGAGCTGAATTTTGCTGTGCTGCATCAAGCTGCTAATCTCTAACTGGATTTTTAATCATCACTGAATTACTTCAAAAAAACATGGCCACTTTTAGGCAATCAGCATTCAGTAGGCACTTTAAACAGCTAGCATTGAGCTATTATCATAAAACCTGAAAAGTATGTTCATGTATGGTCTCTTTATTCTTCTTTGTATCTTGGCAAGAACTGGCCACTGGGGAGCTATTTGTGAGGAGTGCTTGAATGGATTTACATGAAACTTGTACAGAACAAGATTCTGAGGTCAAAAGCAAAGGTTGCAGCGTGGTCATATAAAGGGGCGGAGCTATGGTCAGCTGTTTCTCAGAAACCTAATTCTGATCGAGCTGAAATTTGGTATGGTGCATCAATATGGTAATCTGTAAGTGGACTTTTGGTAATGACCTCATTATTTAAAAAACATGGCCACCAATGGCCAATCAGCTATCAGTCTTTTGACAGGGTTACCACTGAAATATTATAACAAAACTTGATTGGTAGGTTTGGACTGCACTACTAGATTGCACTACTATCTGATGTAATCACACACAAACTGGCCACAGCTCCACCCACATAAACCTGGGGAAATTTGCATAATATGAGAAACTTCAATTAGTGGTTTCTCAGGAACCAAAATTTGATTACTTATTTACTTCAAAAACATGGCTGCCTTCAGCCAATCAGCTTTCAGCAGGCATTTCACACAGCTAGAATTGAGCTATCATTACAAAACTTGATAAGAAAGTTCATCTATGGTCTCTTTATTGTTCTACGTATCTTGGCAAGAACTGGCTACTGGGGACACTATTTGCAATGAGTGCTTGGCCACCGCACATTGCTACTTGTGGCCATATTATTATTATTATTATTATTATTATTATTATTTTGTTCTTCTTATTATTACTACATATGCAAGTTAGAACAATTCCGAAAAAGAAAAAAGTCAAAGTTGTCACCTTTCTCAAATGATATGGCATTCTCCTTAAAATCAGCAGCAAAACAATATGAATCAGCAGTTCATGCATCCATGTTGCATTTCTTTATTGTATTTTAGTGCATAAATAACTAGAAGATGCAGTGAGTGTTGCTGTGTGTAATTTTACTCTTCAGTGGCTTGAGGGTTTCTAACAGGATGATTCGTTTACCTGGATCAAGGTCTGTCTGTCTACTTTTGGCAGATTCTTGGCCTGACGTTCTGCCTCCTCCCATTCCTTCCTCACCTGACAAACAAACCAGCAGGACAGAGATGAGCATGTGGGGAAAAAAGAAAAACTCAAATGCAGACAAACCCCAAAACTCCACACTGTGTATCAAATTTTTTGGGTGCTCTGTTTCCATCTCTTCATTTCACGTCCCAGTCCATTTTCTCTTTTTCTCGCTTCCCCCCCTCTACCCCTCTCTCTCCTCACCCTCTCCATGCGGTTGCGGTGTCTAATCTCTAGCTGCTCCTTGGCCTTCTGGAAGCGGCTGTGTTCCTGATCATCAGCTGGAGTCTCAAAGTACACATCCACATCATCCATGGGTTGTGGAGTGGAGGGCAGAGCTGGGGAGACAGAGGATAGGGGCACACCAAATACAAGATAGACCAAAAAGACAAACAGTACAAAGGTAAGCACAACTACAGAGATATAGGTCAGTAAAGAGACAGGTAGAGAGATGAGAGAGACAGGCAGACAGGCTCTAACATGAAAAAGCACAGAAAATACTAAAGACTAAAGCTTGCTGAAAATGCTGGTGGAGAGGCTCATGGAAAAAAGGACAGCAGACAAAAAACAACAGAACACTCAGTGGCAGTCTTCTGGAGAAGATCTCTCTGTGATTGTCTGTCTCTTTCATTTCCCCTGCCTTTAATGACATTGTGCCCTATATCAGAACCACCAACATTGTAAACAAGAAAATCCTAGCAGGCAAAGGAATATCAGAATTTTACCACAAAAACCCTAGGGTATGTCAGTGGCTGGGTCGGGTCCATGTTCTCAGCATATGATAAAATACATACAAAAAAGTATATAAATGATAACATTCATATGGACTGAAATTATACTCAACTGCAGAAAGGTTTGGATTTATAAGCAACCAGCTGTCAGGAGTCCAGTTCATGTCAGATTTCATGTCTGTACAGTAGTTACTCATCCAGAATGGCCTTACCGCGTGCCGCGATTTTTCATCTGCTACTGTAAACCACGAAGTGGTGCTATAATCACAGAATTTTCATAGGCGGGAGCTGAATGTGTCAAAGCCCATTTTGTGAGTGGCAAGAGGTTAAAGAGATTGTTTTACCTAAACAATGTCAGAAAATGCCCGCTGTAAGCTCCCAGCAAGCACTGAATTTTCCACTAAAGTTAATATAGTCTACAGTAGGGTTCTCGTTTCGTTATTATTATAACTACACAGAATACAGTATGCAAGCGGAGGTAGTGTAGTGGGCTACACGTCTCCAACATACTGCAGTGGCGCTTGTATGCAAGAGACCCGAGTTCGATTCCACTATAATCTTCACTATCCTCTACTAAAAAAAGGCTATATATGTATATATTATGTAATATACATAATATACTGTGGGTCCAACAACACCAGCTGGAAGTTGCCATCCCGAAGTCCAGTTTTCTTGTCCCTCACCAGAGCAGCTTGAGATCCTAATGATGCAGAGTCGGGGATGGCAGGATCAATATGGCTGCTTGCTGTTCCATGCCATTTTACCAGAGCAGCGTTATAAAGAGTGGGCTTCGACCACCAACTGGGAGGGTTTGAGGGGCAGATCTGCATTCCCCATGAACCTAAGGCATTTTATCTTGAAGACCTTTTCCCAGAGGTTCCCCCACATGACCAATGCTGACCCAAAGCGCATCAAACAGAGTCAACGAGTTCTTACGCTCCCCAAGGAAAGCTGGTGCCTGCATTTTTAACCAACATGTAAATAATTTTACTTTGGGGAAAAACCATAGTTTGATTTAATGTTCCCATTTTCTTTGTATAAATAAATTTAATTTGGTTGGATTATTGTAATGCCTTGTTGTCTGGATGCTCCAGTAGGTACATAAACAAGCTCCAGATCATCCCTATCTTGAAGCATTGGCTCCCAGTAAAATTTAGCATTGATTATAAAATACTAATATTGATTTATATAGCAAAGGATCCACCATGCCTGCATAGATCAGAAGGTGCAGGCTCTTTGTTGGTACCTCGAATAATGAAGGCTACAGCAAGGGGGCAGAGCTTACAAAGCTTACAAAGCCCCCTGGTTATGGAACAGCTTTCCAATTAGTGTTTGGGACTAAGGCACAGTCTCAGGCTTTAAGCCTAGGTTGAAAACCTATTTGTTTGTCAAGCCTTTTGTTAATAGCTCAAGTTTTTGTTAATAGATCTGGAAGGTTCATGGGCATAGAGTGTTTTGGTAAACCGGGATGTTTGCTGTCGCTCCCACACTCTCACACATTCACTCAGATTTGTTGACAGTGGAGTGGCGGGCTGCTTTATGTCCTAGGGCACCCTCATTTCTGTATTACTTTCTGGCTCTCCCTCTTAGTTATGCTGTCATAGATAGTCTTGCCGAAGAGATGCTTGCACTCTGCACACAATGTACATCTTGTTAACCCATTACAGTACAAGAGCATACCTAATAATCTGTGTTATTTCTTCAACCCCACAAATGACCAACCCCTCCCACCCATCTCTCTGACCTGTCAGACCCATCCTGATGCCCCACTTATGCTTGGAGCCGTGCTCACCTCAAAATCACTCATTGCTGCTGAAGATGACCCAGCATGGTTAACCTACAGACCTCCAATGGTTTATTGTGGATGGTACTACACCGATACCCTAAACATGGCTGTGGTTGTTCTTTCTTGGACAGCATGGCATGTGATTTTGGAGGGAATGTAGTAGTAATGTTAGCTAGGTAGCTATATTTTGCTCAGGATTTGTACCAAGCAACAGTAAGAAAACAGTAAGATGTGCCTGCTACTTATTAAGTAGTGCCTCCTCCAATTTTTTTTTTTTTTTTTTTTACTGATCAAAGACACCACAGTCCTGCCTTCTTGTATTCTATTGGCTCATAAGACTGAGCTTCCTAAATTTACAGATCGTAGTTCACCCAGATAGAGTTGGCACAAAGTGAAAGTAAATGCTACCCAGAAAATGCATATTGCATCTCCTGCATCCTTCAGTGAATTGGCTTTTCAGCCTGGCAAATTTTATTCAATATCAATCTGACTAGTCATGCAAAATCCCACATCTATCAACGTGAATCAACCATCTGTTATCTGGAAGGTGCAAAATCCATGGCTTATTATGACCACCTTGTTCGACTCCACAAACCTGACTCAAGATTCAAAAGGATCTGAGGAAATTAGGTTTCCATACAAACAATGATTTTAAGCATTACTAACACAGAGATGAAGAAGGACAGCTAACAATGAGCTAAGAACATGGCAGCAAAAATACAAACAAACAAAAAAATTTTTTTGCAATGTTTCCATGTAGGGAAAAATTAAGGAAGTCAGGTAAATTGATGGGAATGTGATCAGTTACTTGTTGAGCAGTTATTTGATAAGCCCATTTAGGTTGGTGCATGAGCTAATATTGACAGAGAAAAGTCTGAGCTCGAGTCCTTGCTGAAACTTACTCAGGCATTTGCATACGGCCATGCAGTACTCCTCAGACTCAAAGTTGTTGCGGTTGCCAGCACAGCCTCCGTAGATGAAGCGCACACACTTCCTCTGGTGAATGTCAAAGTGCCAGCGGGGTATGGAGGCACGGCACGGGCCCGTCTCTGCCTCCAGGGAGCACACAGCTAACACAGGGTTTACATTTAGTGCACTGCCGTGCAACATTACCTCTCTATACCAACTAATCACAGGCTCTCAGTCATTAATGTGTATGTACTACAAAAAAAAAAAAACCATCAAGATGGGTGTTACTAACCTTTAATCTCCTGGAGAGACATGTCATTGTCCTTGCTCTCAACAACAGTGGCCTTCTCTTTCTTTCTTTCTTTCTCTTCACTGTCTCTGTCCTCATCTTCATCTTCATACACATACTGGTATTGGTCATTGTCATCTTCTCCCACATAATACATCTTCTCCGCTTCATCTTCCTTTTGGGTTGGCTGTTCATCCATTACTGGCTCACTGTGAAGTTGAAAAAATGTTTCAGGTCTGTTTAAATCAGTAATTATTTTTGGCATGAAATAAAATAAAGACTAGAGGGGAAAGACAGGGGGAGACAGGGAGAAGGAGAATGAAAAGTAGTAGACAAAGAGCAGAGAATGGGATACAAGGAGGGGAGAAGATGGAGAAAAAGGACAGACAGTAAAGAGAAGTAGATGAGGGGGAGCTGAAGCAGTTGAAGGAAAAATCCACCCTGAAGAATATTAATAATTAACATATATAATTAACATGTGATGTTCAATATCATCCAATAATTATTATTTTTAATTAAATTCTGAGCTTTAAACTTCTTTCATCAGTCTATTTTCACTTTAGTTAAGTTTCCTATATTACCCATTATGATGTTCACATACCTTTAGCCCATGCTTCATCTCTACCTAAAGAGATTGATGCAGCGGCACTTTAGTCCTTTAGGCTGTCCAGCTCTCTCACCTCATCTGTACACACCGCCTAAACAGATCAGCTTCCAAAGCATTCATGCTAATACTGCCATCAAGGCCATCGCACTCATCATCTCAGAGATGCTAACTAGTCAAGTCAAGTCTCAAGCCCAACTGAGTCATATAGCTGCTCTGCATTCTGTGACTTTGAGCCCAGCACTTGCACCAACATCTCCAGTACTTCTACGCTGGATTTCTCATTAATATTATATTGACAATTGCTGTATAATGGTGAGCGGAAAAAGAAGTTTTGTGTAACGAGCTAATAGTAAAACCTGACTGTCATCACTTATGCTTTCAATTGTTCAAATTGTTTGTAACTATTTAACACCACTGGAACTATGCTAGCAATAAAAAATGGCCTCCTGTGACAGCAAAACATAAAACTTTTTTTTTTTTTTTTAAGAGAATAACGAAAATTTAGCACCAGCAGGAGGTTATTGAGGGTGGTTCCTTGGTAGGTGTTGCAATGAAGATTGCAATGAAATGTCACCATACACTACGTAAATAAGACACCAATGTAATATTTGTGCTAAATGTTTATGTTTAATGGGCTGCCAGAATCTCCTCTGCTTAATACCGCCTGTTAATGCTATAATTCAGGAATACCTAGAGAAATCTAGAAACACTTGGAAATTATTAGAAAACGATTACCTCTCCTCTACTACCACATCCTGCCCATCATCATCCTCATCGTCCTCATCGCCCTCATCGTCCTGCACTTCATTGTCATCATCATCGGCGTCTTCCTCCTGAGAGGCAATGGCAGTCGGAGTAGGCTCCTGAGCAGGAGCAGACAAGCAACAAACATATTCGGTGCCATAGAACTTATCAACGCCACAGGGCAGCAGCATGCCGTAGCTGTGCAGCACCATGTTCGCCTTTAAGCAAGCCTAAGACAGGAATACACAAAAGTAAGAAGCTTTAAAAAAAAAGACTAACAAAGCAGAGTTACGCTCATTCACAGATATAGCCAAGCTTAATACCACTTAATTATAGGTGGGTAAGACAAAGAAAAGCACAAATGAGAGAAACACAACTAGTTCCTAGACCTAAGCATTCTAGGATGCAAAAACACTGCACTAGTTGTAAGAATTAATTCTGCATTGATAACCTAGTTGTCAACACAAAGTAAAATGAAAAAGGGAGAGAAAGTGGGCACAAATAAATAAGATTTTAACCAAGTATCTACACAATGGCCGGTATATCTCTTCTGAGTTCAAGGACTATTACACCCTCAGATTCAATGCTTTTATGCTGATACTGGACACTTTCTCCTCAAGCTGCTACTACTGGCTGAATGAGCATTACTCCTGGCAGTTAATCTGATTATCATGTGGAAATGTGAAGATTTTAGTGTCTGTTATTTGGAGAGAGGAAGAGGGATACAGAGTGGTAAAAGAAATATAACCTTTCAAAACCAATGTCCAAGAACATTTCTCGGCTTACCTCCTTTGCTTCTCCCTGCCACTGCTGATGACTGAGACACATGTCCATGCGCTCCTTATGGAAGAAATGACACTTTGCTGGGACAAGGAGCACATCACTCACAAACTCTCCAACTGCAAATATATAACCATACACATGAAAACAAACACATCCACATTGGTTTTACTTTCTTTAAAAGTACCATTGACAATGATTACTGTTTCTACTTAATGCTATGCTTACAACTAAACTGCAGTGAAAGAAAATATCTTGGCTCTTCTAGTTTTTAAAATGAAAGCATTTTTATAAAGACAATTTATTTTGTGCCAACTTGATTATCGTAAGGACCTTCAATATCATCTTATCATTATGAGGACAATTAGTCAGGAAGTATGTATTCTCAGTTTTATTTGATTTAAATGGAACTTAATTTAATTGGTGGTGCGCAACCGTATGGGCAGGGAGTAACCCAAGAAAAACATTAATTCTGGCCAATTACAGTTCTGATCAGATTCTCAAGGATTTAAAAATGCTTTTCAAGTACTGCACATGTCTGACTGATAGACAACTGAACAGCTGCATTAGACTGGCAGTCTCAACCTATGCTCCAAATTACAAGGCACTGAGAGAATTCAAGCACAACCAACACATTGTCTAAATGAGTTAATATTAGCACTGTGACCCGTATAATTTGAACTGCACACACAAACAGTGCATGTTGTATTAACATTTATTAACAGTAAATGTTAATAGGAGCATGTTTCTGTTCCTACTGCTGCTTATTAATATTTGAACTACATTGCTGTGTCACCGTGATTACTGAATCCTGTACTGGTAGACGAGCTGCTTTAGTTTTAGTAAAGTAAAATAGCAATACTCCTGGTGAGCTTTTTTTTTTTTTTTGGGTAACATATAGTGTGGTAGACCTTGTGTCAAATTTGACTTCCAAAGTGATCTTCAAAAAGGTTGAAGACCACTGGTTCTTAACAAAAGCGATACCAGGAACTATCTCCAAGATGTAAAATGTACCTACATTTAAATGTACCTATAAACAGTTTAATGCATGGTATGTTGTTCATTAATTAATAAAAAAAATTATAATCATTGCCAAACTGCTATGGTATAAGTGGAATAACACACTTCAGTCTGTGCTGTTACACTTCGCACTTCAGGGTGGTAACGGTCCTTCGCATTGGGGCTGCACCACACCACCCAGGTGTGTATTATTTTTGTACAACAGCGTGGTCTGTGTTATTCCTTACATATTGGATCATTAAAATAAACACCCTAAATGATCTATATCTTTTTTTGTACTTTTTATTGTTGATAATTTGTGGGGTTTTTTGTGTTCCCATCTCTACTTGTCCATCAAGTGAATGAAAATTTAGTTACCTTCAGGTACTGAGAGACCCTCAGACATTCCCAGAGAAGAGACTTTGACTCTCAAGGTCTTTAAAAATTGTGAAAGATGAGACAGAAAGAAAAAGAAGGTAGAGATACAGAGATGTAAAAGCAGGAAATACTAAGGAAAAGATACTACTTTGCTGGTCAGACAGACAGAGAGAGAAAGAGACAGAGAGAGATAGTGTTTTGAAAAATGAGAATGTAAAAGAAAAGGAAGAGGCTGAAAATAGCAGAGGACACAGCTGTTCTTAGCCCACTGTCCATCAACAGGCGCACACACACGCACGCACGCACGCACGCACGCATGCACGCATGCACGCACACCTCATACCCACTGTCAAAAAGCAGGGGTGGATGAAGTACTGAGAAATGTTATGTAAATTTTATTTTAAGTGAAAGAATACAATAGATAATGTGTCAAAATTCTACTCATTTAAAAGTGGAAGTATCCAGGAAAAAATGTATGAACTTTTACATTTTTGCACTTTCAAATGTACACAAGTATTGGAAAGTAAATGTCTTTAATCGGTGAAATTAAGTTAATGTCATGTTTACATCTGAAATGTATCTTTTATTATTTATCTAAAACCGTTAGAAGACTATTTTTGTTCTATAGCAGGAGTGTCCAAACTTCTTTCAAAGAGGGCCAGATTAGACCTCATCAAAATACCTGAGGCCCATAGCAGCAGATCTTTTAAGTCCTGCAAGTTGCGCGGTGGGACCTCCATGGATTGGACTTGTTTGTCCAGCACGTCCCACAGATGCTCAATCGGATTAAGATCTGGGGAATTTGGAGGCCACGACAACACCTTGAACTCTTTGTCATTTCCTTCAAACCATTCCTGAACAATTTTTGCAGTTTGGCAGGGCACATTATCCTGCTCAAAGAGGCCACTGCCATTAGGGAATACCGTTGCCATCAAGGGGTGTACCTTCGTCTGCAACAATGTTTAGGTAGGTGGTATGTGTCAAAATAACATCCACATGAATGCCAGGACCCAAGGTTTCACATCAGAACATTGAACAGAGCATCACACTGCTTCCGCCGGCTTGCCTTCTTCCCATAGTGCATCCTGGTGCCATCTATTCCACAGGTAAGCGATGCACACGCACCCAACCAGCCACATGATGTAAAAGAAATGGTGTAGGAATGGTGAATGGTGTAGGAATTACAGCACTTATTATATGTGGTCCCCACTATTTCAGGGACCAAAAGTAATTAGACAAACTAACAATCATAAATTAAATGGCCATTTTTGATACCTGGTTGCAAATCTACTTTAGTTAAACATTCTTTCAAGAATTCACAAAAGGTTTTCCATGCTTAGTGGTTTCCAGATCTATTTAAATTACCTCTTGTCACTGTTAACTTTGCACTTTTTGTCTGTAGCCATGACTAAGTATCATTCAGGTGTATAATCTGCAGGTGTAGTCAGAGAAAAAAATCTCTTGCATTTTAGCTGTGTTAACACACAGTAGTACTGGACTTGCTGCCTAGCCAATTACAGTTGGGTCCATAACTGCATTTCAATCACATCTTGATTGCTTAATTTCAAATGCACTGTGATGGTGTACAGAGGCAATTACAAATTACAAAAATTGCATCACTGTCCAAATACTTATGGACCCGACTGTATGTTGGCTACTGGAATCGATTCTAGTCTAACCTGGCATTAGCAAAGAAAACAGGCCAACTTAGTTAAATATAACTAGTTAATGTTAGAAAATTTGAGAAAATTCCTCAACATGATCTTTCAATTTAAATGGAGTTCATGCCTTCTAGTGGGGTAAAGGAGTCACCTCATTTTATACAAGTCTTTGTTTACTCCAGGGTGTTTCAACATTTTACCGAGATAAGGCTTATCCTTCTTCAGAAATACACGGATATCTATAGCACTAACCCCATTGTGTAGCATGAGGTGGTCATGGCCGGTGATGAATTGGCACGATTTGTGATTGTTTTTTCTACATTGATGAACTTGACTGGATGTTAAACTGAAATGACAGGATGCTAACAGACCATTCTAATGATTTATAGTGTACAGTCTATGAAATAAGTATGAAAGAAGAAGAGACCTTTGTGATTTAATGTAAGAAGTAAAAGGTAAGTTTTTTCTTGTAACTGTACTAAGTAAGAGTACAAGTACAAGCAGAGTACAAGAGTGAAGAATAAATACTCCAAACTAATACTTAAGTATAGTAACAAAATACAGCTATTCATGTATAGTCCACCCCTCCCAAAAAACCATAGCAATAAAACTGAATTCCAAAAGACAGACCTCCTTTCTCAATGACTATATTTATGTAATGCATTAAACAATTCAGTCCAATTTTGCACTGCAGCATGGCTAGAAATTCTGATGGCTGTGACCCAAACTTGGGTCATGAAACCAGAATGGCCGCAATGACATTACTCCTTATATCATGAGATAAGTATTGTAAGAGGACACACTCCGTTCATATTTTGAGTTTATACGCTGATTTATTTGGCATGTTTGGTGGTCTATCTCACAACACTATAAGCAGATAATTCATGAACGGTTTTCTCCTCACTGTGCTTCTACAGATTTTTCGTCACTATGACCTCCATGATATCATGGTGTCATCTGAGCTATAGTTTTACTGTAGTGCCTTAAACAGAATGACACTGTCAGCTGATGTGTGCATTGTTAGAAAGGTTCACATTATATCTCTGCAGAAATCATTGGCTACACTGTGCTAAATAGAAGATTAGCAATCTCTCTTCACTCCCAGCATAGCAGCAGTGCTGCTGGATGGAAGGGCAGAAAGAACTGGGCCTTTCTTTTTCTCTCTGATCAAACAGCCACTAGGAGAACCCGTAAGGACAGTGACAGCTACACAATGTTGCAGGCATGACTGAGTCAGAAGAGGGAGAGAAAGAGTAAGAGAAAGATATAGAGAAGGAGACATGCAGAGACAAACAGAGAAACATAGAAAGGGAGTGTTACCCTCCCTCTCCAGCTGGCTGACAGACTTTTCAATATTGCATAACTACTCATTGCTTTTGTCCTCTTTATCCTCTGTCCTGTTTCCTTGCTTTCATATCTCCTCCAAAGAAAATAAAAGAGCTCAAATGGACAATGGCGCATTTGTTCTCATAAAGTAAACTAAAATTCAGTAACCAGGTAGGAAAAAATAAGTAGACCCTTCCTACTTCCACAATCATTAAGAGAGTAATCAGCAGCCAGGGGTTACTGATGAAATGCACAAGATTAGTTAATCATCAAGAAGTGTGACTATCACTATAAAAGCAGAACTTTTACCAGTTTGGTGTTCTGGAGCACTCAGGTGTGTGTCTACACCATGCCAAGAAGAAAGGACATCAGCCATGATCTCAGAGAAGCAAGTTTTGCTGCTCACGACTCTGGGAAGGGTTATAAGGCCATCTCCAAACAATTTGAAATTCACAGTTGTACAGTGAGAAGAATTGTTTACAAATGGAGAGCCTTCAACACGGTTGCCAGTCATCTCCGGAGTGGGAGTCCCAGCAAATTCAGTCCAAGGTGAGACTGTTGAATGCTCAGAGATATAAAGAAAAACCCAAGAACAGAGAACCCTCGAACAGGCACTCATTTCACTTTTCAGCACCCAACTCTGACAAGGCAAAAAAGACCTAATTCAACTACATCTTTTATTGCTTTTATTTTTCCCACGGGATGAATGCATTCACAAGAATCCCACCAAGACGCATCATTCCTCGGATCGCAAATCAAGTAGGAGCGTCAAAATGACGATTTCTGTGCCTCTTCACCCCAGTGAGTCTTGGAACATGTGAGCTGGCCAACATGACTCCCCAGGATGTGTGCAAGTAAGATCAACTCAAAATGAGACTGAGTATCTGGGCATGAGCATAGGCATCTGAGCATCTTAATTAACTATAGGAAATACAGTTTGTTTTCTATTCTAGCAAAGTGATTTATTATTTCGTAACCTGAATTTGACCTGATTGTATGTTATTTCTTATGATATACTGTATACTCAATGAGCACTTAAGAACACCTGTACACCTACTCATTTGTGCAATTATCTAATCAGCCAATTGCATGGCAGCAGTGCAATGCATAAAATCATTCAGATATGGGCCAGCAGCTTCAGGTAATGTTCACATCAACCATCAGAATGGGGAAAAAATGTGATCTCAATGATTTTGACCGTGGCCTGATTGTTAGTGCCAGACAGGCTGGTTTTTGTGCATTTCCATAACTGCTGATCTTCTGAGATTTCCACACACAACAGTCTCTAGAGTTTACTCAGAATGATAAATAAATAAATTAATTAATTAATTAATTTAAAAAAAATCCAGTGAGTGGCAGTCTTGCTGGACAGAAATGCCTTGTTGATGAGAGAGGTCAATGAAGAATGGCCAGACTGTTTTGAGTTAACAGAAAGGCTACAGTAACTCAGATAACAACTTTGTACAACTGTGGTGAGCAGAAAAGCATTTCAGAATGCACAACACGTCAAACCTCGAGGCAGATGGGCTACAACAGCAGAATACCACAGTGGGTTCCACTTCTGTCAGCCAAGAACAGAAAGCTGAGGCTGCAGTGGGCACAGGTGTTACAACTCCGAGATGAGCCCAGGGGAGACTCAGGGTCAATAACCTGTTAGGCCTATACAAACTGCCAGTTTGATCTTTGTTTCTCTTTCTCTCCAGAGCTCTTCTCTTCTCTGTTCTGGCACCAAGGTGGTGGAATGAACTTCCCCTAGATGTCCGAACAGTTGAGTCACTGGCAGTCTTCAAACGACATCTAAAGACTTACCTCTTTCTAAAGTACTTAAGTTAGCACTTAGAAAACCAAAAAAAAAAAAAGTATTGTCTGAGCGCTTGTCTATTACCTCCCCAACAGAGTTTTGGACTGATGGTATTCCTAGTTTGTGACCTAGTGAGCCAATATCAGAATGTATTTTTGATAGACTTCAAAGCACTTTTGTAAGTCGCTCTGGATAAGGGCGTCTGCCAAATGCCATAACTGTAAATGTAATGTAAATGTACTAATGCACCTGGTGGACCCGCACCCCTTAGGCTGTCACCTGGGGGTCTGCAACACTCTAGAAAACCTCAAGAACCATTTCCTCTGGCCAGGCATGGATGCCGAGGTCTGGAGGTTCTGCCAGTGATGCCCCCAGTGCCAACACACTGCGCCTAAGAAGACTGTGCCTTCCCCACTCATTCCTCTCCCCATCATCAGCATACCCTTCTAAAGATTAGCCATGGACCTTTGTAGGGCCACCTGGGGTCACACGTACATTCTGGTAATGGTCAACTATTGCACCAGAAACCCAGAGGCAGTCCCCCTTCAGAACATTGCCAAAGAGCTTGTACTTCTGTTCAGCCATGGGGGGCTCCCAAAAGACCTTCTCACACACCGAGGTACGCCATTCATGTCATGTTTAACTTCTGATCTGTGTCGGCTGTTTCAGGTGAAGCACCTGAGGACGACCGTCTACCACCCCCAGGCTGACGGCCTAGTCAAGAGGTTTAACCAGACCCTTAAATGGATGCTGCACTGAGTGGTAGATGAGGAGGGAAGGAACTGGGACCACCTGCTACCCTATGTCCTCTTTGAGGTCAGAGAAACACCAAAGGCTTCCACAGGCTTTAACCCCTTTGAGTTGCTGTTTGGGAGAAGGCCTCGAGGGCTTCTGGACATAGCCAAAGAGGCCTGGGAGGAGCAGCCCTCGTCGTTCCGCACCATTGTCGAGTACGTTCAGGACATGCAAGAGCAGATCGACTGAGTGGCACCCATTGTCTGTCAGCACATTGAAGAAGCCCAGGCGGAACAGCAGCACGTCTACAACTGGCTGGCCCAGCCCCGGGAGTTCCAACCAGGTGACCACATGCTCCTCCTTCTCCTGAGCGCCAACTGCAAGTTCCTGGCTCATTGGCAAAGCCCCTACACTGTCATTGAGAGGTGAACAACTGCCCGGTAAGTGCACAGAGACACAAACATACCACATAAACATACCATATATACCTGCTTAACCTGCTTCCCCTACCTAGTCCCGGAAGCCCGCCGTTGTGCTACTGAGGAGGACGTTAGCCGGATGGTGCGAGATGGCATCAGAGGAGTCCACCAGCCCCTGGTCCAGCCCCATCGTCATGGTTCCAAAGCCCATTGGGAGTCTCAGACTGTGTAACGACTTCTGGAGGCTGAACCAGGTCTTGGATTTCAACAGCTCCCAGACCGGGAGTGCTGGACCGACAAAGCAGAGCAGGCATTCCAGGCACTAACGAGGGCACTCATTAACTCCCCAGTGCCTAGGAGCTTGGACTTTGACTGGCCTTTCACCATTAACAAGGACGCATCTAAGACTGGGCTGGGTGCCATGCTCTTGCAGACCTTCAAGTGAGAAGAGCACCCGGGTCCTGTATGTCAGAAGGAAGTTGACCCCTGCTGAAAAGAAGTACGCTGCAGTAGAGGGAGAAGCGCTCGCCATCAAGCGGGCCATCGAGGAACTCCGATATTACCTGTCAGGCTGCCACTTCACCGCCCACGCGCCCATAGCCACAGCCATAGAATGCACGCTCTCCCATTGCCTTCCCAAAGGACGGTAGAGCCAGTCCACGAAGGCACATGTTCAAGGAAGATGCAACCAAAGGTGACTTCACCAACTTGGAGAAATACACAGCATCAGTGACCAGCTACATCAGCAAGCTGATGACTGGTCAAGCACTGTCTCCAAGACCATCACCACATGCTCCAACCAGAAGCTGTGGATGATCGCAGAGGTGCGTGCACTGCTGAGAACCCAAGACTCTGCCTTCAGAGCAACCCTGCCTCCCATCAACCCTAGCCAGCTTCAGACAGGACTCATTCCTCTGTGCTCTCACTGAGTCCAGTGCACCCTTGTACAGTCCCTGGATCACCGGTGGTGTCCATTTGAATGGGACAGTCAATCCAGATGTTCTGAAAAATACACAGTAAGCCTTGGTTTGTTTGGAGTCCTCAGTGAAGACTTCCATTCACTGTTTGTCTGCAAAAGCCATAGGGTACTATCTAATAGAGTCCCACAAAGTCCTCTTAAGAGCAGAAGAGTCTGTGTATTCTTGCTAAGAATTTGGGAGAACGAATTCCTGCACTACATGAGTGTCGTTCCCCAACTGACACATTCTGTCTATGTTGGGGCAGACATTTTAAAGCTGCAAGTATTCAGAGCCACACACTGACAGCTGAGCCCAAATGCATGTACTCAGGACAAACCATCCCTCCAGTGTGTCAGTTGGTAAGTGAGTTTGAAGTAGGAGTCCCTGTAAGGACAGCCGGAATTTCCATTTGGCTTGCAATCCTGAAAGAACAGAAGCTTGAATGCTCAAAAGCCTTGTTCCAGCCAGCAAAATGCTTCCTTGCTCTGAACCTAACTATATATGGGATAACGCTACTTGAACTGAACAGACGCATAGCTTATCTGTTGCTCCAGACCATGACCAATTGCACAATTCGGGTGTTGGCCCACACAACATTAGGATGCTTAATTGATAGCAAGTTCCATGACTTCAATCTCTTGATTGCGGTGATTGGTGAGCCATCAAGTTCGCTCTCACTCTTGGCAGATCAGGAAGGTGTGTTTTTCACCTACCCAAAGGGATGATCTCCATCGTTCCATGCAAGTTGATGTGACAAGAAACCACTCGGTGCATTGACCTCAGTTGGAAGGATGTGATGATTGTGCATGCAATTGTGTTCCCCCTTGTGATAACTCAGTCGCTGCAACTCCAGAGGAACCTTATCCAGGCTTTGAGGCCGAGATAAAGGCTGAGGCACTGACAACAGATGTGCAACTGGAACAGCTCTGTCAGTTGTTCCATGACTTTGAGCACATCTTCTCTAAGGATTCATACAACTGTGGTGTGACAGATCTCCACATGGTGTACATTCGTACTGAACCTAAGGCACCACCAACCCTCATCTGCCGATACAAAATCCATCTCGCTGCTTATGAGTCCATCCAAGAAATGTTGGACTTATTGCCAAAAAAGGAAAGCATTCGTGAATGTAATTCAACCTACAACTCCCCCTTGTGGCCAGTATTGAAGCCATGAGGAAAACGGCACTTAACAATTGATTATGGCCAGCTGAACAAACAAGTTCCACTCTCCCCCTGGCCAATGATTTACCCTAACTAAGGTTAAAAATGCTCAATTCTTCAACAGTTAATGTGTCAAATGGCTTCTGGACCACAAAAGTGGATCCAGTTGACCAGTACAAACTGGCTTTCTCCTTCGGTAGTCAAGAGTTTACATGCAAACAATGCCCATTTGGATATTCAAACTCCCCAGCAGAATTAAATATCTTTCTTCATAGACATGAGTGATGCTGCTGTACGTGGCAATCTAATTTATGTGGATGATATTCTCATGTATAGCCAGACATGGGAGGATCATCTCGCTGAAATTTGTCATGTCCTGAACCAGATTTCTAATGCGGTTGCAAAACTCTCTCACCAAGGGACAGTGGTGCCACCACATGGTTGAATACGTTGTACCCCTCGTCAGAGCTGATGATATCCAACCACAGGCTGAGTCACAGTCAAAGACATCAAAGCTTCAACCAATGTCTCAGAACTGAGTACCTTTCTCTGCATCTGTAACTACTCAAGTGTAATAAGCTCAGTTTATTGAGAATTACGCTGGGATGAATTACTGAATTACTCAAAAAGAACAAAGACTTTTTGTGGGAGGTCCAAGACGACCAAGACAGGCAAGTGGTACCATAAGCAAGCAAGCTGTTAAGTAGCGTTGAACTAAAATTCTCTGACTGTGAGAAGGCATTGCTTGCTACAGTATGGGCTGTGGAACACTTTTGCAGTTACATCGGAGGGCAGAAAATTATCATCAAAACCTCCACCTTCCTAAATAGCCAATGACTCACGGAAAGTTTAATCAACAGCAGTTGCATTGTGGCCTGGATAATGGCATTGCAAGGGTATGATGTAGAAGTGAAATATGCTCAGTACCAGAGAATGCCCTGAGTGTAAGGACTAGCAGAGTGTAAACACTGTGACTATGAAAATGAGCCATGTGAAACAACAGGCCATTACTGCCCGATCCTTGCCTTCAAACCATAATTTAATACAATGACAATGTCTGTCATGACCTCCTGGTAATCTGTGGATGGCTGCTCCTTCCACCATAAGGGCCTGTCACAAGCTGGAGTGGACATAGAGTGACAAAGTAGATCTGTCTAGGAACCATAACAGTATAAACTCGGTCCAAAGACTAGCCAATATGCGGAAGTTTTTGTGCTTGTTGTTTTACAACAGACTGCTCGAGCCAGCATTAAAGAGTTTGTCATCTGCTCTGATTCCAGCTGTGCTCGATAGAGCTTTGTATTCCACCTCCCATTGTTGAAGGAGAATGGCATGAAGAATGCCAGAAGATGGGATGTTAAGAATTCAGAGGTCTTCTTGGCTTGTGACAAGCGTGTAAAGTGACTAAGACATGAGAATCTATTGGAGGAGGGTCAAATCTGGCCAGACAAAAATAGCAATGATTAGGCTGAACGCCTCACCAAAGCTGGAGCACTAGGAAGTACTCCATGGGAATTCCTCAGGCAATGGCTCCCAAAACAGACCCCTGCACAGTAAACACAGTTATTCTTAGCCAGGCCATTGAAACACTTGACCACTCTAAGGATAAACATCTATATGGTATATGGTGAGGAAACCATGTGCTGATGACTTGGTTCCCATGCAGAAGTGTGATCCTGTAACTCGGGCCATCTACCAGCTGGTGACGGACACTGAAAAGCACCCCATCTCTCCTGAGGCACTGCAAGAATCTAGTGACCTGAGCAACCTGTACAGTACTTGTATCTCAGACGTCACCTAAAGCTCATTAAAGGACTGCTGGTCTATGCTCCTGGTGATGAGCCACCACAGTGGGTCATTCCAACCCACCAAAGAGGGCTGATGATCCAGCATGCCCATGATGAGCCATGTGGTGGTCATCAAAGTGCAAAATCCACATGTAAAACTCTCAGAGACGTAGCCTTCTGGCCTTTCATGGCCCAAGATGTTGATTAATGTGAAGAGTTGCTTGGTCTGTTGTCAGTTCCATCCATCACAGCCCTTAAACAGAGCCCCACTGTGGGGGGTGGGGGGGTTCACTGGATCTGCCCAAGCAACCCATTCATTAGGTATATGGCCTGTGTGGCCTGAGAGCAGGGGCCACATATGAGAAGTATAAGGCTGGCCTGTCTATTAGGGATGATGTTACAGAGACCAGGGTGGAAAGAGGTCATAAATGGTTTAACACACCTAGGCAAGAGATCACTTTAACACATGACCACCATGACACAGCCACTAGGATGAAGTTCCCAAATCAGACTGTCTTTCCTAGGGTTCAACCAGGTGTCACAGCTCACTTGGATGACATTGTTTTGTAGCACTTTAGGCCTGAACAGTATAAGACAGAGCTTGAGTTAACAGATGCCTTTAGAGGCCACTGTCTGAACCTGGACAACAGGAGAGTCCAACAGCAACTTCTGCTGGAAGGGATTAAAACTGTCCAACTTAGTTTAGACCAATTTGGACTTCAAGCAACACTCATGAATTCCCTAGTCAGGAAGTCATCTGACACTTTGATGTGTCAACACTTTGATGTGTCACACAGTCAACACTGCTGCTCTTGTACTTATCCTCACTGGCTGGCTCATGACTGCAAGTGTTTGCTTTATGCTCTTCAGGTAAATTCAAGCACTACATTCCAAAATCAATCACCCATATTCCTGAGAACCTAGGCCTTAGACCCTTTGATATTCTCCTTGTCTCCTCACCAAGGGTCACAGCTGCACTCACTAACAATTAAACGTTTCCATCTTTCCTATACTTTCTTCATTTAACCTTTTTATAAAATCAATATTTAATGATGTGTGTTTTTTTGTTTGCTGTATTAATAATACTAATTGGTAGCAGTAATGCCGCAAGTGCTTAGTGTTAATGTAACTGCCCACATGCTGACAGCCTAACAGGAACTGCCCAGATGCTCACAGTCTGTGATAAACTGTCTAGATGCTTACAGTCTTCCAGGGACTCTATGCTTCATGAACCAACCGAGACATCCTCTGCAGAAACAACTTGGTGGAAAAGCCAACAGTCTTTGTGTGCACTTGGGCCTTATATGCAGCAAGACCAGAGTCCACTCAACCAAAACGTGTTCATCTTTCCTTTGTTATTACTCTATTTTCACTTGCAAGTTGAACCCAACTGCTGCCTAAGCAGTTGAGAGTAACACACGAAGCAACCAGACCCTTCTGTGCCCTTCAAAATGAGATCTCAACTTTTTTGTTTCCCAGGGATGAATGGATTCCCAAGAATCCCATCGAGACGCATCATTCCTCGGATTGCAAATCATGTCGGAGAATCAAGATGTCAATATCTTTGCCACTTCAGCCCAGCGTGCCTTGGACCATGTGAGCCGGCCAACGCAACTTCCCACGATGCGCACAAGCAAAATCAACTCCATTTGTTCTCAAGCCAAGCATGAGCAAGCTCTTTGCTCGCACACAACACACACAATCACATCCAACACCCACACACAGAGATCTAAATATCGACTCATTCAAAACATCCACTACCATTTCTATTTGCTTCTAATTTGTGTTTGCAGATTTGTGTTCAATAAATGTTATTCTATTGAACCGATTGCATGTTTACTGTTACACAAAAGCCAAGCTACTGGGGAAGAGCTCCAAACCTTCAGATAACTTCATATTACTGTTTTTATTCTTAGATAATAGTTAAGGTATAATAGTTGACTTAAGGCAATTGATATTAGTAAAATGAATTAATAATAATTTAATTATCATTAGTTACTTTACTAATAATTAAAGCCTTGAATATTAATATCCAAGTAATTCCATGAAACTTATTACTTTAAAAAAAAATGTACGGCAATTCGTGAGTGATAAGTACTAACAATGCTGGCTCTAATAAAGTGTTGTACAGCAATAAAAGAAGATGCTGCAGCAAATGGAACTGGCTTACACACCACCAGTGTGATTTAACCCAGAGGTTTATACAATTAATAGCTAAATAAATGTCTCATAATTATTGAACAAAACTTGAATTAAGTGAATTACTATTTTAACTTGAATTACAATTTTATTTAATTTTTTAAATTAAATTAATTAAAAGCTTAGATATTTATTTTATGACATCGTCATTATTGGGTCAGTTTAAAAAAAACCTTTAAATTTTCAAACATTAATTTGTTTTTGTTGGAAAACTAATGTTACAGAAAAATATTTGTATGTCAGCAGAAAAAGCAATATATTATGTAATAGATCATGTAATAAGACCAATTTTCAGACAAAAAAAATGAAGGCTGTTAGGGATTACCTACAAAAAAAGAGGCAAGTGTGATGGTCAAAGTCTCCAGTGGAACTGTGGCAGATTTTCCAAGATGCTCAGAAAAACTTGCCAGCCAATTTCCTTATAAAACTGCACAAAGTGTATCTCAGACTACTGATGCATTTTTAAAAGCAGAGGGTTGTCACACCAACTATTGACTTTGTTTAGTTTATTACTGATTACAGTGCTCTTTACATTAGATTTTTTATGTAGAAAACATTTAATTTTGTTATCTTTGAAGGAACCTTTGCTTTACAGTATTTCTTTACATTTTGTATATTACTGTATATATACAGACAAACATTTAGACATTGTCAAAGTCATCATTATTTTAGCTGTCTACCACAGTATACTGCAGTTAAATAATGAATATGAGCCTACAGTTCAGACTTAACTTTGGGTATTTACATCCAAATTGGGTGAATGGTGTAGGAATTACCAATTACCTTTGGTCCCCCCCTTTTACGGGACCAGAGGTAATTGGACAATAGGCTGCTCAGCTGTTCTATAGCCAGGTATGTGTTATTCCCTCATTATTTCACTTATAAGTAAGAAGCTAAACGGCTTGGAGGTGATTTCAAGTGTGGCATTTGCATATGGAATCTGTCGCTGTTAACTCTCAGTATAAAGTCTAAAAAGCTGTCATTGCCAGTGAAGCAAGCTATCATTAGATTGAAAGTCAAAACAAACCCATTGGAGAGATAGAAAAACATTAGGTGTGGCCAAATCAACTATTTGGTACATTATTTAAAAGAAAGAATGCACTGATGAGATCACCAAACAGTCTGGAAGACCACGGAACACAGCTGTGGTGGATGACAGATGAATTCTTTCCCTGGTGAAGAAATACCCCTCTTCCCTTACCCAGATAAAAGAACACCCTCGAGGAGGTGTCAACAATCAAGAGAAGTCTTCACCAAACTAAATACAGAGAGTTTACAACAAGACCTAAACCAAGCCCCAAAGTAAGCCCCAAAAACAGAAAGACCAGATTAGAACCCACACAGTCCTGGAACAACATCCTATGGACAGATGGGGCAAAGATTGGCTTGTACCTGAATGATGGGAAGAGAAGAGTATGGAGAAGGAAAGGAACTACTCATGATCAGAAGCATATCACCTCATCTTCTGGGATGGGCACATATGGCTGCCAATGGAACCGGTTCCCGTGTATTTATTTATTGATGTGACTGCTGAAAAAGCAGCAGGATGAATTCTGAAGTGTATAGGACTATATTATCTGCTCAGATTCAGCCAAATAACTCATTCAAAACCACAGACTGCATAGTGTGTATGGGAAGACACCATAACCAGCATACAAAATTGAAGCCAAAATGTCTCTGAGGCCCTCTAGTGGCAGCTTGCAGTACAATGTTTAACTCCGCCCATTCCCACGTTAGTAAATGTGATAGGACTTACGGTACACCTCCATAAATTATTTTCGGGAACCTGGGAACAGCAACATAAAGATCACAAAACACTGATTTAAATCATTCTTTTCATCATAAAGGCAAAGAGGAAAGACTAGAGACTAGAGTTATGGACAGGGAATTATTTACCACTTAAAAATACATCAAAAATAACACATTTTACAGTATATAATATTTTATAGTATATAGCTATAGTTTCACAACTATGGATGCTTTCACACCTATCCAACTCTTTGCTAAGTCTGAATCAGAGCGAAATTGATACTTTTGGTTCATTTGCTATTTGGTGTTTTTTTTTTTGGTTTTTTTTTATGGCACGTAATTTAACGAACCAAAAAGCAGGGGAAAAAAAGGTTGGATAAGGGGTATGTATTGCTGAAAACCCATGTGTGAAACCTGGAAAAAAATAAACAAGCCTTTGCCAAGAAAGCATAGAAATCATAAAAATCACCTGAGCCCAGCAAACACAGAGCTGTGCTCAATATATTACTGGATAATTATAGAATTTATTAGTTAAAACATTTCATGTATCGCATCCACCATTTATTTTCACTTTTTGTTCATCAGGCCTAATCTCCAGAACACACATTTCCACAGCACTTAGCTCTGTCCTTCTGCTCAATCTGCGTGTGGCACCTCAATGTAGCGGCTCACCTCTACAATTAAATTCACCTGCAACTCAAAACATGGGCTCACTTCCTAAAATCACTTGAATTGCTTTCTCACTGCAATCAAACTGTGCTAGAGAATGATTGGAACCGTACTGAGACTACATGGCTCAGCTGGTCTCAGGCTGGTTGTTTTGGTCCGCACCTGAGTGTGATTGCTGTGTTCTCACTTGCACTAAAGAGAACCCCCCCTCCCCCCCAAATCTGATTCAACAGACTAAACACTGCATATGTGGAAGCAATTCAATTCAATTTTATTTATAGAGTACTTTTAACAATGGACATTGTCACAAAGGATCTTTACAGAAATCCAGATATATAATTAATTAAAATTTTTAATCTGTCCCTAATGTGACAGTGGCAAGGAACAACTCTGACAAGAGTCGGAGTTGGAACAACTCACGACAAGAGTAAAAAAAAAAATGCTAACTCTTAACAGGAACCTGAGTATAAGCATCATTAGAGCTCTAAATTTAAGTCTGTTGTATCAAACTGAAGGTATGAACTGTTCAGTTATGGAGACTTGAATGTAAAGTGTTCTTAGCAATTGCAGTCTTTAGGCTATCCAAGGAAGAACACCCACAGCCATCTTTAGGGTGTCCATGTGGTAACATACACAGTAAGCACCCTAAGATTCATCATTTAAAGGGTGCATGGATGTGTATGACAAGTGATGCTCATGGCGCACAATCACATGCTAAAAGCCAACTGATGCAGTGTCAGCTCCTCACACATAAAACAAAATAGACATTTTTGTGAAGCCCCCCAGCTGTCAGCCCATTTCACAGTCCATTGCTAGCACTAATGGCTTTTTCAGCCCTTAAAGCACCACAACTCAATCATTCAGCATGAGGGTGAGGGACATGCAGGGTGGAAAAGAGAAGAGGTACAGGGCATGGTATTTCCAGCATGTGAATGAAATTGCAAGTGTGGCTTAAAACTACTTAATGTAGTAAAATAAAGCAACTGCAAGCAGGGGGCATATTTATTTCATAGTGCAATGAAATACAGTGAGGGGATATAAAGTTGAGGCAAAAAGTTTATATACACCTAGTCTAAAATCAATCAAACTCAATTTTTCACAACTCCACACATTTCATGTTACCATACATGTGTTAAAACAGTTAGGGCATTTCAAAAGAAAATATATCAGATTTTCAGTGGGTCAAATGTTTATATACACTGTATTAGTATTTGCTTGCATTGCCTTTAAATTACTTAACATGAATCAGACGCTTGATGTAGCCTTCCAAAACCTTCTCACAAAACGTTGCTGGAATTTCTGCCCATTCCTCCTAACAGAACTGGTGTAGGTTTGGTTTGCTCAGACATGCTTTTGCAGTTCATTCCATAAATTTTCTATGAGATTCAGGTCAGTGCTTTGTGTACTCCAGTACTTTCACTTTGGAGGGATGCTTAGGATCATTGTCCTGCTGAAAGACACAGTTGTGACCCATTTTTAATTTTCTGGCTGATATCCTGAGGTTTTACTCAAGTATTACTACATAATCTTCCTTCCATCCATTTCCTGAAGTGCACCAGTCCCTTTTCCAGCAAAACACTACCACAAAATGATGCTACCACCTGCATGCCTAACTGATGGGATGGTGTTCTTCAGAGTAAAGGCCTTTTTCCTTGATACATAGCACTGAACATTATGGCGAAACAGTTACATTTTTGTCCTCCAAATGCTGGGGTCTTTGTCCTGGTGATCACCTGCATTCTGGCCTTTATATGTGAGAGTATCAATCAAAAACTATCATCAAATAAAAAGGACTCATATGAAGAGTGTCCATGAATCCATGTCTCTCTTAAAGAACAGGTAACTTCGCTAATGGATCGTCAGAGTGGCAGGCAGCCAATCAGAACTGATTTCCGTGAAAATGAGTCAATGATATTTAAGGTTACAGTCAAGCCTGTTGGGCCCAACCACTGCTAGCAAAAAAAAAAAAAAAAAACAGCTGAGAAAAGAAGCAGCTCCTGAGTGTGGGGAATGATTTTGCTTGTGCATACAGGGTTTAAAACGAGCACCTGAGTTCTCCCCTTTCCACGTGTATACATCTATTTTCCTCTCGCGGTTGTCTATCTAACGCGCTCAAATTTTTGGCACGGATTTCCCAGCGTAGATTTGAAGCATGTGGTTAAATCTGAGCAGGTAATACAGCCCTATACGCTACAAAACTCATCCTGCTGCAGGCACATCATCAATAAATACACAAGAACCAGTTCCACTGGCAGCCACACATCACACGGGGTCCAAGCACCCAGACCCGGTGAGGCGCACATTCACAGATGCGCTACAGTTGCTGCCTAAGCAATCACAGGAAAGCAGAGCCATAACTTTAGGCAAAGGGATTCAAGAATGATTTGTAGTTTCACTCATGATGTGTATGTTTTCACCATGGACAGTGGTGGAATTCTCTGACTGTAGGAGGAAAGGTCTAGACAAACAAATCGGCAGCAGGGCGGTATTGCTGCTGCAGCTGCCACTACTGCTGTGACCTCTGGAGTTGTCTGTTACTACTGTTCTGAACTAAGATTGGACAAATTTTGGAGGAGGAGTAGCAAAAATGTCAGTTAAATGGAAGCATTTTGTGCATGTTATTGGAACTTTTGACCACTAAATGGCGCTGTCACAAAATTTGTTGTATAGCCTCAGGGGATGGTCCTGAAGCTGCCTACCAAGATTTGTGTCAGTGTGCCAGGTCGTTGCTGAGATACAGCCTCACATCCTGTTTGGCGGCTTTGACATCAGATTTGTTGGCACGTTACAGACAAAGCGTTTGGAATATTCAAAATTCTTTTAATAATTTTTGTGAAGCTTATTCTGAAGATGACGTGTGCCAAATTTGGTGATAATTGGACAAACTTTGTAGAAGGAGTAGCAAAAAAATGTTTTTGACAAAATCCAAGATGGCGGAAAATCTAATTAGGCAGAAATTGAACTCTTGTCAACCCTGGGAATCCAGGGTTGGCTTTTAAATTTTGTCCACACGGTTCAAACGTTATGACCATAAATGTACTTCCAAATTAGGCCAAAATTTGGTGGCGCTGGAGCGTTGGTCAGATTTCTTCCTTAGACCAAACAAATTTGGTCAGAATTTTCCTTAGACGCTCCCCAATCAGTGTGCCAAATTTCACAACGTTTTACCAGATGGTTCTATGGGCTGCCAGACACCCTATCCAGAAGAAGAAGAAGAAAAGGTAGAATAACAATAGGGTGCCTATGCACCTTTGGCGATTGGCACCCTAATAATAATAAATATAGCTCTCCTCAGAGGGTCCAAGCACTCCTCGCAAATAGTGCCCCCAGTGGCCAGTTCTTATCAAGATACATAGAACCATAAAGAGACAAAACATGGACATACTTATCAAGTTTTGTGATGACAGCTCAAGGCTAGTTATTTAAAATGCCTGTTCAAAGTTGATTGGATGAAAGCAGCCATGTTTTTGCTGTAATTCAGTGATGATTAAAAATCCAGTTACAGATTAGCATATCAATCCCCTATGAATATGAATCGTCCCTGAACCTACCATTAAATACCATTAAAGTTTCATGACAAAAATTTAATGGAAACCTTGTGAAATGTCTGCTAACATCTGATTGGCCAATGGCGGACATGTTTTTTTTCAGTAATTAGGGATTATGAAAAATCCCTATTATGAATAGGGATTCTTCTTGCATCCTGCCAAATTCCAGCTTGATCTTTCTTGTGATTCTTCAGAAACAGCTATTTTAACTTAAACTCCACCCCTACATATGACCACACTCCAACCTTTGCAAAAGTCCTCAGAACCTTGTACTGGACATGTATTTCCAGTTTGGTTTAAATCCATCCGACCAATGATGAATTACAGCTATTTGAGTAAACCAAAGTGTATGTGCCATATTGTTTATAAATGTCAACATACTTTGATAATTAATGAGGTTCACACTCTCCCAAGTAGTTTGACATCAATATTGTGGCCATGTTTTTTTAAGTAATTAGGTCATTATCAAAAATCCACTTACAGATCATCACACTGATGCACCATACCAAATTTCAGCTCGATCTGACTTACACTTCCTGAGAAACAGTTATCTGACCTTAGCTATGCCCACTATGCATGACCACACCCCTAACTTTGCACCCTAACCCTAACCTAAGAATCTTGTCCTTTATATGCCTTTCAAGTTTCGTCTGTATGCACACAAGCATTCATGAGTTACAGCTCTTTGAGTAAATTATGCGCTACCTCGTTAGAATTGATTGAGGTGGTGGCCATATTGTTTACAAATGTCAAAGTTTTTGATAATTATTGAGTTTCACACTCTTCTGAATAGTTTGACACCTGGTTTGTGAAGATCAGTCAAAAGTCCTAGGACTAGTTCGCAAAGGTATGTTTTGCATATTATGCAAATTAGCAAAAAATCCATTATGGTGAAAAATAGTGGGCAGGATGCTGGTCCCTTCACTTCCCTGTGTAGCAGTGGGAATTCGGCACCATGTGACAAAGTTTGGTGTTTCTATGGTTTGCAGTTTGGGCTGCCCATCACATTTTAGCCAAGAATCAGAATAATAATAACAATAATAAATATAGCCGCAAGTGGCAATCTGCGGGGCACAAGCACCATGTGCAGATCGCACCGCAGGAAGTTAGTTCCTGCCAAGCTGCACAGAACACTAAAGCAAACATAAATGAACATACTATTAAAATCTGGTGACAGTGACTTAATGTTAAAACTGTGAAGTGTGCTGCAATGTAATTGGATAATGGCCCCATGGTTTTTTTTTTTTTTAAGTAGCCTAGTCAACATCAGAAATCCACCCACAGATTAGCACAACAATGCAGTACAACAAATTTTAGCTTCATAGGACTTACAGCCAGAGAAACAGTTATTTAACCCTGCCCCTACTGAAATCTACAAGATGACCTGGTCAAACATTCATGCATCTAACATTTACATCCAACTACTTTATAATCAAAATCGGTGTCTGTGTTCTGTACAGAAAAAAATGACAAAAGTGATCATGTAGAAGAACACAGTTGATGTTACAGGTTTTATATCAATTTAAAATAACTGTGAGATTGGATTGGTGATGCTATGTGCGTACATTTTGATGCGGATACAGAATGTGAACTGACCTCAGTAAAGGTCAACATTTTCATCAGACATTTATCTAGAATGTAAAAATGGTTTAAAAAGCTGGGCTAACTTAGATAAAGATTTCATTTTTGTGCAGTTATTCACAACCATGGCCTTTCATGTAACATAAGAACATGAGTAAAGGCCTCATATTTTTGTTTTGCTAATGGATAATGTGAGCATTTTGTCATGTATTCATCAACCAGAAGAAGGAAGAAGAAGAAAAATCCTAACGAAAACAATAAGGCTCCAAAAACTAGGTATATGGCCCCTAAAAATCCTAATGAAAACAATAGGGTTCTTCACACCATAAAGGCTTTGTATCCTTTTGTCATCTTGGAGCTCAGATCCACTATATCAGTGACCATGAACCAGGGTTTAGCTGATTTCAATATAACCACAGCATGAAACAAGAGTCTTAATGGTCTGTCAAGCTTTGAATTTTGAAAACGAAGGTTTATTGTATAAAGATCTCCAAACACTACTGGACTGACATTGCTTACCCTGTTTGAACTGTCATTTACAGTTTTTAGATGTGTAGCTTCAAAGAGAGTCTGCATTGTAACTTAATTTAACTGCTTGGCTAAGCAAAGAAATATATAATATTATATATTTATATAGTTATGGCTCACCCAAGCATTTGTATGGGACCACAGTGTGGGCTTGAGGCTTGCACTGTTTCTTTCCTTTCCTGCACCAGTTTTCAATCTTGACTGGTTGGTTGGCTTCCAGAACATTTGTGATTTGCAGTTTAGGGTACATCTATCAGAAAAGTAAGAGAAATGTTTTAATATCAGCAGCAGTCAATGAGGCATGCCTAACAATATCTAGACACATCCTGGTTAGAGAAGAAATAGCACATAATATTGCCTCTTGTGAAACACCAAAAACCGACTCTCAATAAAAAGCAGTATAGAAGTGTACACCAAACAAGGAATCACACACGACGGACTGTGCTGTTATACAAAAATAATACACACCGGGATGGTGTGATACACACAGCAGAGTTACTGTTACCACCCTTAAGTGTATTGATTTTGTATAACAGTGCAATGTGGTGTGTATTATTTCACTTATACCAAAACAACTTGCCAACAATTACGATTTTTTAAAAAAGTACAAGCATCATTACGTCATGCTTTTTAACTGTTTCTAGTTACACTTAATGTTGTGGAACATCTGCGAAGCAAGTTGTTTCCTGTTATCACCTACATTATAGCAAATAAACAGTCGATCCCTCACTAGCATCTACTCTTCTATCACTCTTGAAGTAAATGACACGAAAAAACGGAGCCTGCCATTTTACTGAGAAAACATAAAGCATAAACTCCTCTGTCCTGAAGACTCTCCCACGCCGGGAAAATTTACAAAGCAGTGTGAATGTTACAAACGCATTAATATAAAATGATATAACAATTAATATAACAAACATTAATATAAACCTATCGTTCATGTTACACCCCGATTTACTGTTAGAGCCATGCTGTCATTTAATCCACACCTTCTGACTAATAAGATCTGAGAATTCAATGGGACTATGGTATGGTAGGGCACTATAGATTACTGCTCTCTGCTGTCATAAATGATACCAAAGGATACAATGTAGGGAGAGAGAGAGAGAGAGAGAGAGAGAGAGAGAGAAAAGAAAGAAAGAAAATGCCTCTGTATTTTGACCAACTGTATCCTTGCCTCATATTTGTAACAGACAGGTAAAAATAAAAAGTGTACAAAACTGGTGTGACAGCTCTAGAGAGTCTGTATGCTTAACAAGGAATAATTATAACTAACAGTACATTTAGAAAAGTACTGAGAGCAGTTCATGACAAAAGCAGCAGTTTTGTTTGCTCAAACCCAATCTACACAAGTGTATAACTGCAGGGTTTTACCAGCACTCCATGCTATAGTAGTATTCCTACAGAGCATTAAGACCTTCTAACTCTCTCACCTCCTGGCAGTATTCCAGGATACCCTCCTTGACTTTAATGCAGCTCTTTGTTCCAGAAGGGTCCGGCTCCCAGTGACCTGTCTGTATGTTGACGTGCATGTTGAGTTTCCCACAATACATGGCCACCTGAGGCTCCGCCACAGCAAGGCCGGTCCCTGGGTTAGCTGCTAACGCCTGTGCAGAACAAGAGAGATGGAGAAAGCAGAATAACACGGATGGGTTAATACAAAAAAATGTCTCTAATCATTAATCTTCAGACAGAGAAAAAGACTGATCAAGCCTATTAGCCTTTAAAACACCAATCACAAACCCTTAATAGAGCTCCAAATAGCTCCTGAGGGGTCAAGCACTACATAGCACCACCTTGGGGTCAAATGACACCAATGTTTTGTCCTCCCTCAGGACATGGCCGTCAACATAGCTTTCAAATTTTGTGTGGACATAATGAAATACTGCAGAGATATGACCTCACATTTTTTGGACTATTTCACCATCAAGGCCTGCCATATTACATTGCAGATTTCAAAAGCAATACATGACTTCAAAGCGGAAGTCTCCAAGAAATCATATGACAAAGACATGATTTTAGGTCAAGCATTTTAAGAGTTATGAAAGCTTTTTTGATTAGTTTACTGACTGAGATCTTTTCAGTACTTGTAAAGTGATTCTTCATTAATATAGGAGTTTTACTGTTACCTTATCTATACAATTATGGTATGGCTGGACTTATACTACTACTCTTATTTCCTTTTTTAAATGCAGTTCAAACAATGTTTAGTGTGGGTACATATGATTCATATGCTGTATGCCTATAACAGTGTCACTACACTACATTAGTAAAAATATACTAATGTTAAAAATGCACAATTTTTTTCTACAAACCAAGTGAGGCAAGCCATCTGTTAAAATATCAGGTTTTAGAGCTCTATGTGTGTGTGTGTGTGTGTGTGTGTGTGTGTGTGTGCATTTAACATTCTAGAAGGAAAGGCTTTGTATGCTGTACATGTCTGTTAGGCCGCAACAGCAACTTTTTCAACTTGCTGTGGGTCTACAAGAATGTATGATATACTGCTGGATTTCGTTTATTGAGTAGATGTTATTTTTTCATTAAAGGCCATGAAAAGTTTGAAATGGTTTGCAAGAAATTCCAAATCGTTCATAAAATACAAAGGTGGCCATGAAATGTTTACATTAGCTGACCTTAGAAGCAAGGAATCAGGGAAAACAATCATTATGCTAAACCAAACACTTCAAAAGTAATGGAAAAAACACATTTTTCCTTATTATAGGAGACAAAACTCAAGTTTGGTGTGAACGTGTCCAAGCGTTGATGAGATATAGCCAAACTTCCTGTTTTGCATAATGGCAGAAATGTAGAAATGTGGAAGAAAAACTTTTGCAATGATATGACTCAGCATCATGTCAGAAATCGGATAACACCATAATTATTAATTTAATCCAAATGGTTCGAGAGTAAAGAGCAAAAATATACGTTTTCGTGTTTTAGTGCCCCCTAGTGCTCAAACAGCATGAAATTTTTTACGGCCCCTCGGGGTGCTATCCCAAAAATTATTCTCAAGTTTCACGTCAATCCATCAAGCCATTGTCTAGATATGGCCTCACTTCTTGTTTTGCGGCTTCACTGTCAAATTTGTTTGCGTGTTACAGTCCAACATTTTTGAATATCACAAAAACCTTATAACCTCATAACTTTTGCCAAGATTTAGCTGAAGATCATCTGAGCCAAACTGGGTGAAGACTGAACAAGAACTGTGGGAGGTGATTTGTTTTTTTTTCCCCAAAAACCCAAAATGGAAGAAAATCCAATATGGCAGAAAATGACATCATGAGATCTGTTGAAATAGGCATTAGACAAGGCTACAGGCATTGAGGTAAAATGACTTTTGGCACTATGGCCAATCAGTGCACCAAATTTCACAACTTTTTACCATATGGTTCTAGGGGCTGCCATAGACTTCCAGAATAGAAGAAGAAGAAGAAGAAGAAGACAAACAAAAGCAATAGGGTTCCAGCACCTTCTGACCCCTAATTAATGAGTAACAGAATACCAACAATGACTTGCTCACAATAACAGCCTTAAAAGAACATCCAGAAAATCAGCAAGTCACTGAGTTAGCCTTTACATACTTCACTTAGTTACCCTTTACATACTTCACCCCCCCCCCCCGCCAAATAATGGGACATGTGACTGTGCTCAGAATGAACCAATCACATTCAAAATCATGTTTAAAAGTAATTATCATACACCTATCATCAATTAAGTGATTCTTATTAACCCCAAATAAAGATCAGCTGTTTCTGTAGGATTTTATTGATGTCTTTTCGGTTTCAGACGTCTAAAACCATGGTTCGCAAATAGCTTACAAAGCATGTACATAATCTCACTGTCAAAAGGCATTGATCAGGAGAGTGGCAAAAAATAATTTCCAAAACATTAGATGTACCATGGAACACCATGAAGGCCATCACCAATAAGCGGAGAAAATGGGGCACCACAGTGATATTACAAAGAACAGGGCGTCCCTCCAAAAGTTGACAAAAGGACAGGAAGAAAACTTATCAGGGAGACTGCCAAGAGACCTACAGCCTTATTAAAGGAGCTGCATGAATAACTGGCAAGTACTGGTCATTCTGTGCAAATGAAAACTCTTATATTCTTCACATGTCTGGGCTATGGGGTAGGGTGGCTAGACGGAAGCCCAATTTTACAAATTGGTGAAAGAATTACTTGGGGAATCCTGTTTTAATAGTGCAGTGTTAAAAATATATGACATTACTTTTAAATATGGTGTCACATTTCATAGTCATGATATTAGATTTTTAAAGCAGTAGGGTGTAGGGGACACCTGGAGAGAAAGACACACACGGATACACAGGGACACACACACACACACAGAGATGCAGAAAGGCACACACAGACACAGAGACCCACAGAGACAGAAAGAAACAGACACACAGAGACCCACAGACTGACAGACCCACCCACACACACACAGACCCAGAGACACACACACAGAAAACCAGACATAGACAGACATAAAGACGCAAAGGGACCGACCGACCGACCGACCGACCCACACACACGCGCACACACACACACACACACACACACACACACAGAACTTGTGCCATCTACACAAGTACTTGTGACATCCACTGGGCTCATCACTGATAGAATCCACACCATCACCAGGACACCAAACAAACAGAAAAATTACAGAGAAAGGAGAATAGAATATGAAAGAATAAGACCTCAGGATAGGGTAGGGTTTTTAATTAAGGAAATATTTGTGGTTTTGGTACTGGGCTGGTCTTTGGGCTGTTTTTTTTGACATGCCTTTAGCAGACTCGTTTATAAATGGGGTCAATTGCTAAACATTTTGAGTTCTGCAATGTGTGCCTAAGGGTGTTGAGCATAATATATACAAAAACAGTCACTTACAAAAAAAAAAAAAAAAAAAAAAAAAAAAAAAAAAAAAAAAAAAAAAAAAAAAAAAAAAAAAGCCAATCATCATTTATTACATTATATCATAATCATTTATCTTATCATCCTTCCCAGTCACTGAGAGATTTCACCTGCCACCTGATGCAGAAGTTATATACAAGGATGCAACAGGGACAGAGGTTGGTGCAGAAATATTCAGCGACCTCGTAGGACAAGGCAACATGGTGCTAACAGTTTTTTCAAATCAGGATGAGATATAAAGGCAAGTATAATTATGCACTCTACACCCTACAGAATACAATTATTTACATTTTTCTATTCCTTTAGAATTTTCTGATTGCTCCTTGTCTTCTGCTTCCGAGATGTGATCTGACTCGAGCTTCAGCTCAAGTGCATCAACTGTAATCGTAGATGAGGTCCCTTGCAAGAGACAAAGAATTGAGGATACACGTGATGCAGTGTCTGCTAAACAGGTTGTAACAAAGTTTGATTCTCATGAGTTTCTTAACACTTTTCTCTAGAAAATCTGTTTATCACCATGTTTTGCATTCTCATGTTTTTGTTTTTTGTTAGTTGATTGAAGCTGTGCTAAGAGGCAAGTCTGGTGGTGAAGAAGTACTACAGGAGTACCAAACAACACAAACGCTAACAGATGCCACAAGAAGACAAACTGTTAACATACTGGTTGCTCCCAAGGTTGATAATCATGGGTATGTGCGTTTCATATTCTTTTTATTTGTGCCAAATAACTGCATGGCCATTACATAAGTTTAGATTACTAATTTAATATCTCCCCTCAGGTACCTTCCCACTAAAGTGATCAGAGAAGAGTATGCTCGTGGGATAGTGATGCTGTTCCCTTCCCTCAAGGATCCATATTCCAAGAAAGGCTATGTAATAGTCATTATTATTGTTTGTATGACACTTTCATGTCATACTTGCATGTTGTGACACAAAGCTGTGTGAATGACACTGGACTTTTTGCTGTGCAGTATTATGTTTTTACTGTAGCTGTTATAATAGGTGTTACGTAGATTTAAAAATATCAAAAGCCATAAAACTCAACTCAAAAATAACAGATTGGTTTATGAGCATTTCTGTCCCACTGTACATTATCTCATATCCAACCACTTTGCCAGCAGTTAGATTCAGTCAGAATCAGTGCAT